>CM069441.1:70406654-70891654 GCA_035610835.1 Ophiura sarsii | reverse complement strand
TTTTCCAATAGCCCGATTGTTTCTGCATTTATTTGGTTTCGGCAGTTTCTTCAGACATACTTCTATCCATATATGTTCTTTTGGTAAAATATAGACTTAAATAAAATATGAAAAAAGGCCAAATCTAAGTATTAAAATTTCATTTTTAGCTAAAAACCCCTTAAAATTAGTATATTTCACCTTTTTCAGTGGTTTACTTTCAAATTTTAGAATCTGGACATGAAAATCAACAATTACTCATTAAACATATTCTTAACATATAAAAACCAAAGTGGAATTCAACGAAAAGAGACAAAATCTAAGTATTTCAATTTCATTTTAGCTAAAAAACCTTTAGTATATTTCACCTTTTCAGTGGTAATTTACTTTCAAATTTTAGAATCCGGGCAACTTCCCATTTGTACTTTAATAAGTGCTTAGTGGTATCTTCATCTAGTTTTTAGCGTTTTATACGTTTAAGAAGTGATTGATTAATTTTGCTCTAAAATTCTATTTATCTACATTTGTATTTTGCAATCCAATAATATTCATAGTATCCGTCGCCCCCTGTATTGACTGCATTGACTCGGAAAGCAGTTGACGCTGTAGACGCTGGCCACGCGTCTCGGACGACCCAAATTTATATAGGCAACGAGAGTGCACCATTTTGAAATATTTTTAACAGTCATCGATTGTTATCGCTTGGTTAACGATGAAAATAATTTTAAAAATAGCATTTACAATGGAATTGGTTAGCCAACTTCAACGGTTTTGTATTGGAAAAACAACAAATCTTCTAATTATGATGAATTTTTAAAATAACATGTTATTCCAATACGAATTCAAAATATAGGTTCGCGTGGCCACCGTCGTCTGCATTTGGTAAAGTTTGTTGTGTAAACCAGTGCCAGGATACATAAACTCTAAAGCTTCGGTTTGACGGACTGACTAGACTGTGCCTGACCAAGTTTATCTCGACGTAATTTCAATGATGAACACTTTACACTACAGTCTACAGTCGACAATGTTCACAGTTCATCTGTCTGCAGGGAGTAAACAACAACAAGCCATCATGGTACTATATCAGTCACACAGATCATCACATGATGAGTATGAATGATAAGTTGACATATCGGCAGGTATTAAGGTAAGCTTATTTTTCAGTTCTTGCAGGTGGACAAATTTGCCCACCCACTTAGTGGCCAAATTCTCCCACCAAGATAAAATGCGTAATCAATTCGCTATTTTTCATGTTTGAAACACAAAATAATTGTTCCAACGGAGTAAATATCTGCTGGGGAAAGGTTTAAGTTTCATTTTCTGTTTGAATTAAGCAAATTCTGATAGGGGAAGGTGGGGTAATGGCGGACGCGGGGTAATCGCGGACAGGGCTGTATCTAAAGGCAGGTGAAAGAAGGTGGTATTTTGCCACCCTATGATGTTAGGTGCCTCTCCATTGAAATCACACAAAACCTAAATGGGATGGTTGTCTCGCAAATTCTCGCGAGAATTACAAAAATCACTTTTTGGGCAAGTTGATATTTTGGTGCATTACTTTCTCTTTGCAACTGGTATTTCTACATCAAGGAAAACAAAGTCTTATTATTTTTTTATTTAATGTATGATACCTTCTGATAAAAAAGAAATGAATTCGGAGTCACAATGATGAGCATAATAATAAGAGAGGATGTGCCCATACATTGTACATGGATTGGGGTAATCCCGGACATGTACCGTTTCCATGGTAACCAATATGGGCGTGGTCAATTTAACATCATAAATCGGTAATAGTTGTTGACCATATAAATATGTGACATTGTTCTTTGATTTCTGCTACACTTTTAAAAAGGGTATTTTTTAACTTGAAAAATACGGTCCGGGATTACCCCCAGAGTGTGGGGTAATGCCGGACGACGCCATTTTTTTTATTGCGTCGTAGCTTCGAATTTCAAAATAATGAGTTGATAAAAACTTGATAAAAGGTAGAACCATCACAGTGCTTTGTGTTTACATGATTTTTATTGTTATATGACGTATTATATGTGTGTTATACCTCTCTGACAAAATGTGTCCGCCATTACCCCACCTTCCCCTACTTGTTTAAGAGATGAAGAACATTTTGTGATTTTTGGTTTGAGACTGAGAGGCTTGATATCTCCCAGCACTATATCTGGGTTGATCCACTAGCCTAAATGAGTACTTGTGGCCAATGAAATACAAGGGGTGTGTCAGAAACATCCATTCAGCATCAAGCAAAAGTTTTGTCTAGATTGTAAAAAAGATGGGCGGCGCAACGATAATCGATTCGATACCATGTGATTTTTGTAATAGGGGTTTGGTGTGAAGCAGGGTATAGGGAGGGTGTTTGTGATTGGGAAGGGGTTAGTGATGGGGGTGGTATATGTGGTTGGGAGGGGGTTAGTGATGGTGAGGGTGTTTGTGGTTGGGGAGGGGGTTAGTGGTGGGCAGGGGTTGTGTTCGAGAATGGGAATGGGATTGCCCTGTAGAGAGGGTTTGTGGTGGGGAAGGGGGATGGTGGCGTGGATGCATGGGGTGGGAAGGGTTGGCCTAGGGGTAGGGTGTTTGTGGTCGGGTGGGGGAGTTTTGTGGTGGGGGAGGGGTTTTGTGGTAGGTGAGGGGTTTGTGGTGTGGTTGGGAAGGGGAGGGGGTTTAGGGTGGGGATGGGATGGGAAGGGGAGGGAGTTTGTGGTGGGGATTGTGATGGTAAAGGGATTGGGGTGGGGAGTGAGGGTGGGTGGGTTGGGGATTTGTGGTGGGGAGTGGGGGTTGTTGGGGTGGTTAAGATGTGGAGGGGCATTGTGGGAAGGTGGAGTAGGCTTGTGGTTGAGTGGGTTTGTGCATGGGGTTGGGAGGGGTTTGTGGTGGGGGAGGGGATTTGTGTGTGTACACCAATAAGTACACAATAAGGCCAATAAAAAAGTTGACTTGCCCTTTCAGGACCAGAGTCTGGGTCGGACGGTCTTAATTTTTTTTTTTTTTTAATTTTTAATTTTTGTTGTTGTTGTTGAACAATTTAAAACAGGGAGATACTACACAAAAACATGTTTTTTTGATTTTTTTTTTGATTTTTTTTTTTTTTTGATTTTTTTTTTTTGATTTTTTTTTTAAACGAGCAGATACTACTCAAAAGCACTTTTTCATCTTTCCTTATTGTTATGTGCTTCTTTCATTTTTTGATTTTTCTTTGAAAAAAAAAAATAGCGACCCTAGATTTCCAAAAATGTGGGTCGGTCAGTCGGAAAGAGCAAGTCAACTTCTTTTTTTTTTGGCCTAAGAGTATAGGATTCCCTGTTTGTTAATGTAATTGCGGCGTCGTTGTTCTACTTAAAATAATACTATCGTCCGCATTTATGTCAGACAATATAACACGGGTACGGTCTAAAAACAATACCTTTGTGCAGCCGTGTGGTGACTAGTAGGGTTATCTAATGCATGGTTAATCAGCATTAGCCTAAATTAGGTTACTATAATTTTACATTTGGACTTTGTTGGGGAGCACACAAAGGATATAAATTTGAAGAATAATTCCAACTTTTAGGGGGTATTCAGACCCCATGGTGTTACAAACAAACAAAAAAGGGGGAAGATGAATGAACAAGGAAAACAGAAATTGAAAATACAAATCATTGGATCATTTTGACCTTAGGCGTGGCGAAATAACTAGGCTACATGTTATAAAAAGCAGCGGTACATTCCGGGGGGAGGGGCAGCAGGCCATGCTCTCCCATTATAGATTACATATAAATTAGGCTCAAATCAGCCTCATTTATTTGTTCCACGCACGTACCCATTCTTGGAATGCTTGAAGTCAAAAATCAAGCTTTGAATTTTCTTAAAATTGTCAAGAAGTTCCAATTTTAATTTACGATATGATCATTCGAACAGCGCCACCCCTATTTTCAGACCCAACGTTTGCCTTCTTAAAAACGTCCCGAGCAAGCGTGGTCATCCACGTGATATGTTTTCGGTTAAATGGATTCAATAATTTTTAGTATTGTGAGTAAAGAGCAAGACATATAATCTCCTATTTTAGCTATATCGTCATCAAGTTTCCTTCCATCACGCCAGACTGATTCCTAAAGGAACCCAAATTAATGAATATATTTGTTCTTTAATACCCAGGACCAGATTACAACGTGAACCATCTTACAAATATGATTTTCTATTCCCGGCTCTACCATGATGCGGACCTCGACTCTCCCGTGGTGCTAAGTTACTGCCCTGGTCATTCGTCATTAAATGACATCGAGCGTTTGTGGGGCACAATAACACCACCACTGTCATCGGTTTACCTGTCTGATCGCCTGCCAGGTAATTTAGTGTTTTTTTGCCATCTTGTGTTTAAACATGAACAGTGTTGTCCCTATGCCCATACGATTTTGATTGATTCACCTCGTTTGACAGGAAAAACCACAATGTGATCTCCTGATGAGATTGCTAGATTTTAACCATGTGATAGTTTTACCATCAGTATGGGTGGAAAAGACTATAGAATGTGTTATGTTTATCACACGGTCAAATTTGGATCTCATTTTAATTATCCTTACTTCGTGATATGGACAAATCTGATTTTGACTTCGTGATATGGTTTGCAATAGTCACACTTACACCCCCAGGCATTTAATATTTGTATCATCATATACCACATAGAATCAGGGTTGCACAAAGTTGTTTCTTCCCCAGGAGCAAGTTCAATTTGAGCTTAACATTTCCCCCTCCACACTTAAACAGGTTTGATAAAAATCAAATTACAATATGTTATAGCTATACAGGGTGAGTCAAAATAGTCCGGTCCCGTTTTCAAAAAATCAAGAAAAATACTTCTTGTACAAAATTGGTAATTGTTTTCATTGTTTATGAGAGTAGACATACTTCTTGATACCTGGTGATGTTTTCAAGACAATATCATATTCCACGCCAGATTTATAACATTTTTACAAAAAGACGTGTAATCCAAAGTGTTCCAAGTTTGGTGGTGGATGTTAATTCTACTGTAATATTAGTTATTCATACAACACAACACACTGTGTAACTGTTGCAATTTATACCAAAATATCATGGTTTTTTTTGTTGAATCTCTGATAAATTGAACGATATTGCATGCAAAGTATTTAAATATATTATAATATAACTCGATCAGTATTGCACAAATATATTCATAAAAATGGACTATGCACTTTGCCTGGTAAGTTGCCAAATCACAAACTGTTTAAAGATATAAGATCTGTTTTCTCTCAGACTTCTCTCATATCAGTTCGATTAAAATAACAAGTTTCAAAATATTTTGGTCCACATTTTGTTAAAACTCAATAATGTTTGTTATAGGCTATCTCTGATTGCACGAAAACTATTGAAAACATAACCGCAAAGACAATAGAATCTCTTTTCCTATTGTAATTGCTGTGAATACCAACACGCCTTCGATTGACTTATTCAAAAGGCGCGCGTTAAACGTTAACATCCATAGGGATCCCTTAGATAAGTTGGAACAGATTTTATTTCACAGAATTTAGAAAAATTATCATATCTCCCATTTCGAATAACAAATGTTAATGAAATAAAATTTAGGTTATAGCTAGTAATGCCACCTTGCTAGGCAAGTTTTTAAATATAATCATTTTAAAATTTTAACTGGTTTAAAAAATCGGTGAAATCGGGACCGGACTATTTTGACTCACCCTGTAGTGTTGTTTAGATGTAGGCCTACTATACCGTACCATAGTATAATTTTACATTTGGGAAGACATATTTGAACGGGGGCATGAAATAAAATGAAGCACGCAAAGCGCGCACATTTTTTGTGCCATATTTTTGTTAAAATTTTCAAATTTGGTCTAATACTAACTAATTTGGTATGAAATTGCGCGCAAAATGTAGTTGTTTTTATGCTAAAATTTTATCAACATTTTATTTGGTATGATTGACCCTAATTAATTAAGAAAATGTGCACGAAGCGCTATTTTTGTTGCCTGTAATGCTAAAATTGTCTTCTAATTTTAATTAAATGGACTTTTTGGGGAGGGGGGGGGGGGGCAAAACAATATTGGGGGGAATGCCCCCCCCTGTAGCGCTGTCACTGGGGGAAGCAATACAACAATAAACACTAGTTGGTATACGTACCTGTGCAACCACAGCTCATAACCCCAAAGTTTTTTCTCTCTCATCTTTTTTCACCCTTTTCCCCAATACTTTGTCTTTTTCCACTTAGCATCATTTCCCCAATTCTGTTCATTATTTCCCGGGAGCGGTGCTCACTGCTCCCCCACTTTATGCAACCCTGCATAGAACACATTCCTGTCGTTTGATTGGTTAAAAGCGGGTTAAAATTTAGGGGATCATCAAGCTATGATTTCAATTTTAATGTGACGTCACGAAAAACAACTATGCCATGGCATAGTCGTCTCGGGGTTAGCATAGTCGTCTCGGGGTACATAGTCTGGTTTTCGAGATCACCTTGGGCCTATAATTTGAAACATGCCCCTCATTGCAGTCAATATATACTATCACACTCTGAGGCATTCAATACTGATCTGCTTACAAATGTACAATGACATGACTATCAGAATAACAGTGTTTGAGTCAGACATAATATACACAATTTGGGTTCATTAAAGTTGATGCCCGATCATACTTAAGGTTGGGTTAAAATACAAGCTCTCCCACTGCCGTATTATGCGAAAATCTATGTAATTATTAAATTTTGATTTGTTGCTTTTCACAGGGGAAGATCGTCCTCCGCTGCACCAGAACCTTCCTGCCGAGGAGAAGAAGCAGAAGGAACATCGTGTATTTGACTCGGCGATGGTAAAGCTGGAGGATGTGTACTGGCATGGCATCAGACGGTCAACCGGTGACAGTAGAACATGTCCCTTCTGGCCTTAACTATGCGGTGTATGGAGATTACACCGAGATCCATGATGCCGTGTCAAACGGCAGGTCATTGACCAAGCTACGGGAGCATCAGCACGTACTAGATGACTACAAATACGTCATGAAGCATGTCGATCTCAGGATCGGCATGCTCATTTTTAACAAATGCAACCGACGAGAGTGTGAGCCCTGTGCCCCTGGAGTGAAAACCCTGAAGCAGTCCAGGTGGTACTGGACCTTCCAACTCCCATACCAGACCCTAATACACCTATCAGTTGTAAGATGCACTATACGACCCCCGGGAGTGGTGCGTCACTTTACCGAGGTGCGTCAACTTCTCATGTACCATGACGCAGCCTGTGTCAAAAAAACGACGGACCATTGCCATCCAAATACGCACCCTCAGTCAACTATCAGCCCATTCGCACCCATGTAAAGTGACGGACCTTTACGCACCCTCCGTCATTTTTTTGACGGACCAAAGGCTGCCACTGACGTACCCTCCGTCAAGAATTATTGGTAAACGACGCACCCACGACGCACCTCTCCTGGGGGTCGTATAGTGAGTCTTACAACTGATAGGTGTATAACCATGAAGGTCACTTTCATACATACATCCAGGCATGTGACCTGCCGCGAGCCAAGCCCTGTGAGCACATGCCCACCATCAGGAAGAAGGAGCTTGGCAGTTGCCAACATGGATGTATATGTATTCACGTCACTGTCGGACAAAGACAACCACCTGCGGAAAAACCATTCAGACAGGCATGGTCGTGGAGCAGGACGAGGAGTGGGCCGAGGGGCGCAGATTGGGCGGAAGGGGGTCGTGTAGCAGGCGGAGCAGCCCTGCATCTCTGATGTAATGTTTAGTAAATTATACCAAAGGGCCTAATGAATGTTTTTAACTATTATGATAATTTCGTCATAATCAAATTTCATGCCAAAACAGTCCGTGCACCATGTGGGTTCTCTTCAGCCAATTGATCACACACTGCTTTTTACAAATCTTAAATACCATCGTATAGTATTTCAATATTTGTGTAATAATAAAAGATAATACTAATAGATATAGACACCCATATTGCCTTGACTGGTTGAACGGGGTTCTACTTGTTTTACCAGTTGATCCCACGCCGCTTATACACAAATAGTCTTTATTAGCATTTCAATCTTTGTTCACGCTGATGTACGAGATGCTTATTATATATTGTACACATTTTTATATATTGTACAAATAGGCCTATAAAATAGCCGTATAATGAATGGAAATTTCACCATGGACTTTTGCAAAGTCATATTGCAACTTTGTAAATGCTTCTAAATGTAAATAATGAATGTTTGAAACTTATGTGATAGTGCACGGAATGGGTGGGTTCATGGAATTTGGTAATGACGGGGATCAATGCATTTAATGGGGAGTATAGACATTTGTCTTTGCCTTAAGGGGTTTCATGACACATAGAGTATGCGCAAGCCGTTTTTACCTTTTTTCACCAACTTGAAAATTCTAGCGTATTCCGCATAGGCCTACACACAAATGTTAACGAGTGTACTTTTGACGCTAGCTGTCGCGTTTAACATTTCACAATGCATGCATTAAATGCGTAAATCATTCTGGCGCAAGACAATTTAATGGTCCATTTACATCATCAGTGGGCCATAATCCGCCGGCTCCTTGCTGGTTGCAAATTTGAAAAATCTAGCCTTGGTGTGCTGTTTACAAACTAAACACTGAAAGGTACAACCTGTTCTCAATGTAGACGTGGGAGGGGGGTAAACAAAAGGGTAACAACACCATTACTCATAAGATTTTTTTGTGGATAGAATCATTAAACTGCATCATAACACAAGAAATTGTGTGGCAGGAACCCTCAAAATTAAAAAAAAAACTTAATCCGCTCGCCATCAGTAAAATTGTCCGGCACTCAATCTGGTCTAGCTATGCAACCCTGCGGGCCGCGCTTCGTAAGGACCGCTATAGTCATGAGGTACGAATTCGCCGCGAATTTTAAAAAGGGCATGTTGAGAGATTGCGGTTTTTATTTGTTTTTGTCATAAGTGTGGTGTTTTCTTCTATATCATTTCAAAAGTTGGGCTCGATAGTTATATTTCTAACATATAATGCACACTTTTATGCTTGCGGGACACCTCCTTTAAGTAATTTTGCATGCAAATGATTGCAAATAAGCAGTTTGTAAATAAAAGAACAACCACAAAGACAACATAAGCCTAATAAGTTAGTTACTGAACTGACTGTGATTATACTTTAATTAGTAATTACAAGTAAACAGTCTAGAACTGAAATTCTGATTAATAACATGTTGATATAGTATTGGTGAACTGCGTCTTGAATTTGATACATCGGATATTGAGGACTCTGACATAGAAATTGGAAAAGACTCAGACTCGGACTCGAGTCATTTCCTCAAGGACTTGGACTCGGATGATGAGGACTCGACTCCAACACTGTAAATGTCCACTCATGTTCACACTTTAATGAGTGTTTTTTAAAGGTTATAATGTGGAAAATCCAACCAAAATTGTTATTTAAAATAATTAAAATGGTTTGAATCGTGTTTATAGTACTCAGAATTGTTAAGTCAAGGTCCCATGTAATATTAATAAACAATTATCAATAGGCGTTTTTGTTTATTTGTTTGTACCCATGGTATTGAATTAAACATTTGTTCATAGACATGTAAAGGTGGTAACAAAAAACAGCGACAATAAAACCCCACTCAAATGCAACCCTCCAAAGCATTGAGAATTTACATGGTGACATTAACATGTAAGTTAACATGATTTTAAGGTTTCTTAGTTTTGGTAAATAGCAAACCAATAATTAAATCCGATAGCAATGCTTTCTTCAGTTTATAAATTGTATTGTTTATGAACTAAAGACCACTACGCATACAATAGCTATGAAATTGTCATGGACATTTTCAGAGTTTATATCCTACTAGAAATATTTGGAGACCAGATCTTCAAGATCAGCAACTCTTAAAATCAGCAACTCTTATGATTAAGATATCGCAATTAAGATTTTTCTAGGGTTTCTACCATGATACATGGCGAGTCAGAAAGAATGGGGACTTTTTTCACAAACACGTCACAGAGGAATGAAGGCATGCATATATTCAAAACCAATGGAAGAGTATAAAGATGTACAATTTGGCTTTCATTCAAAAGAAGAATTTTGAAAATCAACAATTGTATCATGTTAAAACTTTGTAAACATATTTTGTGGGCAATTGTGTATAATTTCTTGTAATTATCTATTGTTTTTATCATGTAAAGCGCTTGGAGATCTTACGTATCAAGCGCTTAAATACATGCAGTGTATTATTATTACACTAATTCTAGTAAAGCCGGGAGTAAAGCCACCCAAATTTTGAAGCCAAGCCACAGAATTGTTGAATTATGTATTCTAATGAAGTGTGCTTTCTGAATCAGCAGATGCCTCCTTTCACTATTCTCTCTTGAATGCAGGCCTTTTTATTACTCATAATTCCACAGTTCCAATCATATTTCCAAGCATTTTAAGATTTTGTATCCAATATCCATGTGGCTTTTCAGGTTTTTTACTAGTTCTATTGATCAGCAATCTCTGAATCAGGCAGCCAACAAAACGATGTGGTATTGCCATTCCGAGGATTGGCTTTAAAATACGGGTGATACTAAAATGTTGCAACGTTATGATGCAATATTTAAATTCAAAAATGAATGAAAGCCAAATAGTGGTCTTTTTAACACTATAATTGGTTTGATGATGTCATAGTTGTACAATACACATGCGCAAATTTGAGCACCGATACCCATGACGTCATCGACACCGGGACTTTCAATCGCCGCGAATTTTAAAAAGTGCATGTTGAGTGATGGCAGTTTTTATTCATTTTTGTGACTAGTACGGTGTTTTGTTCTATATAATTACGTAACTTCGGCTCGATAATTATGTTTCTAACAAATAATGCTCAATGTTGTGCTTGCGGGACCATTCCTTTAAAGGTATATTATGTGATCTTTCCAGGGAACGCCCTCAACATCAAACAAAAAATTGAAAGCAGATTTTCTTACAGATTTACATTTCTGATCATAAATCGTACATACATTTCAAGTAACAGGGTGATACGATTCTTAATTACTTCAAAATCATGGTTTTAGAGTGAAAATAAACTGTTGTGATAACACGACAGTTTATATTTTCACTCTAAATTCACACTAAAACCATGATTTTGAGGTAATTAGGAATCGTATCGCTCTGTAACTTGGAATGTATGTACGATTTATGATCAGAAATGTAAATCTGCAAGAAAATCTACTTTCTAAAAAAAAAGTGAATAGAGGGCGCTCTCTGGAAAAGATCACATAATATGCCTTTAAATTAGAAAGAGTGTAGGAGGAAAACGTGAGGTCCGCAAGACGAGAGCAGCAAGTGTCATAACGCCAAATACTGATCACAAGTGCCACACATGTGGGAGATGCTTCCTTGCCCGTATTGGTCATGTTAGTCATCTTCTGACACTAGTCTTTGTTGTCATTGTCATCTTTGTTTTCCTATGGACGAACAACAACAGATCAAGCTAAAGAAGTGCTATTGCTAAGGCTAATAATTCTGATAAAAGCCAGGATATAATTAATTATTCTTTGTATTTCACTGTTTTTAAAGCAATACTAAATCGACGATATATTTGGGACTGGGAGTACTTTGAAAGAAGATGTAAAGTAAAATAAGGCTATGAAAATGAAACAGGGAAGAAAATTGAACATTTCATTGCTTGACAACACCCGAGTGTTGACCTCATCAATCTTCAAAAGCAGTTTTGAGTTGGCCTAATGTTATATGTTGAATTTAAAGAAGATGCTCATTGCTCTTCAGGAACATCATCATCTGCACCATTTTGGGGAATGATCTGGCGCGATGGGGCCGCATGATCAACCCCAACCCCCTCTGCTGAATATGCGTTCCCCTGGAGTGCTACTTGCTGGTACAGACAGCATCCTCTGTGCTAACTTATCATAGGGCTGGGTAGATCGTCCTCCACGTTGGGTGATATTGGGCGCAACAACGTGCACTAAATAGGTGCAGACGACGCTGGCCACGCGTCTCGGACGACCTAATATGGCAATATGGCAACGGGAGTGCACCATTTTGAAATATTTTTAACAGTCATCGCCCGGTTAACGATGAAAATAATTTTAAAAATAGCATTAACAATGTAGTAAGCCAACTCCAATGGTTTTGGATTGGAAAAGAATTCTTCTAATTATTATGCTTGAATTGATTTTAATCATTTTTGTATGATATAATGTTTCATTAGAACAGGTGAAGATCGATGGCCAGACACTGGCCTTTGCTTTTGCTCATTCTTGCTCATGAGCGAGCATGTTCCTAGTCTGGCCAGCATGGTCTTGAGTCACTTAAGTTGCATGCTTATTTTGTATTTAAACTTTGTATTGGTACTTTGATATTTTTAACTTTGTAAAGCACCCTGATACCTTGGTTACAGGCACTTGATAACAACTGTTTATTATTATAGGCCTACAGGGGTGTACCTTCATTTTTTTCTCCAACCAGCCAGGCGGACTGGTAGCATGTAAAAGTTACCAGCCCGACTGTAAACTTACTAGCCAAACAGGTAATCTTCATTTACCAACAGCAAAATTCTTACCAGCCAGCCGGGCGTGTATTTTTGAAAAGTTACCCGCCCGACGCAAAAGTTACCCGCCATGGGCGTGCGGGCGGGTACTAGTACAGCCCCGTAGGCCTACCATAACTTATGTTTTGTTTGATCCCCAATATGTATCCCGGCACCTAACTCACAAATTATGGGCTCATATACAGGAGATACATCTACTAATTTGATTAAATATCCCCTTTATCTTTATCTGATAATACAAATCGGAAGATCTTTCATCATGATGGGTCTATAATATTTGAGTTTACAATACAGACAAATTTTAATAGGAACAAAAAAAGAGGAGAGACGAAAAAGGAGTGCTTTTTATTTTCTTTATTTTTGTATTACCCCACCAAAGATCCTCTGCTCCAGATCTACACGCCTATGTCTGTACCTTTTTTTCTGCATTAGTATGCTCAGACGGCCTGATTAGCCTGTAAACATGATTTATTCATTACAAAAATTGGGGGAAATGTGTGCGAAGCGTGCACATTTTTGGTCTTTTATAGTAAAAATTGCCTGAAATTTAGGTTCATATATTGTAAATCCGACATTTCGAACCAATTTTAAGTAATTTTGATATTAAAATTCAACATTTTTTATTGTTTGTGGGATAAAATGGGGTAGGGCTTGGGCTGAGGGGAGGTATTGAGTTTCCAAATTTATCAAGCACAAATTTCATATCAATAATACTATTCAACAATTCCCCATACTTTTAAGAAATACCAGTGGCATATCCAGGGGGGTGCAGGGGGGGGGGGGGGTTGCAGGGGGTTAGAGTCGTGTCGGTTGAGACTTCAACACTATCGGTCGAGATTGGTAGGGCCTATTGTCGGGCAGTTGCCCCACCTGACAAGAAAAAAATAGTAAAATAGTCGTAAAATCTGTACATAATAGTCTCCAAATGTATGCATCAGTGGGCTAAATAAAGGAAAATGTTATAGAGAAAACTGATGAAAAAAATTGGTCATTAGTTGCTGACGATTTTTTTTTTGTGACCGTGCAATTTTTTTACCTTATCTCCCACCCCCACTTACCTGAAATTCATGAGGTGACTGGAAAAAATGTGGGGCAACCTTTTACGAAAATGTCACTGCACTGTCGGTTCACTCTCATTTTTCGCCCCCCCCCCCCCACCCCCAATATGAAATACCTGGCTACGCCACTGAGACATACACTGTCGCTCATAAGTATTTGCCCCTTGAAATCCACAGACTATTGATTATTTAGACTAGTAAAGATTTTGTATGTGTTCTTCATAAATTCATGTTTGTTGCGTATTAATTTCATCAGATTTCAATTTCATACACGAACACGATAAATCGAGACAAGTCAAAATCCACACGGTGAAACCCCAGATTCAGTTTTTCAGGTCGGTCGTGTTTGGGCAAACAAGCCTTTTTTTTTGCCCGAGTTTTAGTATATAATAATGTCTTCTTTTAACTTGCTCATGGTGTGTTACTGTGTTTGTT
Organism: Ophiura sarsii; assembly: GCA_035610835.1. Taxonomy (NCBI): domain Eukaryota; kingdom Metazoa; phylum Echinodermata; class Ophiuroidea; order Amphilepidida; family Ophiuridae; genus Ophiura; species Ophiura sarsii. The sequence goes on along the minus strand of CM069441.1, from coordinate 70,877,631 downwards.
TGGTAATCTGGTATAATTTTAATCTGGTATTAGTGTTTTTGTCTGAATTTGTAATTGTATGTGTAAATATATAATTTATTGTACTTTGTTTTAAATAAAAGATACCTTTTCACGCTACTAATTCTAGTGCAATCTTGTGCAATGTCTTTATTTGCTAGAATACTCAAAAAAGTGTTATACCTTGATGTGTGTATCTTGATTAGGTCAAATGTGATTCTGAGTTTACTGTTTCCCGCCTGTGTCCAATTAATTATTTTGAATTTTATTTCTCCTTTAAAATAATTTTCAATCACTTTCAATTGCTACTTTTGATGTTGATCATATTAGATAATATGATGAAGTACGAGAAAGAAAATGATTGTATGTTTACTTGGGTATACAATTAATTATATTTGTAAAATAGTTAAAGGTAGATGTTCCGATTTTCAACGGCACAAGCTGCCGTGAAATGTGCCCATTGAGTTGTACACAAACTATATTGGTGGTTAACCACTTTTCGCGGTAATTCGATGTTATTTCACCGATTTCTTCATAATCATACTAATTTGGACCGTCAAATTTCAGTATGTTAATCGGACAAATATGATCTTTCATATGATATGAAAATCTCCATATGTTTGAGAAAAATCTGTTTCAAAATGTGATCGGGTCATCTACCTTTAAATGCAGAGTCCTTGATATATATCAGGGGTTGGTATTGGTTGTAAACACTTGTTTCAAAATATAAGAAGCAAAATATAATTTATAATTAATCACCTCATCCAATTTTTTAAACTTGAAACAGTAAACTCAGAATCTATTGGAATTGGCCTTGTCAAATAACATACTAGGATTGTTATGGGTGTTTCCATAATTTGACCCACCACTTCCCAACACATGACACTGACAACACCATTCTGACACATCATTTTGTGTGTGTAATTTGATGATAAAATTGCTTTTCATAATGATCTATTAAAGGTATATTAAGTGATCTTTTCCAGGAGACACCCTTAATATCTCAATTAAAATGCACATTATATTGCAACACTCTTATTTTTTGTGTTATCTCTATTGCCTGCATTGTGGCTCGATCAATATTAGAGTGAATATGAAATTTACAATTATTAGACTTGGGCATACCGGACGAAACTCATTAGTTTCTTACATATGCATCAATCGTAGGGTTTTTTCCTCAAGGCACTTTAAAGGCATATTATGTGATCTTTTCCAGAGAGCGCCCTCTATTCATTATTTTTTTTAGAAAAAGTAGATTTTCTTGCAGATTTACATTTCTGATCATACATCATACATAGGCCTACATTCCAAGTTACAGAGCGATACGATTCCTAATTACCTCAAAATCATGGTTTTAGAATGAATTTAGAGTGAAAATAATGAACTGTCGGATTATCTGACAGTTTATTTTCACTCTAAAATCATGATTTTGAAATAGTTAGGAATCGTATCGCCCTGTAACTTGGAATGTATGTACGATTTATGATCAGAAACGTAAATCTGCAAGAAAATCTTCTTTCAATTTTTTTTTTGATGTTGAGGGCGTTCCATGGAAATATCACATAATATACCTTTAAGTGGTCATCCATTGAAAACCATTGTTCACATCGAAAAACTTGAAAACAAAGCTTTTCAAATGGAAAAACAGGTTAAATCCAAGTTTATAATTGAAAAAAATATATATATTGAAAAAACTCCGGTTTATAGTATTAAACGGTGTTAAAAACCTGGGTTTTAGGGTGAACAAGTCTTGTGTTTGTACACAAAAGTCACACAAATCAATTTTTGTTAAAGAGCTTTACTGATGAACAAAATGTTCCAACTGATAAACCAAATGTTCCAACTGATAAACCAAATTTTCCAACTGATAAACCAAATTTTCCAACTGATAAACCCATGTTTTTAGTGCAAACCTTTTTTTTTTAATTTAAAAAAAAGAGAGTTTGCTTCCAAAGTTGATTTGTTTGTTAATTACCCCTTGGATTAGATCTTCTTCTAGAATATGGTACATTATAAATTGATTAGGATTATTATGTTGACAAACTAATTTTTTCGCTCAAAAACAAGTTTTTCGACTGCAATTTTGAAGAAAAAAAACAATCATCGATTGCTCTCCAGTATTTAGGCTATAGGCCTAATTATCAAATGATGAAACACATTTTTACTAACGATCCATTATCTATTATTTGGATTCAAGGAAAGTGATGAAATTCATGATTATTTGGGAAATTAGTGCTTATGCGAAAAAAAACACATTTCTTGGAAATCGGTGGGAAATATTGTACGTTCAATTTGAAGGTGAAAAGAAGAAGAAATAAAAACCTGCCTGACCGTTGCCTTAACCTAAGACGGTGAAAAAACCCTGACCGACCCTTTTTTTTTAATTTGCAAAAATGTTTTGAAAATTTGTTCAAAAACTTAAGGAAAATGTTTGGGTTTATTTTAAAAATCAAACAAAACCAAATAAGGCCCCACTACCCTACATGAGAGTTCCATTTTGGGGGATAGGCCATTATTGCATTCATACGCATGCTTGACTTCCTCTGGACAGCGACGTTACTTAACAGGCACAGCACAGCACAGCTTCCATGCACTCGAATGTATCTTTCATCTTTCAATGCTTGCGTGTATAGATGAGGTGACCGTTGTTTACATTTGGGACGCCCTCTGTTGATTTGAGACAAAACACACCGGGCAAGAGTTCCTATAGTTTACATAGGCCAGATCGGGTTTTCTAACTAGATTGTGGTGTCACAGCAAATTGTTATCAAAACTGTCTTTAAACTTGCTTAGGAATGCTATAAGCTATCGCATTTCACAAAAAAAATTAAAAATAAATGAGTTTTACAATTCATTAGAAAGAAATTTCATGTTGTCTTCATTAACTCTACTGTATATTCTGCCTGGAGGGAATCAACAGAGGGTGTCCCATTTGTAAATACATGACGTCACCGGTCACACCATCTATAAGCCAGTGACTCCAGTGGCGTAGCCAGAAGGGGGACCCCCAATATTGACTGCGGTGTCGGTTGAGACCTGACACTGTCGGTTCATTTAACAAGAGGAATCACATGATGGAATTATGATGGTCAAAATGTGTCCCAAAAATGGAATATTTGTTGGTAGAAGCTTGTTTTAAGCAGAAATGTACCTCAATCATAGCCAAAATAGATGCAAGTCAAAAAACTGCGCGCTACGCGTGCATTTCTTTCTTCACTAAATATTGTCCGTTCACTTTCATTTTTTGCCTCCTCAATATGAAAAACCTAGCTACGCCACTGAGCGACTCACCAGTTAGGCGTGGCAAGCACGTTATGTGCTGTAATTAAGAAGAATACGCAGCTATCTCACTGTCTCGTGATGGCAAATAGAGACTATCCACATTATTTTTAAAATTCAATAATTTAAAAAAGCTGACATGAAAAATTTATAATAATCATTTTCACAATAAGCATTTTATTTAAGCAAAGAGGTGCTAAGAATTTAATTAAAGGCATATTATGTGATCTTTTCCAGAGGGCGTCCTCTATTCATGATATTTTTTAGAAAGTAGATTTTCTTGCAGATTTACATTTCCGATCATAAATCATACATACATTCCAAGTTACAGAGCGATACGATTCCTAATTACCTCAAAATCATGGTTTTAGAGTGAATTTAGAGTGAAATTAAAAACTGTCGGATATTTTCACTCTAAAACCATGATTTTGAAGTAATTAAGAATCGTATCGCCTTGTAACTTGGAATGTATGCATGATTTATGATCAGAAATGTAAATCTGCAAGAAAATCTGCTTTCTATTTTTTTTTTTGATGTTGAGGGCGTTCCCTGGAAAGATCACATAATATACCTTTAACACCTGCCTTTAATGCATGTATATAAAACATGGACCTTTTAGTTTTAATGCGCCAAATTATTAAAGATTGCAATTCCCCAGAGAATGAGGTGCAATTCCCCAACATATTTTAAGGCCTCCTCTGGTTCTAATCAAGGAGTTAATATATTCAACATTTTCAACAAATAATTAAAGGCATATTATGTGATCTTTTCCAGAGGGCGCCCTCTATTCATTATTTTTTTTAGAAAGTAGATTTTCTTGCAGATTTACATTTCCGATCATAAATCATACATACATTCCAAGTTACAGAGCGATACGATTCCTAATTACCTCAAAATCATGGTTTTAGAGTGAATTTAGAGTGAAAAATATAAAGTGTCCAGATTCTGACAGTTTATTTTCACTCTAAAACCATGATTTTGAAGTAATTAAGAATCGTATCGCCCTGTAACTTGGAATGTATGCATGATTTATGATCAGAAATGTAAATCTGCAAGAAAATCTGCTTTCTATTTTTTTTTCGATGTTGAGGGCGTTCCCTGGAAAGATCACATAATATACCTTTAAACGGCGGACGGTGATTTCGATATACGGTCGAAAGAATGTGACCGCTCCCTAATGCAATCCTCACGCATGGAGGATAGGGACGCCGAACGGGAACATTATCTCTACCCGGATATCTCGGGGAGGAATGTGTTGTACTACAGCGTCAACCGCCGACTATGGCAAGCCGGTCGGGTCATTACGTACTACGCGGTATTTCTATAGCACGTTACATATTTTTATACCGCGTTATAAAACGAACCAATAGGAACGTCGTATTTCACGATATCGATGTGACGTCATATCGCGTATCCTATTTGGTGAACATTGGTGTGTGACCAATCGGGAAAGGTGTTGTAAAGCACTCTGTATCGTAATTACCGTTCGATCAGTTTGGGTGGTTAGGCATGCGGTAAACAGGCCGTCGGAGTCGTAACGGTATATGGATACCGTAAAAGGAAGGACAGGTGGTTTTTATCAAGGAGTAATTATAAACTCTTTGGGTTTTTTATAGGCCGTTCGTAATTTCCGTTACTAGTTGGTCGGAGCTGGATGCAGGTAGCTTTATTCGGCACGGGCTTGGATTATATATTGACTCTTAAAGTTCAGTGGTATTATTTTTTTGCGTAGAACAAATCTGTTTGCAGTGTTGTTCTACCCCGGGGTGTTCTACTTAAAATAATGCTATCGTCCGCATTTATGTCAGACACTATAACACGGGTATACGGTCTAAAAACAATACCTTTATTATCTAATTATAAGAAAAATGCAAACTGTTACAAACATAAACTCTGGAATACCTGAAGAAAAAAGTAATTGTGACTGAAATAAAAAGAAGAAGAAAAAAAGAATATTGAGTGTACCCCAAAAAGGTGGCGGAGGGGATGCTAAACAGGTTATTTATTTTTATTTTGCCTATAATCATCATGTTTCAATGCTTCGAACAAGGCCTACTGATATTCAAAATCCAAAACATTTGAGATGAAAATCATGTTCAATTTCAAGAAAGTCAGTCACATTAATTTACCAAAAATGTGTAGTAAAAGAGGTTATTCATAAAACCGGGTAAAAAGGAGAGTTTTCGGTTACAACGCCCCCCCCCCCCACCCCCGGTCATATCAAGAATGCAAACCCGAGACATGCAAATGCACCGATGACATGTAATGTAGCCTAGTACCTGCCATACGGTCTACATAGCAATAATTACTATAGTAGCACCTGAGACTAAAATGTTAGTCTCAGGTAGCACTACTCGCCAACAGTGTCACTATTATTAATAGTCCATCAATTCAATGAATATCGATTGTGAATGAATAGGCGCGTAATGAGCTGATCGATCGATCCTGAATGTAATCTACATTACCAGTCGTTTTGAATTATCTGCCTTGTTTTGCCGGCACTGGTAGTGATGACATGTGTTTATTCAATTTTCACAAAAAGTAGAAAATGTCCCGTCAATTTCGAAAACTTTAAAAAATCTGACAATATTGCACAAACATTCCACACAAGAAACAGGCTTAGGTTACAAAAAAGGTCCTCTGCAATCAGTAACGTAGCCAGGGAGAGGGGGGGGGGGGGGTGGACAAAAATTAAGACCTAACTTCGGGAGGGAAAGGGGGAAAAAGAGGGAAAAGGGGAAAAGGAAAAGGAGACAAAAGGAAAAGGAAAATTTACAAAAGGAAGATGGACACGTAAGAAGCATCTATATGAAACTGTTATGCTGTCCATGCAGTATGACCATTCGCAGACGCGCAGCCAATTGAACATGTTGAATAAGCATGTTTACCGGGCTGAAATGAAGCAGTTTCACAGGGTAATTCTGGTCGATTTCTGTCAGCCCGGTAAAATCCGGGCCCAAGTCAGACCAAGCCCCCCCCCCCCCCCCCCCCCCCCCCCCCCCCGCCCACACACAAAACACCCACTCCACCCCAAAAAATGTTGACTCGTCATGTAAAAATTACATCAAGTAACTTAAAAAAGGTCTGAAATATCTATTACAGTAATTATAAAACGTGAATATCAATAATAGCCAGATAGTGCTCAATACTTAGTTAAGTAGAGCTTATTATCAAAATAAAACACTTTTATTTGGCAGTTTGCTACCTTTGGGTTTCTCGCTACCGCGATCTTCAGGCAAACTAATTGTTTTCCTTCCATACAGCGAAGTCAGTGAGAAAAATATTCGCAGTACGCGCGCGCAAGGCATGCTGCGTATACAATTCGCGTAACTGCTCGCGCATAAAACGCAACTCACTGACATCGCTGAACAGATAAAAAAAACTACGTTTAACATGTTTAACATTATTTTTTTCTCCCATGTCGGCACTTAGAAACTATCTCGCTTCTCTTATTTGAAGGTAGAACCATCACAGTGCTTTGTGTTTACATGATTTTTATTGTTATATGACGTATTATATGTGTATTTATCAGATTGTTTTTGTTGTGGTGGAGAATTTCTATTTTCTCGTCGAGGCAGAGGTTACATTGTCCTGATCTCCTTCTTTTAGTGTTGGATTGTCTTACTATCTCCCAGTCTATTGATACATTTGTGGCTCTTCTTCTTTTTAGGCATTTTTTGGGGTGGAGTGGGTGTTTTGTGTGTGGGCGGGGGGGGGGGGGGGGGGGGGGGCTTGGTCTGACTTGGGCCCGGATTTTACAGTAATTATGTTGACATTAAAATCAAGAATTTTCGCGCGCACCATATCAATCAATTTGTTTGTTGTTGTTGTCATAACCCCCCCCCCCCCCCCCCTCCCTATACATGCTGAGACTACCCAAATTATGTTCCCACATTTACCAAAACCGGGACATTTTTTTATTCTGCACCCAGTGACCGGGCGGGGAAAGCTGGCTACGCGCATGTCTGCAATTGTGTTTGACTTTGCTCATCAACCTTATGACCCCTTTTGACAATTTCGTGACAAGTATATTGAGATTACGTCACTTTTTGTCAAGATGTATTATTAAGCAAAGTCTTTGGAATCAAAGGTTTGAAATCAACAGCAGGTAATTGCTAGAAAATTTGATAAGGTGTGGCCTAGTCAATTTTCCATATCTGGTCCATCCATTCAAAAACTTGCTCACTATATGCTGGTTGTGTATCAAGTAGCCTATATTGACACCCCTCGTAATGGAACCATCTCAATGATATGAATAAATAATGTATATATCATCCATAGTGAAATTGGTTTCAAACTTGTGTTATCGCCTTTTACAAACATAATACATTAACGAAACTAGTGAGAAACTGAGACAACACGGCTTTGTAATAATTATAATATAATGCTATCTAGGCCTACTGAAGAAGAGAGCAAACGGTAGGCATGTTTTCAAATGTAATGCTCTTCACATTAATTTACAGCATGCTGAGATATGAAAGCCAACTGACTTTCGAAAGAAACCAGATACCTTAATATATAGTGAGTGTTTATAATGTTGTATAATATGAAAACATGAACACATTTCTGAATCATAAAATAGGCCTAATGTTTTTGCCTAATAAATTGATAACGATTCATATCTGACTATATTATACACGATATATCAGATTAATACAAAAAATGGGGTTTCAACACCATTGGCCTTTCATGTATTGATCAGTGATTCATGTGGTAGTCTAAAATCAAACAAACATTCAATCAACCGTAATGATTTAGGAACACGTTTGTTATCTCTAAAATAAATAGATATAATAATAATAATGATGGATTTACTATATAGCGCCTAACGCAAGGAGCCTCTGGGCGTTTCACAAAACTAAGTACAAAAAGAAAACATTATCAACCTAAAACCATAACATTATTACATATAATTGCACATTATACAAGCAGGAAAAAAACACTAAACAATTGGTGCTCCACGCCTTTCCTTGCATACTTGCAAATCCATGATTCAAGAGAAGCAGACAGAAAAGAGATGTCTACATTTCAAGAACCAGTATCGCAGATACAAAAAGAGACGCGTGGGCTATATAGGCCTACATAAAAGAACATTATGATATATCAAAACAACATTTCATAAAAAAACAAGAAAAGGTATCAAGCACCAATCAAATAAGATATGTAACACAACAGTAACAACTAATTAGTTGTTGAAAGATATACGCTCTCGAACTCCTTCCACAACTTTCAACATTGTTCAGAGTTAGCTGTAGAAGTATAATTGAATACAAGTTGTGCGCAAACCCCAAAGAAGGAAATTCCTTTTTCACTACAAGCACTCACGACGAAGCATTGAGTTTCACGGCAATTCGGCTAGATTAAACCGTAAAATGACTAGCATATGACTAAAAATCCTGCATGCACCACTGGACTGGAAAAAGAAGAGAAAAAGGGAAGAAAGGGGAAATGGAAGAAGCTTGGGGAAGGAAACTGGAAATGAAAGGATAAGAAATGGAGAAGATGAAGATAAAAAGGAAGGAGAGGGCTAGTGATTCGTTAAATGTTTACACTTCGCCTCGTCAATCCATTGACATAATAAAGAAATTGCATTGCCCTAAATGACCATACAATTCGATAAATATCCATGTTGAACATTCCATTTCACTCGTTTGCTGTCTTCAGTAGATAGCACAATGGCAAGATATATGTAAATGCAATCGTGTTTTCGCTTATTTAGCTTTAAATGTTGTTCTGTTGACAATTCTTTGCTTATAAGGGGCACTAAGAGATGTGTTGGAGGCTGCGCCCTCAATTATGATAAAAACTGGGATTAGTATATTTATACAATTGTATTACGCCTACAACACCTATAAGGATTAAGAAAAATCAGCCCTGTTTAGTGTACAACCTGAGACCATGATTATGGTCTCAGGTACAACAAAACGTTGATTCAAAAATGCTGGTAGAGCCGCATGCAACCAGCAATTTACGTCCGACAGTTCCCCCTGCAGTACGCTTGATACATAACGCGAACCATATTTGCAAAGAGGGCGTTTTTCAATAAATAGCGATGGTATTGTTTTAATCAAGTTTTGCTGTGTTTTTGTAAGTAGAAACAACAATAATAGCAATTTTTAATGTTCATGTTGAATTCTAAAGTAATTGTTTAAAAATTTAAAATTGTCAACACCACCACTTTAATTATGTCCCTTAACACTTTCCACGCGGCAGGCGTTTACAGACGACATTCCAAAATTGCACAACATGTTTCAAATATGTCAGATTTCTTGAATTACATACCATTGGAATCACCATGAGAAATGCATTAAACATGTTAAAAGTGCAAACAAGCCTACAATTGGTTCCGTAATCATTGAGATTAACTTTTGAAGTTGAGAGGTTTCTGAAAAATCTGTGTTATATAATTATTAAACCAATAGCCGCGTGAGAAGTGTTAATATAGGAGGCTCGTGGCGTGGCGCGAAAAACCAAGCTCAATAATTAACCAACACTGCTCATCTACCCCCCCCCCCCCCCCGACTCAAATGAATTGGGGCCCTCACCCCCTCGACTTGTGTGTTGATTTCCGACTTCTCTCGTGCCAATTTGAAAATTACTCAATGTTTCATCAATGACATCTGTAATGAGTTCGCTTGAAGAGGAACATATTTTGTTACATTAGTTGAAATAAGTTGAAATAAGTTTCTGTTTCACCATAAACGATGCAACTTGCCCCCTGTAGCACTCTTCATCTTTTTTACCCTTTTCCCCAATACTTTTTCTTTTTCCATTGGCATTATTTCCCCAATTCTGCTCAGTATTTCCCGAGAGCGGTGCTCCCTGCTCCCGCACTTTGTGCAACACTCAATCAGTGCAGTATCAGTCAATACACAAATGAAAAGGCCTAATAATATGTTATTTATAAACCTATATTGTTAATCAAATTGATGTAGACTCCGTGCGTCAACCCTATAAAATTGATGAATAGATACCGTATACCGTATTCATATTCAGCTATTATAAATTATGTTATACGTTGAAATGTTGTAATGTCTGTATGGAAAACATCTAGCCTAGCATCATAGATGCAAACCGGTTTCATCTTTTGAAATTAGATTTGATATAATTTCTTATGTAAGCATAATATGTTGTTAACCTATCATTTGCTGTCTTCAGTAGATTATTATAATATAAGTAACTGATCTCCACTAATAGCTCCTGCGTAAAAAGAAGTTGTAGGGAAATTTCTTCAATTTGAAACATTGTTCATGAAGACCGGTTAATAATTGAGATTTGATCATTTGAGAACACTACATTGATAAGGATAGAACAAAGTGCAGTTAAATGTTAAAATAAAAAACTGATTTGTTTTGGTTTTGGCATATAAATGACTTAATATTCACGTGAAATATCTCAAATTGAAGAAAGGGGATTTCGTTAGAACTTTGTAATTTAATATTTTTAAATAGCTATATAGGTGAGAGCATGTTAATTATCGGGTCAGTTACTTATTTTGAGGACTGCAGTACAGTATGACAAGCTAGTATGGCCGGAGCTCGGGCGATTTTAACTAAAAGGTAGTGGTTCGCTGGTCTCGGGGGGGGGGGGGGGGTGGTACTCGCCCTACGGGGATGCTCTAAATGGGTCGCTTTTTTGAAAACATCATTTTTGTAAAACTCTTGTGGGAATTGTTTTCAATGATTTGAAATAAATGGAAAAACTTTCTATGGGTAGCCAATTGTTTTTGCTTTTCACAAGTGTTTCAACGTCTAGAGTAGTTAGTTATGCCAACTAACGTGATCAAAACACTTCTATGGCAGGCCCAATGTCCAGTAACTCGAAAAACCAAGTTTATCGAGTGAAAATCCAAGTTTTTCACACAAAACTTCATTTATCAATTGAAAATCCAAGTTTTTCGACAGCTATGCGAAAAACTTGGTTTTTCAAATGAAAAACCAAGATTATCTATTTGAAAAACCCAAGATTTTCAGTTCGCTGGAGAAAATCTTGGTTTTTCGATTGAAAAACCAAGTTTTTCAATGTGGAACGTAAAATAATTAGATAAACTTGGTTTATCAAAATTATAAACCAAGTTTTTCGATCAAAAAAACAAGTTTTTCGATTTATTGGATATTACACTTAGATAAACTTGGTTTTTCAATCGAGAAACCAAGTTTTTCAACGCGGAACGTAAAATAATTAGAAAAACTTGGTTTATCAAATTGATAAACCAAGTTTTTCGAATTATTGGACATTACACTTAGATAAACTTAGTTTTTCGATCGAAAAACCAAGTTTATCAAAGTTTAATGTCTATGGTCCAATGTCCAATGTCCAGTAACTCGAAAAAACAAGTTTATCGAGTGAAAATCCATTTTATTCAAGTGAAAATCCAAGTTTTTAAGTGAAAATCTAAGTTTTTCAAGTGAAAATCCAAGTTTTTCAAGTGAAAATCGAAAAACTGTGTTTATCAATTGGAAAACCAAGATTTTCGACGCATATTAATGTCAATTAATCCGAAAAACTTGGTTTATCATTTAAAAAAACCAAGTACGAAAAACTTGGTTTTTCAACGCGGAATGTAAAATAATTTGAAAAACTTGGTTTATCAATTGAAGAACCAAGTTTTTCGACGCCTAATGTCCAATAATTCGAAAAACTTGGTTTTTCCATTAAAAAACTTGGTTTATAATTTTGAAAAACTTGGTTTTTCGATCCAAAAACTTGGTTTCTCGATCCAAAAACTTGGTTTTTCAACGCAGAATGTACACTGAGCCAAAAAAGAAACTTATAAAAAAAAAAACTTATACAATTTTAACAGATCACCAAATAATATTCTGTGCATGAAAATGTACCAAATTTGGATACAATATTACTGCAATGTATCGCTTCAAATGGCAGTCAATAACCAATTGTTTGCTTCAATGACACAAGAGAATTGTGCACTGCCCCTATGGTGATCTGTTAAAATTTTATAAGTTTCTTTTTTGGCTCAGTGTAAAATAATTCGAAAAACTTGGTTTTTTTTCAATTTACACGCCTTTTGTCCAATAATTCGAAAAACTTGGTTTATAATTTTGAAAAAGTTGGTTTTTCAACGCGGAATGTAAAATATTTCGAAACACTTGGTTTATCAATTGAAAAACCAAGTTTTTCGACGCCTAATGTCCAATATTTGAAAAAACTTGGTTTATCATTTTGAAAAACCAAGTTTTTCGATCGAAAAACTTGGTTTTTCAACGCGGAATATAAAATAATTCGAAAAATTTGGTTTATCAATTGCAAAACCAAGTTTTTCGACACGGAACTTATAATAATTAACGAAGTGTCATCATCACTTATTTAATCACCATGGAATTACAGATGTTCCTTTTATTGGTTCATTAATCCCTGATTAACCAAGACCTTAAAAGTTGAAAAAGGTTTCTGAAAAACAGGTAAAGCCAATAGCCGCGTGGAAAAGCTTTATGATCATCATCATATTGAATATTTTCCGTTCGGCTACAGAGAACACATTCTTTATGCATGATGACAAAACACCTCACATCAATGCTCATTGTCACCACCTGCAAATGAATGATTGCCTTTTACTTTTACAATCTATATACATGTACGTCAGCATGACAAACTTAGTAATAATATCGTCAACATGTAGGCCTATACATTATTAAATTAGTTGCCCAATAATCATGCATCGCCGAGTGTAACGGTAACAAGAAAAGCTACGGTATTATTCTACAAAATAGTCGCAACGGGAGTTTTATAAACACATCTGGGAGAATATCCTGGTGACAACTTACAATACAAACTAATTAACGGCTATAAATGATATCAAAGAAGATGGATCGTCCATGTGAGTAGGGGAAGGTGGGGTAGTGGCGGACGCGGGGTAATCGCGGACAGGGCTGTATCTAAAGGCAGGTGAAAGAAGGTGGTATTTTGCCACCCTATGATGTTAGGTGCCTCTCCATTGAAATCACACAAAACCTAAATGGGATGGTTGTCTCGCAAATTCTCGCGAGAATTACAAAAATCACTTTTTGGGCAAGTTGATATTTTGGTGCATTACTTTCTCTTTGAAACTGGTATTTCTACATCAAGGAAAACAAAGTCTTATTATTTTTTTATTTAATGTATGATACCTTCTGATAAAAAAGAAATGAATTCGGAGTCACAATGATGAGCATAATAATAAGAGAGGATGTGCCCATACATTGTACATGGATTGGGGTAATCCCGGACATGTACCGTTTCCATGGTAACCAATATGGGCGTGGTCAATTTAACATCATAAATCGGTAATAGTTGTTGACCATATAAATATGTGACATTGTTCTTTGATTTCTGCTACACTTTTAAAAAGGGTATTTTTTAACTCCCATTGAAATACTGTATTCCAATAAAAAGAGGGCTGCCATTGACAAATACGGTCCGGGATTACCCCCAGAGTGTGGGGTAATGCCGGACGACGCCATTTTTTTATTGTGTCGTAGCTTCGAATTTCAAAATGATGAGTTGATAAAAACTTGATAAAAGGTAGAACCATCACAGTGCTTTGTGTTTACATGATTTTTATTGTTATATGACGTATTATATGTGTGTTATACCTCTCAGACAAAATGTGTCCGCCATTACCCCACCTTCCCCTAGATTTAAACTCAGATTTAGGAATATGCGTCGATCAATGTTGCATGGGACTAATGATCACACATATATGCCATGTAATGTCTAATTTGAACAACCAATCATGACAATGCTGTCTACTGACCATGCTGACGATATTGAGGTGCCCAAGTGTGGATTATATTCGATCCAAACTGCATAATAATAGTACAATTGGATGATTTACGCCCAATATGTAGGCCTATTGGTCTCGCTGAGTTTTAAAATATTGGGCTCGACTGCGTCTCGACCAATATTTTTAAAACTCATATAAAAAATAGCTTAAGCAATACATATGGGCTCAATCTATCCAATTTTATATTATACATGGTCATCCAAATATGGGTAGATTTAAACTCGGATTTGGAAGGAATTACTCAATATGCATCGGTCAATGGGTTGGAATGGTCACAAACATGTGATGTAATGCCTAATTTGAACAACCAATAATGACAGTGCTGTCTATAGGCCTATAGGGCGTGCCATGTTGAATTGTTACTACAACATGTGGGATATCCTCAGGATCACTCGTGAAATCATCCCTTAATTGATATTTAGATTGTGGGACAAGTTTAAAAAGGCATGCATTTATCACATTAACAGTATGTAATATTGTAATAGATTTAAAATTAATTATAACGATTGATGTGTTATTGGCTTGATAGGTGTCGTTGAAGCTTAAAAGCGTATTCTACACCTATTCATCAAAACGTACATTCTAAACGAATAATTATGGCGTAAAAACCCATGGTTTAAATAAGATTGGGATTAACATTATAGAGGTCACGTATTAATTAACACATGTACATCATTTCTCCTATTTCTTATGTTTAGTTCAGAGTTGAAATCAGTGCACTTTTGAACAGTGGCGTAGGCAGGTTATTCATATTGGGGTGGGGGGCGAGAGAACTGAAAATGAACCGAAAAGATTGTTTTGAGACAAGACACGCGTGCGTAGCGCGCGAAATATTTTGACTTTACACCTATTTTTGGCACGATTGAGGTACATTTTGGCTCTAAACAAGCTTGTACCAACAAACTTTAGGTGACTATTATGCGCGCGTAGCGCGCGAAATTTTTTCATATGTGTACTTTTGACCATCATAATTCCATGATTCCTCTGGCCAAATGAACCGACAGTGCCAATCTCAACCGACACGACATCAATATTGGGGGGGGGGGGCGATCGCCCCTCGCCCCCCTCTGTCTACGCCACTGCTTTTGAACAATAATATCTGCGCCTGATACTTATAATTAGATATTTTCACTATATAGTTTAATGCTGTCTTCAGTAGATAGCATGTTTCTTCTGCGGGATGTTTGTTTATCTCTTATGCATCCTGTATAACTCAGTGGTTCTCAACCTTTTTGCCCCACGACCCACGACCCCTTTTGACATTCCTGGTAAGTACCGTGACCCAAACAAAAATTGAAGAAAAATAAACATCAGCCGGATAGCATAAATGAAACTGCTAGTTTGGATGCGAGCGTATAGCGAGCAGGAAATATTGCATATTTAATTGAACGTTTCTTTTGGGTTTTTCTAAGCTTTTCTAAAGCGAAATGTAACACGGTTCATCCAAACCTATATTTATGAGCCCTTCACGACCCCCAGGTTGAGAACCCCTGCTGTAACTGGTCAAACTCGCTAGTCATAAGGGTATCGCTATTATAGTCATAAGGTTTATGATTCATAATTATAGCGGTCCTTGACTAGCGGGTAGACCCCCTAACTAAATGACGGAAACATTCAATGTGAGGTCAGGAATGTACCGTATTCTATTTCGTGATGTATACTTATATCTCTTTTTACTTTTGTATGTGTCTAATGGCGCTGCTTACTATAGCGGGAGCTCGTTTGAAAAACGGGCGTCTCGCTAGTATATAGATTTAATTTGATTAATCATTGTTGACTGTTTTTTTGACTCGATAGGTGTTGTTAATGCTTTGAAGCGTATTCTACACCTATTCATAAAAAAAAATCGGACATTTTAGTCACTAGTTTAATGCTGTATTCAGTAGTAAGAACACTGCTATGCATTATTATAAGAAACATCTCCCTAAATCAAGAAATAACATCATTTAACAAGTCTAATCCTACAGTGTTATTATGCTAAGCTCTTCACCGAAGCTCTTCAACCGAATGGTTTTGAAGAATCAGACCCTCCATTGACCCTTAACTTAACTGCGTTGGAACCAGAATGGTTTTAGGCAGCAAGCTGCAGCAGAGATCAACCATGCATCTCTCAGATTCCGGCCCTCAGACGGATCATTGGAGGCATGAAAGCTAAGAATCTTCCTTTGGCCGAGTGTTTATAGACTACTCAAAAACATTCGAATCTAAACACTGAGATCGCATGTTTAAAATCCTACAAACATACGAAATTACAGGAATCGCTGTTAACGGATCTATAGACCTCCAAACTTACGTTATAAATAATAATATACATAATTGATGAATTTCTTTTGAGTTAATACGCAACAAAAGCGAGCTTCATCGAGAAATGAATAAGTTTAGAATTCGAAAATAAAGGAGTCTCATTCCATCCCTCAACTAACTTCATGATTGGAAACGAGCAGTCTTAGCCTATTATTGTTAACTTATAATTTGACTTGCTTGGTTACAATACATGTTTATATTGAGCAACATATTTGTACATTTATTCTGTACTGTTTATGTTTAAATGAACCAATACAGTGGCGTAACTATACTTTTTCATTGGGGCGGGGGCAAGAAGGGGCAGTGACTTGAAATGGGGGGGGGGGCTCCATTCCACACCCACACCGATTGATTTAATTTGGGGGCAAGCGGAGGGGGTGGGGGCAAGGTTCCAAGTGAGGGGGGGGGGGCTCCAGCCCCCCTCCCCCCCCCCCCCCCCCCCCCCCCCCCCGCTGGTTACGCCACTGGAACCAAATCATTTCACTTTTTGACAGCACAAGTAGTTTGCAGTTTCTATAAGAAGTTCTTACGCACGAAAGCCTATTCTACCATGGGCAGAGTAATGCGTGCGCTATGGGATGAAATTATACATAGCGCGCACACCCCCAACAGCGTGTTCAATTCATATTCGGGTGATTAGCAAATCAGATAATGATTATGAAAGGACTCAATAATATTTAACATTGGCCATAGTGCAATGTTAAAGGTAGCTGTTCCGATTTTTAACTTGAATTTTTCTATTCCACTGAAGTTTGAGTTGCATAGCTCTAATGATTCTTATTTTAGACGCACAAGATGCTGTGAACTGTACCCATTGAGTAGTACACAAACTATATCGGTGGTCGCGGTAATTCGACGTTATTTCATCGATTTGCCTAGATAATTGCGAGATAACTTACAGATGACGTGATTATTGACTAGATATTGCGACATAATTTACAGATGATGTGATAATTGACGAGATGACGAGATAATTTACAGATGACGTGATTATTGACTAGATAATGCGAGATAATTTAAAGATGACGTGATTATTGCTTTTTATCATGTTCTCTGTTTGCTTATCTGTTATCTGTAGCGCAGTGAGCGGCTTTGTTATTGACGGATACTTGCGCTTTATAAGTTTCCATTATTATTATTATTATTGTTGTTGTTGTTGTTGTTGTTGTTGTTGTTATTATGTTGTTATTATTATTATCTATGCTATCTACTGAAGATAGCAACTTATTCTGATAGGCTTGCTATCTACTGAAGATAGCAATTTACTCTGATAAACTTGCTATCTACTGAGAGCAATTTACTCTGATATACTTGGTGTCTACTGAAGATAGCAACTTACTATGATATACTTGCTATCTACTGAAGATAGCAACCTACTCTGATAGACTTGCTATCTACTGAAGATAGCATAGATAGCAACTTATTTTGATAGACTTGGCATCAACTGAAGGAATCAATTTACTCTGTTAAATTAAGTCGCAATTATCTAGTCAATAATCACGTCATCTGTAAATTAAGTCACAATTATCTCGTCAATTACCACGTCATCTGTAAATTATCGCAAAATGTTTGACTTTTTGAACTAAAATGGTCATTGAAGCCATTTTGTCAAGCTTGAATAATGAAATATTGAAACTAATGCGCGAAGTACGCAAAAATTGACATTTCTAACACTTAAATTGGTCCAGTATGACGTTTTTAACGGCCCCGACATAATATTTAGAACATTTGGCATGGTTTGAGGGCCATTATAATGGTAAACCCCGTATTTTTGAACTAAAATTGTCCAAAAAAAACGTTCCTGAAGCCCCCTTGTTAAGCTTGAATAATGAAACATTCAAACTAATGCGCGCGATGTACGCAAAAATTTGCATTTTTAACGTCCCACATAATATTTAGAATATTTGGTGTGTTTTGAGACCCATTATAATGTTGAAACCTGTTGAAAAATTGAGCGCGAATCGAGCAATAAAAACCCCAGTTTTTGAACTAAAATTGTCCAGACAAAACGTTCCTGAAGCCCTCTTGTTAAGCTTGAATAATGAAACATTGAAACTAATACGTGCAAAGCGCGCAAACATTGGCATTTTTAACACTAAAAAGGTCTAGTATAACGTTTTAACGTCCCTCACATTAAAATTATGGGGACGTGACCCCGTAGCACACCCACCCCATTTGCGCCGCATATGTCCCTACCATCCCTCCTCCCCAACCTCATTATTATCCTCTTCCTCCCCTTTTAAACTCTTTTTTCAATGGGGGGGGGGGGGGGGGAATACGCCACTGCCTATATGGGGATGTGCTGCTCTAAATGGGTCGCTTTTTTGAAAACATGATTTTTGTGAAATGTAACTCTTGTGGGAAAATGTTTAATGATTTGAAATGGAAAATTGTCTATGGGTAGCCAAGTGTTTTTGCTTTTCATACGTGTTTCCAATCCCTCAAAATGTCTAGAGTAGTTAGTTATGCCAACTAACGTGATCAAATTTTAGGGGGGGGGGGGAGGTGCTTACTTCTTTGAACCCATTATATTAGGCATTAGTATTTTCACATTGATCAGAATATTTCATTCGGTTTAATTAACCTAGTTGTACACCAATGTTATTATTACAAAAGGTGTTATTATTATTAAAGGTGTATGTTCCGATCACCTTTTTTCACATCAAGATATTTTTGATATCAGAAAAATCCCCATATTTTTCTAATTATGTCTGTAAAATCACTGCCAAAAGGTGGTGCGCTTCTAAAAGACGAACCATTGGAGTTATGCAACTCAAACTTTGGAATGTGACAATTTTAAGGATGACCTTCCATGTAAAATAGAAAACATCCACGTTGAAAATCGAGCCAGCAATCAGAACATCTACCTTTACCACTTATACGCTTTATAGTGTCACAATCATTTGTGGAGAGTTTTGTGATTACTAGAGGGCCGAGGGGCCTAGCTCTCAAAATAGCAAAATAAAAAGGGCCTCATCCTTTTACAGACAGCATGACAAATATGAGCTAAACGCTGTTAAACAGGGGAATTAAGGTCCGTTTTCCAATAAAAATCCCCTCTTCCTCCTATTTTTCCTAAATCCAGACGAGAAACATGTGTTTTATTTTACTTAGCCTAATAAGTTTTAACATAATGGCCAATACATGTTTAACCCTTCAACATGGTATATGCATGGTGATTGAACAATATAATGACAACATAACAAAACTGACACTGTATAACACTGATTTATACCACGAACAATTCATTTGTTTAATATTCTCAATTGCACAATTCAATTCACTTATATAAATACCAATAATAATGTTATAAATTTACACCAGTATATAAAAGAATCTTAGGGTCCAAAAATACATAACTTTTATTCACCTACTCATTCACACATCCTGTTCATCCATGCTCTTAATGTTAAATCCAACTTGGAATCTGTGGAAAATGTGACTATTCGTTTGAATTAATCATAAATCAACACATTTTTGGACAAAAAGTGTTAATTTTTTTTTGAATTATTCAAATTCAAAAGTATGAACCCAGGTGATCAACCCTGGTCGAGCCTTTTCATTGGAAATACTCCATTTAATGGAAGAATGTTAAACTCTGACCAAATTGCAATTATTTGAATGATTCCAAAAATAACCATTTTCATCCAAAAATATGTTGATTTGTGTACATTTGTCGAATAGTCACATTTTCCACAAATTCCATAGTAATTTAGTATCAACAGGGAATATTTCCAAGTTAGATATAACATTTCGAGCATTTGAAATTGATGTACAAGGGTTGTGTGAATTTCAAATGCAATGGCATAATTCCATTTGTATTACAGGATACGGTATGAGTATAAAACAGCTAATCGGGCTACTTGTAAATTGTTGTGTATCTAAACTACTGAAACAAGAAGAGTCTTTAAAAATGCATCACTCAGGTCAGGTAGATTAAAAGCTAATTATTAAATCAATTTCAGTTACATTTTTGGGATGGAAATGTTCAACAAAAAACTATCCGGGTGGAAATAGGAGACATTATAGCAGGGAACACCAATTTGCCACCAATGGGAGAAGAACCTGGATCCACCAGCATGGAATACACCGTCTTTTTCCATCCACATTTATCACCTGCAGTGATAGACTAAGGCAGCATGTGCTGCCATCAACATTTTGAAATGGGATTTCATGGGGTTATTAGCCACTTTAATTTATACTTGACCGAATTTGGATAAATGGAAATGTATTGTAACTATAAATTCAGTACTGTACTACATGCATACATACAGGGTGTCCCTAAAAAAAGCGTGCACATGTTTGCGCAACTTGTTGACCATGAAGTCCTAACGTTCGATGTAATATCTTTATACACACGAAAAGGGAAAACACTCAGCTTTCAGATGCAGTTTATTTGATCTGATTTGGATTCGTTAATCCTGAGATATAACCAGTTTATCAAAACTACCCAAAATCGATGTTGTGCCACTTTTACATGTCAGAAAGAATGATTATGAGCGTCAAAACGATACTAACATTGGTCTATCCATGGGCATCAATCGTCTTGAAACATTGGGGTGGGCATTTGACCAGAATTGTTTAAAAGAGGCTGAGGAACAAAAGTGATGTCCTTGGAATATGTGGCAAGGGATTTCTACGAGCAGTTATTCTGGGATCCCTCTGAAGTGCACGCCGCACGTCATCAATGTGTTACTGTGTCCTGCCACTTTTTCATATTTTAGTCTTCCAGTGTTAATTCTTTATTCATGTTGGTGCTTGTACCATCTGCCACGTATTTCCAATACTCCTTTGTAGGTGTATTCCTAGATGGTACGTGAGTGTTTGGTGACTTCTACTGGACGTCTCGTTTCATGATATTTTAAGACCATGAACACCCTCTTCTAATGAAAATTGAGACCGCACCCAGCCATATGGACGTCTGTCTTGTTTTGAAAATGTAGGCCCAATAAACATATTAGGAAACCTTGTTAAAAGGACTGGTTCGAATCATGTAACAAACATCTTTATATTCAGTTCTGCTTGGATACACAGGCAGGCACTAATTCTATTATTTAAACCTAGTCAATCTCTATAACACTTTCATAACACTGGTGAAGGGCAACCGTACAAGTGGACGTTGTATCATAGGAGTAAACCTTTGAAACTGTAAAGTGGCACAACATCAATTCTGGGTAGCTCTAGTTAATTAGCCATATCTCAGGATTGACAAATCCAAATCAGATGAAATAAGCAGCATCTGAAGGCCAGGTATTTAATCTTTTTATATGTGTAAATGTCTTACACCAAATGATAGAACTTCATGGTCAACAAGTTGGGTAAACATGTGCACCCTTTTTTAGGGACACCCGGTAGTACATTACTCACTCTTATGATAAGTTAGCATTTACTAATATTGATACATCAATAAGAAACTCCATACAATTGCTGACATTTAAACCATTATTCAAAGTGGGTTTTAAAAAATACAGACACAGGACTCATAATCGGCTGATATCAGGAAAGAAAACATAACCTCCTTGTTAAGGGGAGTGTCAACCCTATTATTTTGATGATCAACTTTTGCTTCTAAGTTTGAGAATATTGAATAAAAGTACATAAAAGTATACATTTATAGAAACAACATTTTATGATACCATCAGATATTCAACACGTGCCCGATTAAGTCATTTCCTTGCAGGTGAAAGTTGGAAACCCGTCACGGAATATCACGTCACATCAACACGGGGAATCCCTATACAGCTTTTTATAAATGTACACATGTATTTCTTGGCCGTTTCTGGCTCGATTTGGGCATTGTATCATCAGATTTTGAATCTATATTTGAATTTATAAAATCATCAGGTATGGAGTTAACCACATGTACCGTATTATCCCTATTAAGCACCCAGGACCTTATAAGCTCCCACCCCTGTTTTTCTCAATGACTACCAACAAACAATTCCTTATAAGCGCCCACCTTTTCAAATGGTCAGCATCCTCAAATGACCACTTGTACATACATGTATATTTCATTTAGTACATGAAATGGTCAGCCTCCTCAAATGACCAATTGTACATTTTCGTTAGTACGTTAAGTGGTCAGCCTTCTCAAATTACCACTTGCACATTGTATTTAGTACATCAAATGGTCAGCATCTTCAAATGACCACTTGTACGTTTTATTTAGTACGATAAATGAGTTTAAAAAAGGTTACATAATAAGTGCCCACCCAAAATGACTTTGCTAACCCGCCCTGGGCGCTTAATAGGGAATACAGTAATTTTAAAGTACTTCAACTCGTTGCTTTCCATGGCATAACAGAGAAAAGATAAACTTTCGTCAGGGACAGATGGTCAAAACATTAAATCATTGCCATTGGACTGAGGATTTTTGAGAAAAAAAACTTTTTTTTTGGGAACTTTTTGGTCAATATTTTCAAAAAAACAAATTTTAAGCCAAAAAAAAAAAATTCGCTCCTAGATAATTGACTTTAGATGATTTTGGTGAAATTTTGGAATTTTTAATCAAAAACTGATATTGTTAGGTTGTCTGAAAATTGTTGGCGCCAAAAAGGTGATTTTTGGGCAAAAATGTAAAAATCACTAATTTTAGTAAAATTTGATACCAACAATGGATTCTCTGACTCATTTCATTACAAAAAATGCATACTTTTATGTACATCACATTTATAAATTAAAAGTTACAGTGCTTGATAAATTTGGCGCCAAACAGGGTTGACACCAGCCTTAAGCCATTGACCCTGATTATTAACGATAACAGGGTCCCCAGTTCATTCAGGACAAATATAGTGCAACAAATGGGGAAATATATAACTACATTCATAATCATTACATTACACTTTGACTAAATTGAATTAAATAAAGCCACACCGAGTATTTTTCAAAACAATGTCCATAACAATCTGACGAAATTTCAGTGCTTCAGATAGTCCAGCCACAAAGAAGTTTGCATCTTTTTGCACCCGCATACATGTATGTCGGTCTGTGGCCAGGAGAATATGTGACATAGGTCCATTTGCTGATGGACACAAAATACACTGTGACTGTGCCCTTGAGTTTCGGACTTCATACGCATGGTGTAGCATGCTCCCCATTGCGCTATAGCCATGGCAGCGTGACAATGCAACTACAAATTATGTTGATCATTAGGTGATGATGGATTATACAACTATCGTCGCCAATCAAAAAACGTCAGATAAAACCTGATCAGAAAAAGTCACTTAAAAACATTGAAGTCACTTAAAAACATTAAATGAAGACTAATATGAACAAATTCGGAAGTAGCTGGCCGATATGGTCGCCATCTTTTAATTGACAAAAAAATCATCCTTTATACATGCGTGTGACATTGTGCTTCGGCTTTATTCGATTTCCCCTTCGGCCTTTTCCGAAACTCCATACGAATGACGTATTGCTATGAAAATCATCCACAATATAAATCATTTTCGCTGTTTCATTCTGGTCTGTAATTACATTTAATGTGAAAGTAGTAGCTTTGCAGTACTAGAAACTTGGAAGAAAAGACGTCCTCCGGTTCATCAGCACTGTCCATCTGAAACATTTCAAAGTAATAATTTAATAAGGTGATTAGGTGTAAAAAAAACCCAACAAGTTTGTTACTGGTAGGCCGCAGGCATTTCGTTTTGGCGACATACATTACCACATTTCATTTTTTTATTCCCATTTTTGAAAAAAAAAAAAATCAAAATTGCAAAAGTGATTTAAATACAAATTCATACTGTAGAAAATATTAAAATTGTGCACACAAAAAAGTTTTGATTCCCCTGATTGTCTTGAAATTGGATGGAAATGGAGTAAACCACTTAAATGTTCCTAAATTCAGAATTCAACCGAATGATAGTCATTGGCCAGACCTCTGTTTCTCTGTTTTAAGTTCTAGGCAGTGCATCACATGCATCATGTGATAGGATTTAATCTATCATCTAATTGAAGCATACCCAAGGAAAAAATAAGCATTCATGAACCGGGAGCTACTTTTCCCCTTTTTGGACAAAAGTAGCTCCCGGTCCTACTGTACCGTGCAAAAACGCCAGGAGCTAATCTTGACAACCGTTGTGTAAAAATCTCCCAGAGCCTGCTTATTTTTCTCCTTGAGCATACCTAGAACCTAAAGTACACTTTGTCTGACAACATTTTACACAACACATCCCAAATTGGTTAAAATCAGGTGATACACTAGTACTAGATGGAAATTATTTATTGACTATATAGTGTTAGCTTTTGTAACTGTTGACATGTTAAAAAAGTTATAATTAAAATTTCGCTTAATTTCTTGTTTTCACAAATAAATGCAAGTGGTTCTTTCAAATTAACGTTGTAAAATAATTACCTTCAGTAAAGTCAGTCTTTCTTTACTTGATTACTTGCTTTGTTTGGTTTTGCCTGTCTTCTCTCAAGAGCCTCCATTCCGACATATTGAAGTATAACTGTAAGATCCCTGAAAATATGTAATATACAATGATGCATTATTACTCATAACCAAATAGTATGTAATCTAGGCCTACAATTCCAATTTAAATGTTACTTAAAGGTAGATGACCCGATCACATTTTCGTAACACAGAATTATTTCAAACATACGGAGATTTTCATATCATATGAAAGCTCGTATTTTTCTCATCATCATACTGAAATTTGACGGCCTAAATCGGTATAATTACGGAGAAATCGATGAAATAACGTCGAATTACCGCGAATGGTGGTAACCACCGATATAGTTTGTGTACTACTCAATGGGTACAGTTCACAGCATCTTGTGCGTCTAAATTAAGAACCATTAGAGCTATGCAACTCAAACTTTGGAACACGACTTTTTTAAGGATGACCTTTCATGTAGAATAGAAAACTTCAAGTTGAAAATCGGAACATCTACCTTTAATAGTAATAAAGAGATAATTACCATATTTCTCAAATTCGCATTAGACAAATACTGCACCAATGGAAATTTGGCATCAAATGCATGAATGAGATTTTTTTTTATAAGCTAAGCTGAGTCCATTTTATAGCACAAACATTTTGTATAGCGGCCTAAAATTGTTTTAAGCAAATTTCGGTTTCCAGTATCATAAACACATGTAAGGCTATATTATTAAAAAATGTTTTGTCTCAAAGCTCCAGCGTGCGTTAGTTAATTGGTGCGCGTTAGAAGAAGAAGAAAAAATAAATAAATACATTTTGTGTAAAAATAAAAAATTAAAATAAATAAATAAAAATAAATACAAAAATCATAAAGTTTCACCGATTTTTCAGATTTTCATTGATTACATCATTTTAAATACAAAAGGTCACTTTACAAGGATTTCAAATATTTCATAGCAGTTTACAAAATCCATTTTAGCATTTCATTTTGATATTCATGTTGCTGTTGTAAATGTTCGCCATATGATAAATTTATGATAAGGCTTGGACAAAAGTAGCTCCCGGTCCTATACTGTACTATGCAAAAACTGAAAAACGCCAGGAGCTAATCTTGGCAACCGTTAAAAATCTCCCAGAGCCTGCTTATTTTTCTCCTTGAGCATACCTAGAACCTATTAAAAGTATACTTTGTCGGACAACATTTTACACTTGTAACACATCACAAATTGGTTAAAATCAGGTGATACACTAGTATTTGAGATGGAAATCATTTATGACTATTTAGTGTTGGCTAACTATTGTAACTGTTGACTTGGTTTCACAAATAAATGTACCGTATTATCCCTTTTTAGCGCCCATGCCCTTATAAACGCCCACCCTCGTTTTTCTCAATGACTACCAACAAACAATCCCTTATAAGCGCCCACCTTTTCAATTACCGTAGCACTGTACAACAACATTTTTCGCCACGGCGTCCTTCAATAAAGCAGTACCAGTAAGCCTGGTTCGATCGCCGCCGCCATCTTTGTTTTTTATTCATGGCTTAATTAATAATTAATTAAATACAACATCGCGCATGCTTAAAACTACCGAGAATAAACGAAGTTTTCGGAAGGGCACTTGAACCTTTCGGAACATTGACGTCATGTAATGTGGCCACAGTGAGACCACTGCGACGCCGCTATGTTGATTTTCCCCAAAAATTGTAAACAGTTTACTTTTCGATCGCACATGGTTTTCCGCTAGTGCAACCGTGTCAAATTCTACAGTGTTTACGATAAACGAGTTTAAAAAAGGTAACTTAATAAGCGCCCACCCAAATTGACTTTGCTAACCGCCCTGGGCGCTTAATAGGGATAATACGGTAATGGTTCTTTCAAACTAACGTTGTAAAATAATTACCTTCAGTTTGGTCAGTCAGTCTTTACTTGATTACTTGCTTTGTTGGGTTTTGCCTGTCTTCTCTCAAGAGCCTCCATTCCGACATATTGAAGTATAACTGTAAGATCCCTGAACATTATGTAAATATACAATGATGCATTATTACTCATAACCAAATATAATGTAATCTAGGCAAACATTTTGTATAGCTGCCTAAAACTGTTAAGCAAATTTCAGTTTCCATACATGTAAATTAGGTTTCAAATATTTCATAGCAGTTTACAAAAATCCATTTTAGCACTTCATTTTGACATTCATGTTGCTGTTGTAAATGTTAGCCATATGATAAATTTATGATAAGGCCCCAAAAAAAGTTGAATTCGCCCTACAATATGAAAATCTAGGCTAGGGTCACTTTTTATTTTATCTTTTTAAAATTTTGTTTATTTTTATATGTTTATAAAAACAATTTTTGATATTTCAACACTATTTTAACTATTGATCACTATAATAAAGGGGGAGTCAAAATATTCGGGTCCAGATTTCACCAATTTATATAACCCTGAACACAGAAACATCACAGCCAGCACCACTTGGCTTGCGCGCGCACAAGTTCTATCTCATGTAGCACTAAACTACGGGTATATGGTCTCCGATTTTTTAGCCTGTGAGGCCCTCCCCCCGTGGCTGAGTGGTAGTACATGTATATCTCGCCTGTCACACGGCCGACCCGGGTTAAATTCCCGGGGCCGGCGGACATAATTGTCCCCATTTTTATTTAACCCCCTCCCCCTGTTCTTTGTTCCATCCCCACTGCCACGTTCTAGGGTTAGGGTTAAACCAGTTAAAATGCAAAAGGTCACATTTATTAAGTTGGGACCCTATTGCGTCACATGCATACATTTGACAAAAATTACGTGTGATAATGCTCTAAGCCTAATAACTCAAAAAGTATTAATCCAAAGTGTGCAAAATTATACATTGTTAGAAAGCTGAGATATCTAGGATTGTGAATAGCTAGTGTTTGTTCCAGTGTACAGGGTGACTTAGGAAATATATAGGGTGTAACGAAAGAAATATTACTATGAAATGTAATTTACTGTATGCTTCCTAATTTAAACATAGTGCGCATTCAAATAAATATTGAACCCCAGATTTGATAAGCCAAAGGCAAGGCCCTTCCGGTCATATATTATGTGTAGGGTTAATTAATTGTCAAACGAAAATACAGGGTGATCAAAATGTGTCAATTTTCACATAAAAACTATATATTCTGTGTGGACAGTTTGACAAAAATGTATATAAATGTTGTTTGTTCAAAAGTAACACTTAAATGAAGTTTATGAACATACCTTTCTACCAGAAAGGTACAATTCATTCAAATTTTATTATACAGGGCGTCCAAAAGAAGAAAAAATTCGGCTGATTACTTACAACCTCATTTCTGTATTATGAATTGATTACAATGGTATGCCTGGCATTAATTGCACTGACATCTTGCTAACATTATAATTAAAACTGTTGATCTATAGAAATCAGCATTGGATATTGAACAATTTGAAAACTAGTAGGGTGACGGCGATGGACTTGTTAATCCTAATGGTTCTTTCAAACTAACGTTGTAAAATAATTACCTTCAGTTTTAGTCAGTCAGTCTTTACTTGATTACTTGCTTTGTTGGGTTTTGCCTGTCTTCTCTCAAGAGCCTCCATTCCGACATATTGAAGTATAACTGTAAGATCCCTGAAAATATGTAATATACAATGAAAATATGTAATATACAATGATGCATTATTATTATTCATAACCATATCATGTAAAGTATGCCTACAATTCCAATTTAAATGTTACCTAAGAGATAATTACCTAGCAAGATGGCATTATTACATGCACGGTAGAATAAGATAAGGCGAGGAAAACCCCCGTTTTACGAGCCCGACTGACCCAATGTTTGCGTTTCTTAAGATTTTTTTGTAAGAATTGTTTAGATTTTTTCTCAAATCATGTAAAATCAGCCTTTTTGGGCCGAAAATCAGTCGAAAAATTATTTTCACTAATTTTTCAAGAAATTCCTGATTTTTGCAGATTTTGGTAACATTTTTGGTAAAAAACCCCAGACCGACCGGCCCTACTTGACAGGTCTGTCCGCTCGTAAAACAGGGTGTTTTTTTTGTCACCTAACATAAATTTAATCTGTTCCAACTTATCTAACACGCACCACGGTGTGTTTTTTTGGCCTAAACAGGGTTCGGCAGGGGAGTCCCTAGAACATATACAGTCATCACAATAAGTAACTGACCAGGTAATAAACATGCTGATAACTCTAAAAGTATAACTCCTACATAAACATATTTAATTATAAAGTTGTTGAGAAATTTCTCTTCTTGAATTTGAGATATTACATGCTAAGAATGGTTGATATAATTGAGGAAGTTACGATCCCATACGCTAGGGCAAGCCTGATTTTCATTTTACCATTTTCTTTTCAACACGGGGAGAGTACGACAGGTAAAGCGTGTGTACCGTATATCAACCGTAACAATGCCACCGGCCGACTATCCAAGCCGCCTGAGACTCGGACACAATTCTCAAGTATTTAATAGTGCAGAGTCTCCCTAAGAACTATATGTTCTAGGGACTCCCCTGTCGAAGCCTGCTTGCTGTGGTTCGATGTTGATCTGATTAATTTGCATCTTCTCCGGAGATGCGGGTATTCCAAACCTGAAGTATTTCAATATTTCAACACTAGAAACATGGGCCTCCCGATGTGACGTCACCTATACGTCACGCGCCAGCCTGCCACCCTATTTCGCTTGGACACCTACCTTGCAAAGCATCCAAACTACTTCTGCTTTTTTGCAGTGGGGCTTCAGGTCGGCGGGAGATCAACATCGAACCACGGTAAGCAGGCTTCGGCATGGGAGTTCCTAGAACATACCGTACTGACGCGTGTATAGTCCCATACTCTATTTAAGTCCCACCCCCTAATTGAGCTCATACATGTATTTCAGACTAGGATGGGCACCCGTCTTAAGTCCCAGGGGTAAAAAGTAGTGTAGTCAGACTTGCACACTACTTTTAAGCCTTAAAGGCTTCCCGGGAAATCGAGTCCCGCCCGAAAATCGTCCCTAGATTAGTGTCTTAACCCTAACCCCGGTTTAGGATTTTTGACCGGGATCACAATTTTCGAGGAAAAAACACCAACTAAATCTCCGGGAACCTGCCGGGATTCGATCCGGGGACCCTCCGTTCTCGAGCCCCACCTTCCTAACACTAAGCCACGGCCCTCAGCTACACATTCGTGCAGTATACTGCACTCATTATATAGGCTCGGTTGACTACGTCATCGAAAACCGACGGCGCATGCGTTTGGAGAGGGACTTTGGATTAGCATTTTTTAGCACTCAGGGGGGTTAGGGTTAATAGAACACAAAAAAAAAACTTTTTTTTTTTTACCATAACCCTAACCCCGGTTTAGGATTTTTGACCGGGATCACAATTTTCGAGGAAAAAACACCAACTAAATCTCCGGGAACCTGCCGGGATTCGATCCGGGGACCCTCCGTTCTCGAGCCCCACCTTCCTAACACTAAGCCACGGCCCTCAGCTACACATTCGTGCAGTATACTGCACTCATTATATAGGCTCGGTTGACTACGTCATCGAAAACCGACGGCGCATGCGTTTGGAGAGGGACTTTGGATTAGCATTTTTTAGCACTCAGGGGGGTTAGGGTTAATAGTATAATCAAGCAATTTTGGGCATTCGTTACTCAAAAATAATTTTGTTAGCTTGTCCCAAAAAATATTGGTCAAAAAGTGATTTTGTTTGTGATTTTGGGTCACAATTGATGCCTAAAATGGATTCTCTGACCCAAATCCCATCCAAAATGTATACTTTTATATGCATTTGATTAATAGTTCAATAATTACAGCACTCACAAAATTCCAAAAAAACTTCCATAACCCTATACACTACCATATATACCCCAAAATACCACGACTGGGCACGTTGGTACCACCCGGCGTGGAAGTTTTTTGATGAAAAAATGGACCCAATACATACAGTCTGGGCAATACACTGCCCAGAACTGTGCTTGACAGCCACCCAATACATACAGTCTGGGCAATACACTGCCCAGAACTGTGCTTGACAGCCGTGGTGAAGTGTGGAATCCCTCGCCTGTGGTGCGAGAGGTCCCTGGATCAAATCCCGGGGGGATCGGATATTTTGGTCGATTTTCCGCGTTGAAGAAAAAATTCTGAAAAAAGCGGGGGGAAGTGTACTGTTAGGTTTAACAAGCAATTTTTTTTTTCAATTTTTTTTAAAGTTTTGTTAACCCTAACACTCCCGGTGGATTTTCCAACGAAATATTTTTCAAGCAAAAAAAACACACACAACAAGAGGTGCCACGCCCCGGGGTTTGAACCCACGACCTCTCGGTTACAAGTCCAACGCTCTACCAAGTGAGCCACGGGGGGAGCTATGCTGGGCGAGTGTATTCGCCCAGCTATGTAGCCCGGGGCCATTATTTCACCCAAAAACCTCAGCGGCAGGTGGAACCGACAGGCTGGGAAATGGGATTTCATGGGGTGTGGGGCTGTAAGGGTTAATATAAGTCCCCCCTTAATGGATTTTTTTTCTTCTTTTTTTCTTCTTTTTTTTTTTTTTTTTCCTTCTTTTCTATGTATGATTTTATTAACCCTAACCAGTCCCAATGCTACAAATGTCCATGGTAAAGTCTGTATGTGCCTGCTGACGTGGCACTTTTTCGATGAAATAATGGCCCCAGGTTACATAGTTGGGCGAATATACTCGCCCAAGTATGGTTGGCCCCTGTGGAGCACTGGTAGAGCGTGCGTCTCGCAACCGAGAGTTTGTGGGTTCGATTGTGGATTTTTTGTGTGTAAATGTCATTCCGCAACGTGTGGAATTACCCATATGATTTCCCAGCGTCCCATGCGACTGGTGCGTAACCGCATCATTTCCGATTGGCAAGGGCGCCGTAAAACCAAAAGATGTGACACACCTATAAACAAATTTAGGTATAATTGAACAATCGCGGCCCCTAATCAACAAGACCCCACGCCGTTGAGACTGTTTTGGAACTAATGCATGCAAGGACACGCTCAACCTTTGTAATGTAAAAATAGGAGTGGGCTATAATAATAGAGGTCATAGTTTCAGATCATGCTTGCTACAAGATTTTTTGATGACTTTAGACGTACTGACAACATTTTCAACAACAAAAAATGCAAAATCCAGGGTGCCCCGGCCAAAAAACCACAAAAAGTTGGCCATTTTGGAAAAACAGTATTTTGATCACAAATCAATCATTTTTGGTTCAATCAATTTGATTTTGGCATTTGGTGGCATGGCAATACCCATGTTTGTGGGGACATGGTATAATCTTATGCAACTTTTACCGCATAACGAAGTTTCGTTTTTGTGAAAATGGCATTTTTAGTGAAAATAGCCATGTGGGGGCGCTGTTTAAAAAATACCTTTCGCATCGAAAGCTTCTCAAATTTTAATGTTGAAATATGATGAGTTACATTTTAGGCATTTCCTGAAAATCTGAGTAAAATACCATTTGTTGTTTTGAAGCTACACCATTTCACGGCTGTTTGATCCCACATAATTTGTCCGTTTTATTCTGAGAACACCGTTACTTGCTGGCCCGGTTCTGGTTTTAACTTATTCAAGTACCTGAATATACTGGTCATCTTTTGTAGACATTTCCAGAACATTTTGTTGGTCCATTTCTGAGAAATAGTGCTTTGCATATTATTATTTACTATAATAGCGCCCTCATCGGCCACATTTCCCATAGAGTTACATGTAAAATGTGTGTAAAGTAGAAAATGCCGATAATTTAAAAATGGCTCGAACAATTTTCGTGAAATTTTCACCGCATACTCGTATTCATTAGCGCTACCTAAATCAGGTCAAACCATAACTGGGCCACTGTGTAATTTTTTGTTATTCCATAATTTTAATTATAAATCGGACAGTCAAACAGCCGTGATTTTGAACATCTTTGAATTGTCTCCATTGAAACGCACACTACTGAAAATTTGTTGACCCCTGTACTATCCTATGGAAGTGCTTTTAACGCATTCTTGTGATTTTAAAATGAATGCCACGGTAAAATGAAATGAGGTAACATGCTCACATCTTCGGACAATGTTTTTTGACACACTCTTAAGTCTTAACATATTTCATGTATTCAATTCATTTTGATTAATGCGATAGCTACTTTTTTGCAAAGCGCCTTCACAGTCCAAATTTGACCAAAATCAGCTATTACAAGAAACCGAAGGGGTTATACATGAAACCAGCATAGAATGACATATTGTACCCTTAAACAAAATGACATATTGTACCCTTAAACATGGGTATTGCCACCAAAATCAAATAAATTAGACCACGGATGACTGACAGACTGAGTTATGATCAGAAGACTGGTTTTTTTCCAAATTTGGCTGACTTTTTGTGGTTTTTTGGCCAGGGCACCCTGGATTTTGCATTTTTTCAATTTTTGTAAAAAAAATTTCATCAAAACATTATGTAGCAAGCGTGATCTGAAACTATGACCTTAACATGACCCTCTATAGCCCACTCCTAATTGTAATGATCGCTAGCGCTCGGATCATGACGCTGTTGAGTGTTGTTGACAATTTTTTGTTTTGATTAGGCTTAAAATAAAAGTTTCTTGTCCTAACTTTTGAATAAAGGAGGATGAGGGCACTTTATACAAATTTTGTTAGTAAACAATGCAAAATCACCATTACCTGCGTGGTATTGCATGAATGATTGCGTAACTTGAAGAGGACAAGGCTTTTGTAAAATCTTTTTATTTCATGGTTCTGGGGGGAGTTGGTTAAAACACAAATCCTGATTTTAAATGCTCATTGGACTAAAGTAAATATATTACCAAGATATCAGGGTTTTTAATATTTTAACAAAAAAGTTATGGAAAGAATGAAGAAAGAAACAAAAGATAGTTATAGAATTCCTGATAATGATGCGCGAGAGGACAAGAAACTGCTTTATTTTTTTACTTGGCTTTATACATGTACAATGTAGGCCTACATTTTTTTAGTTTTTGCCATTTTTGCCACTTTTAAGAGATGTGGTGGAGACAGCGCCCTCAATTACAAAAATATATGATAAAAACTGGGACTTGTATATTTTTACAATTGTATTACATGAACTTACACAAAGGATTAAGAAAAATCAGCCGTCTTTGTACACCAAACAGTGGCGTGCGCAAAGGGGGGCAGGTCAGGATTGAATGAAAATAGTCAGGGGAAACTTAGGCCTACTGTCAGTCGGGGGCTGGGCAGTCGCTTGATGTTTTGTGTGGGGAGTGGGTGAAATCAAAAGCCGACAAGTAGTCGGCAAATTTGTAAAAATTTTGACAAAATTATGCTCCAAGTTGGTAAAAAAGGTAAATTTTGTAGAAAAAACTGATGAAAACTCTAATAATTGTCCATTAGTTGTTGAATGTGCTGTATTTTGACTGTGCGATTTTGTGACTGTGCAAAATGTTTGACCATGCAATTTTTTTCGAATCTACCCCCCCCCCCCCCCCCCCCCCCCCCACCCACCACACTTCCCCCCCCCCCCCCCCCCCCCCCCCCCCCCCCCACCCACCACACTTACGTGAAATTCATGAGGTGACTGAAAAAAATTTGGGGCTACCTTTCACTATTTTTTTTGTACATCTGGGGAATTTAGCAGAATCTGAGTCGGGGGTATTTCATTTTTTGGAAAAGGTGCCCCCCCAGTTACAATATCCTGCGCACGCCACTGACAACAAAACGTTGATTCAAAAATGCTGATCTACATTAGCCGAGATCAGCATTTTACATGGTTAAGGGTGGTATTCCAACATATTTAAAACATTGTTTTAATCAAGTTTTGCTGGTTTTTTTAGTAGAAACAACAATATTGTCAAACTCAAATGTTTAATGTTCATCTTGAATTCTGAAGTAAATTAATTAAAATTAAAAAATATCAACATGACAATGTCCCTTTAACCTGCGAATTCGGCCTACAGTGTATTTGTCATCTCATTTGCCGAATGTACTGTTAACTGTAGTTACCCGGGTACCGGGATTTGCAAATGACAAGCGTATAACCATGAAGCAAAGGTTTTACTAATTGTATTCAGAAAAGTTGAACAAATATTTAGAATTAGAATATTGATGAAAATATCTGCCATCGACTCCTATCAGCTCAGATGCTTTTCATTTCATTCATTAGCTAGATCCCCGAATAACTTCATATTATTTATGCACGGATCTCTGTTCTCTGCGCGTCAAAAAATAGCTAATTTTACGTTGATTAATGAACGTTCCGTAAATAATGTGCATACGGACAAAACAGGGGTTTGGAGGCGAAGCCCCCTTGAAAATTTTGGAAACTTATGTTTGTTTTAAACTTTTTTGACCTCCCTGTTTGGGATTTTCAAAAACATGTTCTTTGCAGAGTTATAATGCACTTATCAATTGCATCCCCGGCCCCGGGGATGGGATTAGGGCCGGGACGTACAAATTGCCCATGTGACGTCCCGGCTACAATCGTGTATGCTCCCTGCATGCAGACAGGGCCGGGCACCATTTTTTGTACGTCCCTGCCCCTTAGCCGGTACAAAGTGTACAGTCCAAGGCACCCATTTCCCAGGACCGTAAGTATTCACCTGGCTTATTCCGTCAACGCCTGGGGTGTATGTGTACCTCACCGTACGTCCCCGCTAGCGGGGGCACAGTTTGTACATGTACGTCCGCGTCCACTGGGGGGGCACTGACATTGGAAAAGGGTATAGGTATGTGCCGCACTGAAGACCCCCTTTTTCACCCTCTGCTGCTAGCTCTTATGACCCCCCTTTTGAGCCTGGATCAGTTCTTAAGACCCCCATTTTATTGAAAATTAAAAAATCACGAAATTTTCCGTTCCAAAATCCCAATTCTTCGAAAATTTTGCGTTCTAAAACCAAAAAAAAAAAAAAAAATGCGTTCTTGCTAATGGGCGGTTTTAAAAAAAATGGCTGAGAAATGGGAGATTGTGTTCCCAAAATTCCAAAATTTCAAATTGGATATATTAATGATTTCTATATCTTATTGTAATCCCAATATATTAAAGTATGTAAAACAAATCAAGAAACACACAAAATAGTCCTCATATTTTTTTTTAACACTATTTATTGTAGAACGTTTCTTTTTTGGGGTAAAATCTCAAAACATTCATTTGTTAAATATTAACACAATTGTGTTTAAATCAACAAGTTTAAGGTACAGCTCATCTCTGGAGGATTGGTAACATTAGAAAATGCAATTTGTTTAGGCCTAAATCAATCAAATTTTTAAAAAAAAGAGATTTTCCACATAAAACCCTTATTTTCCCCTCAATATAGGGATTTTTTAAATTTTTTAAACAAATTATTAATTTAGGTTTGATTTTAATAGTTTTAAACATCAGAAAATGGTAATATTAAAGTATATGGAATGTTTCAAGTTCATACTACAATCTACGGCAAAGTAGTGGGCCATTCAAAAGGCATTTCTACATACTTTTGTATTGTGTTACACTCCTGACATTGTAATAATGGTCGATAATAGAAGTTTTGTTGATAGAAACACTACCTTTAAGTACAAAGTATAGTATCTCAACTTTGGAAAATTGGTAAGCATAAAAAATACAATTTCATTATGCCTTTAACCACTAAATTGAAGGGAAAAAATCAGATTTTCCACACAAAACCCCTATTTTTACACAATAAAGGCCTGTTTTTGTTTTGTTTTAACTAATTATTAGTTATTAGGTTTAATTTTAATAGTTTTAAACATCAGAATATGGCAATATCATAGTATATGGAATGTTTCAAGTTCATACTACAATCTATGGCAAAGCAGTGGGCCATTCAAAATGCATATAATACATTTCTACATTGTGTTACACTCCTGACATGTCTAATAATGGTGGATAAAATAGGTTTGGTGGATAAAAAACACAACCTTTAAGTATAAAGTACAGTTCCTCTCAACTTGGAAGATTAGTAAGCATAGAAAATACAATTTCATTATGCCTTTAACAACTGAATTGGGAAGAAAATCAGATTTTCCACACAAAACCCCTATTTTTACACAATAAAGGCCTGTTTTTGTTTTGTTTTAACTAATTATTAGTTAATAGGTTTGATTTTAATAGTTTTAAACATCAGAATATGGCCATATCAAAGGTATACATGGACAGTTTCAAGTTTATATTACAGTTTATGGCACGGCAGTGGGCCATCCAAAATGTATTTACATTTCTACATATTTGTTACACTCCTGACTGACCCCTATTTACTATCTGTAGTAGACATATTCAATGTAACACAATTTTATTTGTTACTATTTATTAATTTACATCATGTACTACTATAATAAACTGATATAACTAAATTAAATATATATGGAAGTTTGCAAAATTTAGATGGCATGTCAATGTTACACTCCTGACATTTTGGAGTTCTCCCAGTAAACCTTTGACCACAAATGCTATGATGTAATTACCAATGCCACTTGACCATCTATGGCAAGCCAAGTGTATACGTATACAAAATATGGAATGACAAATGCATAACCTTTCATCATTTTTATTATCAAGCTGGATTAATTTCAATATTTGAGTTTGACTCCTTTCTTCATTTTGACATACTGTAGTGTAACAATCAATAATTTATTGGACTTATGCAAGTTCAATTTCACAGTGACTCATTCTGAATAAGGTGGACCCTTCAATATTTCAAAATGTTTATCTCTGAAATGAATATCAAAGATGGTTTTCTTGTACTAGCTTAATAAAAATGCATGTTCAATTTTTATGTTAAAAAAAAGTGTTACACTCCTGACCGTTTTAGCATCAAAAACGGGCAGAAGTTTTTTTTGCAATAAGCAAGGGCCATCATATTCTGGCACAAAGAAATTACTATCTTAGCACATATTTTGGAATAATTGGCTATTCTATAAAAGTTCTTTATATGATCAAAAACGGGCAAAATGTTGAATATGCCATTTTCAGCCATTTTTTTTAAAACCGCCCTAATCAAAATTGAACTATAGGCCAGTTCTCAAGACCTACTTTTTTGAAAAAATCAGTTCCTAAGACCCTATTTTTCGTCATAAAATCCACTCAGTTCAGTTCTATAGCCCCCCTTTTTGAGACCCTGTGCGGCTTACCCCTACCCAAAAAAAAAGTTGAGTGCCCCCCCCCCCCCCGGGTCCCCGCATAGCCGGGCATCATTTTTTGTACACTCGTCACTCGTGTACGGTCTCCGCCATGCCCCGGGTCCCCAGGGGCCGAGCTTGCAATTGATAAGTGCATTAAATTATCAATACTTTTTGGCCCCTATAATTATCCAGCGCCCTACCAACCGCCCCACCCCCTGCCACCAAAGTAATTATCGTCGCTATTCTTTCAAAACCGTCCTTGTATCTCCATCCTGCCCATATAATTATAAAGTAATACTTCCTATGTATGACCTATAAATTAACTTTTAAGATTAGGCAGTCTGCTCGGAGTAATTCTGTTAATGTTATACCCTTCACAAGGGGTATTCATAGTGCCTGATTTTTAAGAACGACGCATACTACCGATGTTGGTGTGTAGGCAGGGCCGTCAGCAGCTTTTGCCCAAGGGGGGTGCGTTTTCACGATTTTTTACCGGAAAGGGGGGTGCGTTTTCACGATTTTTTACCGGAAAGGGGGGTGCGCTTTCACGATTTTTTACCGGAAGTAGTAGTATGACGTCAGAGTGTTAGTGCTGCAGCACGCTGACGATGCGAGCGCCTCTGGCGCGAAGCCAATAACATGGTGGGGTCCAGGGGGCGAAGCCAGGGGTATGTCACTGAGCTTGCCGATCGGGTCCACTTTTAAATTGAACTTAGTCAGCATAGAATTGGGGGCGCTATACCGATCAGGCGTGATGATTGTAGCAGACGACGCAACGCTGGCCACGCGTCTCTCAGACGACCCAATTTGGCAACGGGAGTGCACCATTTTGAATTATTTTTAACAGTCATCGCCCGGTTAACGATAAAAATCCTTTTAATTATGATGTATTTGTCAAAATGATAGTTTAAAATTCGCGATTACGTGTTATTCACTACGAATTCAAAATTTAGGTTTCGCGTGGCCACCGTCGTCTGTTTAAATCTACAGCGCCCCCAAACCTATGCTGACTAACATGCCGTTTAACCTGCCGTTAAACCTGATTAAACATTGTTAAACGCGTTAAACGCCGGTCACGGACGCATTCCGGACGATTACTATAATTTATTCAAATATGCAAAAGGTCCGGTTTCGCTACGTACGTTGGTATACTACTTTCCTATCCCAAAGTTAATAGTATCCCTGGCGAAGCCCCCGGAAGCTCTGAGCATTACAGCGAATTTAGGACACAATTTTCATGTATCTTGCCATCGTTGACCCCATTTTCCATTCATAAAACAACATGTTACCCTAAAAAAAATTTTAAAAAAAGAAGAAGAGATTTTCAAGGGGGGTGCGTCCGCACCCAACGCACCCCCCTTCTGACGGCCCTGGTAGGGTAACAGAATTATGCCGTCTGCTCTAAACATTTTTAAGTGACAAAATCACATCTATCAAAACCTTGCAGTTGCAGGTTCTCTTGACTCTTCCTACGGCTACGCATCCGTTGGGCAGTTTTACTTTTACTTTATTTACAATTACATGTTATTTATGGGCCGGCATATATGCTATGCTGAAGTGAAGGGCCGGAAAAACATACAAGGTTTTGAAAGAATAGCGACGTTATGTCTATGAACACACCCTTATAAATTTATATAAGCTTACAAAATTACGAATTACTGGGTTTTTTCGTACGGTAATATCATGATCGTCATGCATCACGATGAATCACGGGCATGGTATAGATAGATGGATAGGTAAATTAAGCTTACTCTTACCTTCGAATAAACTTGATTGATCCGTATAAAGTGATTAGTGAACGTGTTGCAATAAAATCGTGAGCCTTTCCGTCCCAGTCTGCTTTGAGTTCGCCAACATTGCAGGCTTGCAGCGTATTAATCTCCAAAATAACTCGTAGTTTTGCTGTTGGTAAACTTATCCTGATTGGTCCTCTTTCATAACGCGTTATACTTTACCATAGCACGTTGATATACCTTTTAATCCCTACCGCGTAGTGATGTCACACCGATACGACGTTCCTATTGGTTCGTTTTATAACGCGATATAAAAATATGTAACGTGCTATAGAAATACCCCGTAGTACGTAATGACCCCATCGGCTTGCCATAGCCGACCGACCAGACCGGCTCCGTAGCTCCCAATGGTGCTGTTTGATAACGCTCGTCTGGTACGGATGGAATACAACTAATTTTAAAAGCAGATACATTGTTCATGTATATTTGGGGAAAGAATGCTGGAATTAAGACAAATGTTAGCACTCAGCCGGGCACTCAGCACCCGGGCTCGACCGGGGGCTCGGCACCTGGCCGTATTTTTGTGTCCGAAAAGCTTAATAATACCAACCAAGGCATATTAAAAGTCTTTGATAATACTATTGGAGACGGGATTGAAGATTACTGGGCCCAAAACCGGCCCGGGCATAACCTGGTTTTAGCAAAACATACATCCCTCTCAGAGATATCTTTATTATTATCTTTGATCAGTGACATGATATCCACTTCAAACTGTCCTCCCTTACAGAAGTTTGCAAGTCCTCCTCCGATCTCGGATGACAAATAAAAATCCGAGATTAAAATAGATGGGTGGGTGCACGGTATGTAAATGCATGCCTATAAAGTCGAACCATGCTTATACCATGCATCGCTAACTACCGAATCATGATATAAACTAATTT
Source organism: Ophiura sarsii (assembly GCA_035610835.1). NCBI lineage: Eukaryota > Metazoa > Echinodermata > Ophiuroidea > Amphilepidida > Ophiuridae > Ophiura > Ophiura sarsii. Next base: position 70,837,113 of record CM069441.1, on the reverse strand, counting down.
ACAAATTTATAAATTAAACCGCTTGTAAACGATGCATGGAGGGTATCCATGCATCGCCTAAAGCGATGCATGCTACTTGACATGGGTGATACAAATGTCCCATTGGAAATAGAGATGAATAATTCATCAACCTCATTATAGCCAATGTAATCCCTATGGTGGGTAGTTTGACAATTTTGACTTCCTTTCAAAAACACCCTTCTCAATTGTTTGTCAATGGATTCACTGAAGTAAGACTAATCCCAATATTGTCACTAGTCTTTAATCTGTCACACATATACATATTGACACCTGATCTCTTCATTCATCTTCAAAATAAGATATTTGGGACGGAAATTTAGTTTCATACTTTCATATTCTAAATGGAAACCAACCAGATTCTCTGTACTTTCTCATAGCACCCACATGACCTGGGCACACTACACAGGGCTATCATTTCATCATGACTTAAGAATTGTTGTCAAGCTATTTGACTCAAATTAACTAAATATACATGTATCGATGCAAAAAACCTTAATCACTGAAATATTGTTACAAATGTTTTCCTTTTAAATAATGTTTTAAGTAGGAATATCATCCTAAATTTATTATAACAACATTTTAAGAACTTTCCAATCATTTTATAACCCTAGAATACCAAAAACCTAACACAGTAGTTCAATAGATTCCCAGTGTTTTCTCTCAATTTGCAGCTTGCAAAAGTGTCCTAGTACTTTTGGTTGCTAGTGTAATATTGAACATAACTGTACACGAAAGGTGTCTAGACCTATATTTTGTGGGTCATAATTATGATCATATAATGAAACTCATTTTTTTAATGAACCCAGACTGTTATTTTAATGAACCCAGACTGTTATTTAATGAACCCAGACTGTTATTTTAATGAACCTAGACTGTTATTTAATGAACCCAGACTGTTATTTTAATGAACCTAGACTGTTATTTAATGAACCTAGACTGTTATTTAATGAACCCAGACTGTTATTTTAATGAACCTAGACTGTTATTTAATTAACCTAGACTGTTATTTAATGAACCCAGACTGTTATTTTAATGAACCCAGACTGTTATTTTAATGAACCTAGACTGTTATTTAATGAACCCAGACTGTTATTTAATGAACACAGACTGTTATTTTAATGAACCTAGACTGTTATTTAATGAACCCAGACTGTTATTTTAATGAACCCAGACTGTTATTTTAATGAACCCAGACTGTTATTTTAATGAACCTAGACTGTTATTTAATGAACCTAGACTGTTATTTAATGAACCCAGACTGTTATTTAATGAACCCAGACTGTTATTTTAATGAACCCAGACTGTTATTTTAATGAACCTAGACTGTTATTTAATGAACCTAGACTGTTATTTAATGAACCTAGACTGTTATTTAATGAACCCAGACTGTTATTTAATGAACCCAGACTGTTATTTTAATGAACCTAGACTGTTATTTAATGAACCCAAACTGTTATTTTAATGAACCCAGACTGTTATTTTAATGAACCTAGAGGTTATTCAATGACCATAAGTGATACGGCCGTGTGTTTTGAACTCGCCACCCTTACCGTTGCATGTCCAGATTTTTACATTTTACACCATCTGAGATTCGAATTAGCATATCGCAATAACTATTTGTTCTACCCCATAAAAAGTATATATTTTCTGAACGGTAATCTCACAAGGAATCCAAATATGCTATCGGAATTTAGATAAGACCTGATGGTAACATATTGTGATTAAGAATGTTAAAAATTATCGATTTTTTTCATATTCTGATTTAAGCTCAATAATAATTTTATACCTATCCCAATCATAATTTTACTGTGCATATTTAAGTTCCTCATGCAATTACCCATCAGAACATAATAGTTGTTAATGGTAAACATGTTGAAATATACTATATCGAGAAGTAAATTAGCACAAACGTTTAAATTTTATATTTATTAGAGTTTACAAGTATATTTTTTTTGGTATGCACCCTATCCTGATTTAAACGGCATTTTTGAATTCCCCTATTTGAGAGCTTTCCAAAAATGTATAATTTTGCTATCATCGGTTAAATATTTCTTTTGTTATAGTCATGTATGTAAAACCGATGAATTAGGGCAAGTTCACTGTGTAGCGAATAGGGAAAAAGCCAAGGACAACGCAATCAATTCATGATTACAATTGTTGCACAATAGTTGTCACATTTGTTGAAACAGAATCTTATAGAATATAAAATAATCTATAAAATGAGAGCAAAATCATGTTTGTACCATACAGGGATGAGGAGCTATAGTAAATTGAACGTAGAATTGGGAACATTTTCTATATTCCCCATAGAGATTGCACACAGCGCCGCCGCCGCCACTGCCACCACCCCTGACTTTCACAACATAATCAATCATATCTCAGCCAAACATTTATAGAAATACCTGATTTATTAACACACTGTAGCTAGATAAATAGGCTTTCACGCAGGGGCGGACTGGCCACTGTGGCGTTGTGGCGATCGCCACAACGATCGCCACATGGGCCGCTTGGTTTGGGCTTCTCAGGGCCGGTTACTCAAATTTTGTGGCCGTGCGAAAATTTGTGACTGTGCGAAATTTTGTGACCGTGCGAAATGTTGTGACCGTGCGAAAATTTGTGACTGTGCGAAATGTTGTGACCGTGCGAAATTTTTTGACCGTGCGAAATTTAATGACCACAATGGATCATTTAAAGACCACAATGGATCATTTAAAGACCACAAGGGCTCATTTAAAGACCACAAGGGCTCATTTAATGACCGCAAGTGACCATCTAATGACCACAATGACCACAAGTGATCATCTTATGACCACAAGTCATCATCTAATGACCACAAGTGATCATCTAATGACCACACGTCATCATCTAATGACCACAAGTCATCATCTAATGACCACAAGTCATCATCTAATGACCACAAGTCATCATCTAATGACCACAAGTCATCATCTAATGACCACAAGTCATCATCTAATGACCACACGGGATCATCTAAAGACCACAAGGGATCATTTAAAGACCACAAGGGATCATTTAAAGACCACAAGGGATCATTTAAAGACCACAAGGGATCATTTAAAGACCACAAGGGATCATTTAAAGACCACAAGGGATCATTTAAAGACCACAAGGGATCATTTAAAGACCACAAGGGATCATTTAAAGACCACAAGGGATCATTTAAAGACCACAAGGGATCATTTAAAGACCACAAGGGATCATTTAAAGACCACAAGGGATCATTTAAAGACCACAAGGGATCATTTAAAAACAACAAGGGATTATTTAATGACCATAAGGGATAATTTAAAGACCACAAGGGATACTTTAAAGACCACAAGGGATACTTTAAAGACCACAACGGATTATTTAATGACCACAAGGGATAATTTAATGACCACAAGGGATCATTTAATGACCATAAGGGATCATTTAATGACCACAAGGGATCATTTATTGACCACAAATGATCATTTAATGAATAATCATTTGAATTTGACCCACAAAATATAGGTCTAGACACCTTTCGTGTACAGTTATGTTCAATATTATATTGACAGATATACTAGTATACCATAGTACTGAATTTTTGGTAATGGCGGCAATGTTCGGGTAGAAAAATATGTAACCTGTGATTTGGTACTAGCATGGTGTCTATAGCTTGTGCATTACCATATTTATGATGAAGATAAGATATTGGGCTATTTCCGGTTAAAAAGTGGTATTTTTGTACAAAAATCCATTTTTGCAACTAATGATATAATCCTGGATTCTAAATCATTAATATTCGTATTTAGACAAAATTGCGAACAAAATGAGTTTCTCACCTTGTTGACCCCTTTGAGGTCAAAAGGTCAAATGATGATCTATTATTACAAAAAAACACCAATAATTTCAATATTTATGAAAAATTATACAAAATCAAGTTGTTTAAATCCCTTTTAACAACCAATTTAGTTGTTTTCATCCTTTTTTCAGGCAAACCATTATATGACCTTTAATTAGGTATCAAAATAGTGTTTATAGCTTGTATATTAGAATATTTATGATGAAAATACGATATTGGGGTATTTCCGGTTAAAAAGTGGTATTTTTGTACACAAATCCATTTTTGCAACTAATAATATAATCCTGGATTTAAAAATATATATATTCGTATTAAGCTCAAAATTCCGAGAAAAAAAATGAGTTTTTCTACTTTTCAACCCCTTTGAGGGAGCACAGCACCAAGACGCTCTCCATAGACTTTACTGTTAGGAAAGGCTTACTTAAATGGCTCTAGTTTCTAAATTAGCGCTAAAATTTCAATGAAATTTTGATATGTTTTACTCACAAGGGTAATCTACAACATATCTGAATAATGAAGGCAATTTTCTCGTGCACTTTTTTTGATATAAGCCGCCGCATAACAACGTAGTGATATGCCTACCTAAATTCGGTCTCCGGTCTGGATATCACCGCATGTGTAAATCGGTCCGTGAAATTAAAATTGACCTCAAATCACCTAGTTAAGTGCGATCCCAGGTAATTAGTGATCATGCTTGCTCATGGTCACATTTTTTTTATTGCATGATGTGAAGGGGCTTTGATAGTAGTTTAAAAAAAGTCACATCAAAAATTCATCGGGACCTTGTTGCCATAGCAACGGCCGATTTTTCGATTTTGGCTATATTTGCTAATTTGGAGGCGAAAATTGCTGAAATTATGTTATTTACAAGGTCACTCTTTTCAAATGGTTTGAGGACATTTTACGAAAACAACTATATCACCACCAAGCATCATCTTAGGCCTTTCCAAAATGCAAACATATATTTCGATAATATTTTCATATGTGTGATTTTTCCTCCGACTAACTTTGATAGTTTATCACTTTTGAAAAAACACAATTTTTACCCTATCTTTATGGTTAAAAATGGAATTTTGCTAGAGCACTCAGATTTTTATCCTCTCTGGTAGTAGTTAGCCAGACAATGCCCCATTCAAATCTGGCAAAAAAAGTTTGGGGCTATGTGTCTTGTAAAGCCAGTGTTGCCAGAAAGTTGGACAATATTGTAAAAATGTGTTTTTTTGGAAATTGTGTTATTTCTACAAATTAACCCAATAACTTCTCATGGAATTGCCTTAGCTTAAATTATTATTCACATTTAGACACACTTTTGTCATTACTGGTCCACCAAGAGCCAGTGGTGGCACCAGGATTTTTTTTTTTTTTGGGGGGGGGGGGGGGGGGCAGGAAGGTGTCTGTCTAGAGGGCAAGTTTGGCTATTTTAATAGCCAAAATTGCCCCCTAGACAGATTTGTGGTGTGTGCATTTTTCTTTCAATTTTTCTGGGGAAATCAGGAGCAAGGCTTCCAACAAAATGTAGGGGAATTACCCCTCCTCCCCATGCTTCTATATCCCATCCCTGCACCATGCCCCTATACCCCAAGATGTTATATGAGTGAACATTGATTTCAAAAATAATCTATGGAGTAGACTAGCAACCACTGTATTTTCCAAACAGGTCAGGGTCTATCACTGATCAGCACATGTACACATAGTTCAGGGTCTATGATGTAACATCATGTTATTACGAGTATCATATTTCACCAAACCACTACCATGACCACCTCATTGGACTGGGAAGTGCCATAACTTGCCTGGTCTGAGTGAAAGTGGTACCCTGGGAGTGGTATTGGATAAATTGACTGGTAAACTACTACTAGAGTTCGTCATCATTGGGCAGAGATGCGATATGGAAGAATGTTGGATTTGATATACCTACTTCACATACAAGCACGATAAATTAACTTTGCACAGATTTCATGATATCAGGTGAGTTTTTCAGTTTATTCTAGTGAGCATTGATTTAGCCTTGGTCAAGGTACTGTCCGCCTGTAGACTCTAAATGTAAATGGTGAGCTTCTCTGTTTCTCACACATCACCAATATCATAAAGATTTTACTGTCCATGGCTACATAAGTAAGTGTTTGGAAAGTGTCATCATTTCAGGTATATGAGCGGCAAAATGTTGATAAATACCATTTCTGATTCAATAATTGCTTATTGCTCTCCTCAGACTGTCAAAGAGAAAATTATATAAGGATTCAATTTGACATGATTTTTTTTCTTCTGTCCTTCAGGATGTTGAACAATATTTGACATTATTAAAAAATCACAAAGATTCAGTTTGATACATGGTTTTATTATCCAGAGACTGTCCAAAGAGTTCATAATTATTATCAGTCTTGTACTGATTATTAATGATTTTTTGTTTTTCATTCTCTGAACATTATGCAATGTTCCTTACTGTTTACCAGTTACGTATTACGTTTTCTTTTCAGTGATGTTCGCAAGTATGGCCTGTTCTTTTAGTGAAATCACAGGTACCAAGTGTGGACACCATCCACGATCATTACAAGATGGGAACACCATTGTTTCCTTGGTAACCTGTACCAAAGATATCACGAACCATATCAGAAGTTTACAAATACCAGCTACAATTAATTCTGAAATGCAGCTAATTTTGGCACGAGTTGGTATGTTTGGATCAGCTGGTTCAAACTTGACTATTTGTCCAGCACATAGAGGAGGATTAGGGATCCACTGGTTGTCACCAACGAAGCGATGCCAGGTTCCTTTTGATGTGGCAGCCCACACAAAACCTAGAAATGGGGATAGAGGTATTGGTTATCACCAATCTAAGAAGATTATGGAAGCTGTGGGTATTCTAGTCCCTGTTGGCTCAGGTATGTATACTTTATAATATCAATTCTGCTTGATATCTTAATTTGTGATGCTGTTTGCCATACTAGTTTAAGCCTACTATGGTTAGGCCTACAAGTGCATTCTGATTAGTTGTAGCTTTCATATGATATATCAAATTTGGTAAAATCTGCCAATTGATTCTGGCAAAGATTCTTGCAAACAGATTTGTGTGAATTAATGTTGATTCTCATTTATATTCCAGTTCTACACCAATTAATTGAAGCTAACCTGGCCCGTGCCCTCCCCTATTTGCCCCACTACCTGAGAAGAAAAAAAAGATTGGTGGGCCATTCAAAACATTTTTTTACTAAAATCAAGTTTGTTTCTCACTTTGAACTTGTGTGCCCACATTGCAAAAAAACTAGATCTGACCCTGATTTTAGCCTAATGCAGTGTCCGTTGAAGTCTTGATAATTGTAATCCTTTTTTCCCCTTTTGCAGCTATTTGTAGAGATTGCAGAACCAAGCTTAAAGGCGAGCACGTTCTTGACGATGAAGGAAAGAAACCAGAAGCATGTGCTCTCGCTGAAGTCACTGCAGAGTTGGAAGCCGTTACAATGGTACCCTGAAATAATTGATTTTACTTAATTGCTTGCAATTGTTATCACATCAAAATTAATGTATAAGTTGGTATATAAAAAGTCTAATTCAAAGTTGGTATATTCAACAATTTGTTTAAAATTACTTAAACTTGTGCTCTTCTTCATTTATAGGACGAGTCAATTGAACAATCTACAGAAGATCCCCGCACAGTTCCGGATACCCCTGGCTTCACGGCCACTAGTACACCTTCCACTGGATCCGAATCTGATGGAGAAACTGTTAGTGACAAACAAGTGTTGTTGTTTGACTTTCTGGCTTCAGTTGGAATAGAACGTCCTCATATACTTACATCTTCTTGGGAAGATGCTAAACCATCATCAAAACGTCGTCATCTTAAACAAGTAGGCCAAGCTTTTAGAGCTGTGTTAGACGTTGTTACACCAGGTGAGGCTGCTAATGTGTGGCGAGCTCTTCAACAGTCTTCAAGCACAAATAAATATTTTGGCATTACAGAAGATGAGGTGCAGTCGGAATTCATCGATGCATTGGTAGAATGTTACAATAATGCATGTTCATGGGACACAAGGAGACAAATCTTGTCAATAATGGCGGACAAGCTTACAGTTAAGCAGCTTCAGATGTTCATTCCAGGATTATCACGATGGAAGGTATCAATGGCTAGAAAACATGCTATTGAACAAGGAAGGGGTGTGCCAGTTGTTCCTTCTCATACACCAAGAATGAAAATAGATGTTGATAAGTTGGATCATTTTCTAACATTTATCACCAGTGGTCATGTAGTCCAGGATATGCCATTTGGTGAAAAAGTGTTGAAACTGTCTACTGGGGAAAGTTTAAGGGTGCCAAATGTCATTAGAACAATGATCCCTGAGAGACTAATCACCCAGTATGAACATTACTGTAAAGAATGTGATTTCATTCCAATACGCAGACAAACATTGAGAGTAATTCTGGATGAATGCAGTGCATCGATCAGAACATCACTACAAGGACTCGACTATTTTGCAGTTCAGAGTAAGTTTATTTTGATTGATATGTAAAAGTTTCTGTTATTTTAAATAGATAAATGAATTACTGGTAAATACAGAATCATGTTTGAGTTAATCAATTATTGATTGTGATATTGTCTCTTTTCAGATAGCTGTGCATTTCGGGACCTGCAAGGAGCTGTTGACACACTTGTCACATTGGGAAAGAGCCAGGCATGGGGAAAACAGCAACTCGTCTCCCTTAGATCTTCTAAGCAATACTTGGCCGGGGATTTGAAGGTGATTCTTTTAAATAATAATCTAATAAACTGCCATCATAAAACTTTGTCATTATACTAGATTTTTGTTAATTAAAATTAAAGAATCTTTTATTTCATGTATATTATGTCTAACTCTAACTAAAACATCTTTGATTTCTTTCTAAAATATTTCAGGTCCATGTGTCAGAATCATCAACAATAGGTGACCATTGCATCCATTATGCTCTTGCCAGTGACCACGAAGTTGATAGGTGCCAACATGAACATCTTGACTCATGTGAGAGTTGTGAAGAGCTGAAAAATGTGTGCACTAACATCGAGGAGGCATTAGCCAGTGTTCCCCTATCAAGTTGGGACTTGAAAGAAGAGATGGAATATGTTGTTAATGAAGCAACGCAGGATATAGAATCTTTCAAGGCACACCAAGTGAGATCCATCAACCAAGACATGTCACGAATTGACGTACTGAATGAATTATCCAATGAAAAGATGCTTTTTCATCAAGATTGGGCGATGAAATTTCTACATAAGAAATACCGTGAATCGCAAACGCAATGGTTTGCAAAGCGGGGCCTATCGTGGCATATAACTGTTGTCATGCGTCTGCAGGATGAATCTTATGAGACACTTACACTTGTACATATGTTTCAGAACTGCACACAAGATAGCACCACTGTTTCATCCATCATGGAACATGCAGTCAAGTATATCAAGAAGGAACACCCTGAGCTCAAAGAAGTCTTCTACAGAAGTGACAATGCGGGTTGTTATCACAGCTCAATAACCCTGCGTTCAGTACCAGTCATTTGCAAGCGGTATGACTTTTCCGAAGCCCAAGGAGGTAAAGGTCCTTGCGACCGCATGGCTGCAACAATAAAATCCCATGTTGGAATTTGCGTTGATGAGGGCAATGACGTGGAGACAGCTGATCAATTTAAACAAGCTGTAGAGAGCAATGGAGGGGTAGTTGGTGTGAAGGTGTTTGTCTGCGACATGAATGAAAAGGCTCCAAGTGCAAAACCAATTGAAAATATAACTCAGCTTACCAACTTTGAGTATGGAAAAGAAGATGTTCTCGTTTGGAAGGGATACCAGATTGGAGCACCAACAGTGCTACCGGCAGCAGAATTCAGAAATGTTGAAGTTCCACAGCTAGATGTACTCAGCTCACCACCAGGAACAGAGGACAGCAAATTTAAGAGAGTACAGCCACGTAAGAAGAAACATGCAACTGATGGTCAACATGAATGTGTAAACCTCTTCCCATGTCCTGAAGAAGGCTGTACGACATCCTATAATACAATGGAAGAGCTGAACAATCACTTATTGTGTGACAGTCACACCAGGATCCTAGACAAATATACTCTACATGATAAGGCAAAATTAATGTATGCAGAAAAACTAGAAACGGCTACACGCCAAGTACCTAGCATGGAACCCATCAGCACTTCATGTAGTGGAAAAGACATGGTAGCGAAAGGATGGGCAATTCAGAAGAGAAAAGCTGCAAAACGATTCACAGAGAAGCAGAAAGATTACTTGAATGGAAAGTTTAATGAAGGGGAGGTCAGTGGTAGAAAATGTGACCCAGCGGAGGTTGCCAAAGAAATGCGCACCAAGAAGGATAACCATGGTAATAGGCTTTTTCTACCTACTGAATTTCTGACATCACAGCAAATCTCCAGTTACTTTAGCCGTGTAGCTGCTAAAGTTAAAGGAATGGCGCCAACTGCAAATGACCAACATGAAGAAGCACACAGAAGACTTGTTTCTTCTGTTTTGGATCAAATTGGCCTGAAACATCCTATCGTATCAAACACTCATAACATATGTGAACTATTCAAACTAGAGAAACTGGACTCCCTAGGATTGAAAGTACTCAAGAGTGTTTGTAACGATCTGAACATTGAAACAAATGACATTGGTGATAAGTGGCGAAAACATGCCTATGTAATCAAGTTACAGGAACTTGTTAAGCAATGTACATGTACATTTTGAAAGGTAAAGTGTGGGCTATCCACCAATTACAAGAAAAACAGCTACTGTGAGTTTTCACACTGTTAAAAAGAACTAGCAGTGTTATTAAGTTAGGTTACAAATAATACATCGGCAAGAGAAGGCTTAACATTGCCAGGTTTCTGGCAACACATGTTGTGTATGCTAAAGACAGTGATACCACCACGGGGATGGGGGCATTGTGAGAAAGGGAAATTCCCCCAGTTGGAAGCCTTGATCCCGATATCCCCGGATAAATTGAAAGGAAAAACACACGCCAAAATAATCACTCTTTCGCCAAAATTGCCCCCCCCCGAAAAAAATCCTGGTGCCACTACTACCTCTTGGTGGACTAGTAATGACAAACGTGTGTCTAAATGTGAAAAAAAATTAAGCTATGGCAATTCCATGAGAAGTTATTGGGTTAATTCGTAGAAAAAACACAATTTTGAAAAAAAATTTTTTTACAAAATTGTCTAACTTTCTGGCAACACTGACTTTACAAGACACATAGCCCCAAACTTTTTTTGCCATATTTGAATGGGGCATTGTCTGGCTAACTACTACCAGAGAGGATAAAAATCTGAGTGCTCTAGCAAAATTCCATTTTTAACCATAAAGATAGGGTGAAAATTGCATTTTTTCAAAAGTGCTATACTATCAAAGTTAGTCGGAGGAAAAATCACACATATGAAAATATTATCGAAATATTTGTTTGCATTTTGGAAAGGCCAAAGATGATGCTTTGTGGTGATATAGTTGTTTTTGTAAAATTTCCTCAAACCATTTGAAAGAATTGACCTTGTAAATTACATAATTTCAGCAATTTTCGCCTCCAAATTTGCAAATATAGCCAAAATCGAAAAATCGGCCGTTGCTATGGCAACAAGGTCCCGATGAATTTTTGATGTGACTTTTTTTAACCTACTATCAAAGCCACTTCACATCATGCAATAAAAAGATTTTGACCGTGAGCAAGCATGATCACTATTTACCTGGGATCGCACTTAAAATGTCAGAACATCAACTACACATTTCAAACACAACATATTAGTGAAAAATTATATCATAAACCGTCAAAAAATAACTCTCTTTCCCGCCAAATAGGAACTATTGTCGTACTCAACTTTGATTGATCGCGACGATAGCGTGTCGCAATACCTATTTAGGTATGTGCTCCCTTATAGAGCACAAATTTGCTCAAAATCATTCAAAATTGATATCAACTTTTTCAGCGTGAAATTTTGAAAAAACTAGCCAAATAAAATTACAATTGAACAATCCGTTTTTGAAATATGATCTGATCACGGAGGCCGCATCTTCCGTAAAATCACTGTTATTTTCCGTTTTTTGACTCTAGACGCGGCACGCTTTGACTTGTTAGGCCTACACTCACGAAATTCAAACTTTTTGACTCAAATCCAACTGATTTTGATTTCGATCAGTCTCTGATTATGTCGACCTAACCCACCTATAACACATCAACTGAAATAACGCCGTGTTTTTGTTTAAAAAAGAGCAACCACCCCCCCCCCTGTTTTTTAAACCGGACAAAGTTGGCCTATGCCATAAATACACTGCCCAGTAGATATCAAAACGCATAGATTTGGGTGAAACCCGACTTTTATTTATTGCATTGTGTAATACACCTACACTGGATCGGAGCACGCGGGAGATCGGGAACCTGGCGCTTATAGAGCACAAATTTGCTCAAAATCATTCAAAATTGATATCAACTTTTTCAGCGTGAAATTTTGAAAAAACTAGCCAAATAAAATTACAATTGAACAATCCGTTTTTGAAATATGATCTGATCACGGAGGCCGCATCTTCCGTAAAATCACTGTTATTTTCCGTTTTTTGACTCTAGACGCGGCACGCTTTGACTTGTTAGGCCTACACTCACGAAATTCAAACTTTTTGACTCAAATCCAACTGATTTTGATTTCGATCAGTCTCTGATTATGTCGACCTAACCCACCTATAACACATCAACTGAAATAACGCCGTGTTTTTGTTTAAAAAAGAGCAACCACACCCCCCCCCCCCCCTGTTTTTTAAACCGGACAAAGTTGGCCTATGCCATAAATACACTGCCCAGTAGATATCAAAACGCATAGATTTGGGTGAAACCCGACTTTTATTTATTGCATTGTGTAATACACCTACACTGGATCGGAGCACGCGGGAGATCGGGAACCTGGCGCTTATAGAGCACAAATTTGCTCAAAATCATTCAAAATTGATATCAACTTTTTCAGCGTGAAATTTTGAAAAAACTAGCCAAATAAAATTACAATTGAACAATCCGTTTTTGAAATATGATCTGATCACGGAGGCCGCATCTTCCGTAAAATCACTGTTATTTTCCGTTTTTTGACTCTAGACGCGGCACGCTTTGACTTGTTAGGCCTACACTCACGAAATTCAAACTTTTTGACTCAAATCCAACTGATTTTGATTTCGATCAGTCTCTGATTATGTCGACCTAACCCACCTATAACACATCAACTGAAATAACGCCGTGTTTTTGTTTAAAAAAGAGCAACCACACCCCCCCCCCCTGTTTTTTAAACCGGACAAAGTTGGCCTATGCCATAAATACACTGCCCAGTAGATATCAAAACGCATAGATTTGGGTGAAACCCGACTTTTATTTATTGCATTGTGTAATACACCTACACTGGATCGGAGCACGCGGGAGATCGGGAACCTGGCGCTATAAGGGAGCACAGCACCAAGACGCTCTCCATAGACTTTACTGTTAGGAAAGGCTTACTTAAATGGCTCTAGTTTCTAAATTAGCGCTAAAATTTCAATGAAATTTTGATATGTTTTACTCACAAGGGTAATCTACAACATATCTGAATATGAAGGCAATTTTCTCGTGCACTGATATAAGCCGCCGCATAACAACGTAGTGATATGCCTACCTAAATTCGGTCTCCGGTCTGGATATCACCGCATGTGTAAATCGGTCCGTGAAATTAAAATTGACCTCAAATCACCTAGTTAAAATGTCAGAACATCAACTACACATTTCAAACACAACATATTAGTGAAAAATTATATCATAAACCGTCAAAAAATAACTCTCTTTCCCGCCAAATAGGAACTATTGTCGTACTCAACTTTGATTGATCGCGACGATAGCGTGTCGCAATACCTATTTAGGTATGTGCTCCCTTGAGGTCAAAAGGTCAAATGTTGATATATTTAATAACAAAAAAACACCAATAATTTCAATATTTATGAACAATTATGCGAAATCAAGTTGTTTAAATCGTTTTTAACAACCAATTTAGTTGCTTTTGTTCTTTTCCAAGTATGTATCAAAATAGTGTTTATAGCTTGTATATTAGCATATTTATGATGAAAATACGATATTGGGGTATTTCTGGTAAAAAACGTGATTTTTGGTACAAAAATCGATTTTACACTGCCGAGACCGCGATTGCGGCTTGCAAGGTGTCGATATTCGGATCCAGCACAAAATTTCAGACAAGACTGACCCCATCAGATGCTTGACCTCTCTCGGTCCATTAAAAGTCCCGTAGCTGATGGACTATTTGGATCCTTTTCCAGCTGATCTTCTCAAGAAATGCCTTGATCCTCTACTTCTGCATCACACGAATCATCAATTCGTCGTTAAATTCTGGATGTATGCCAGAAATGATGAAAGTTGCGCAAAAATATCAGGACAGTTTATTTTCCAAGTGTTTTTTCGCTCGTAGGGGAGACTTGAGCCTGTAACTCGAAAAGTAGTAACTTACTAACATTTATATTGGCCTATATTGTTACATAGCATCAATAAGACATTCTTAGTGTTAAACTCTACTGTCATGTGTGCTCAGTATCAAAGATACCTTTAAAAAAAAATCCATTTTTTTCACTTTTGAGTGAAAAATAGAAAAATAAATGTTTCGTCTTTTTTCCCATAGCAAGACTTAGACTATAATGGCCAAGTTTTTGTTTATTGAAGGAGGTATATATGACCATTATTTTAGAGAACTATTGTAAACTACCAAAAGTTCTACACCGGACAGGATTGGGTTATTTACAAAATGGTCACCATGAGGAGAGTTGAGCCATTGGTCATGTGGAGAGTTGAGCATAGGGAAAACATGTAGTAACATTTTTATTTTTGGACTAAAGGTGAAAAATGTATAATAAATGAGAGATAATGTTATTTTGTGCCATGATAATAACAATTGAGCACCATATTTACTTTAAGGATTAATAAATCAAAAGTTGAAAAAATATGATTTTGTTTTTTTCACCAGCCATTGACTTATCATGCTCAACTCTCCTGAAATGGTGGCTCATCTCTCCCATACTGTAGGGAGAGTTGAGCCACTTTACCATTTTTTTTCAAACCTTTTATATAAATAAGCCTTAACTGCTATCCCAACTGTTATTGTTTCACAACGAAAACAACACTCTAAAGTTTTACTTACACTAATTTTTTACAGGTTTGTACTTTTCTTTCGCATATGGTGACACAAAATATAAACAAGGCGGTTCTCGAACGGCGCGTCTCGCCTGTTCATCAAAAGTGACTTGAAAGAAATGATGATGAAACATGATACAATGTAGCACTGTCACAGAGGTATGCATTGTAGTTAATGCAAGGGATGTAATACCTTAAGGGATGTAATACCTTAACGGATGTAATACCTTAAGGGATGTAATACCTTAAGGGATGTAATACCTTAAGGGATGTAATACCTTAAGGGATGCTCAAATGTTACCCAGTACTAAAAAAAATTGCGGAACACAAACGAATCGTTTCCGCTTTATGGCACTTCAAAGTTTAGATGGTACCCCACCCCCTTTGGACTATGCAGTGGCGGCGCCAGCATCATAATTGGGGGGGGGGGGGGCAAAACATTTTAGGGGGACCCCAGACGATCTGAATGACCTCCAATGACCTTGAAAATTGCACCAAGTCGTATCAAGGCAGGCCCTACTGATCTATTTGACCCCATATTTGACCTTGAATGACCTCTCATGACCTTGAACATTTAATCAGCAAAAAGAACACACCATCCCCCTTCCCTCCACCAAATCCCATAAAGATAGGCCTTACGGATCTTATTTGACCCCCAGATGACCTTGAAAAATTAATCAGCAAAAAGAACACACCACACCCCTTCTCTCCCCCAAATATAATCAAGGTAGGCCTTACGGATCTTATTTGACGCCAGATGACCATGAATGACCTCGAAAAATTAATCAGCAAAAAGAACACACCACACCCCCTTTTCTCCACCAAATTCAATCAAGATAGGCCTTACGGATCTTATTTGACCCCAGATGACCTTGAATGACCTCGTAAAGTTAATCAGCAAAAAGAACACACCATCCAGCTTCCTTCCACCAAATCCCGTCAAGAAAGGCCATACGGATCTTATTTGACCTTGAATGAACTCTGATGACCTTGAAAAATTTAATCAGCAAAAAGAACACACCAACCCCCTTCCCTACACCAAATCACATCAAGATAGGCCTTACGGATCTTATTTGACCCCAGATAACCCCAGATGACCTCAGATAACCGTAACAAATTAATCAGCAAAAAAACATACCATCCCTCTTCCGTCCACCAAATCCCATCAAGATAGGCCTTCCGGATATTATTTGACCCCCGATGACCTCTGATGACCTTGAAAATTTAATCAGCAAAAAGAACACACCAACCCCCTTCCCTCCACCAAATCACATCAAGATAGGCCTTACGGATCTTATTTGACCTCAGATGACATCCGATGACCTCGAAAAATTAATCAACAAAAAGAACACACCATCCCTCTTCCGTCCACCAAATCCCATCAAGATAGGCCTTACGGATCTTATTTGACCCCAGATGACCTCCGATGACCTTGAAAATTTAATCAGCAAAAAGAATACATCAACCCCTTCCCTCCACCAAATCCAATCAAGATAGGCCTTACGGATCTTATTTGACCCCTGATGACATTGAATGACCTCTGATGACCTTGAAAATTTATTCAGCAAAAAGAACACATCACTCCCCTTCCCTCCACCAAATCTCATCAATATAGGCCTTACTGATCTATTTGACCCCATATTTGACCCTGATGACCTTGAATGACCTCTGATGACCTTGAAAATTTAATCAGAAAAAAGAACACACCACCCCACTTCCCTCCACAAAATCCCATCAAGATAGGCCTTACTGATCTATTTGACCCCATATTTGACCCCCGATGACCCCGAAAAATGAATCAACAAAAAGAACACACCATCACTCTTCCGTCCACCAAATCCCATCAACATAGGCCTTACGGATCTTATTTGACCCCAGATGACCTTGAATGACCTCAAAAATTTAATCAGCAAAATGAATACACCACCCCCCTTCCCTACATCAAATCCAATCAAGATAGGCCTAACGGATCTTATTTGACCCCCGATGACCTTGAATGACCTCTGATGACCTTGAAAATTTATTCAGCAAAAAGAACACACCACTCCCCTTCCCTCCACTAAATCTCATCAATATAGGCCTTACTGATCTATTTGACCCCATATTTGACCCCGATGACCTCTGGTGACCTTGAAAAATTAATCAGCCAAAAGAACACACCACCCCCCTTCCCTCCACCAAATCCCATCAAGATAGGCCTTACTGATCTATTTGACCGCATATTTGGCCCCCGATGACCTTGAATGACCTCCGATGACCTTGAAAATGTAATCAGCAAAAAGAACACACCACCCCCTTCCCTCCACCAAATCCCATCAAGATCGGCCTTACGGATCTTATTTGACCCCATATTTGACCACGATGACCTTGAATGACCTCCAATGATCTTGAAAATCTAATCAGCAAAAGAACACCCCACCCCTTCCCTGACATCAAGTCCCATCAAGATAGGCCTTACGGATCTCTAGATATCGCGTCACAAAAGTTGTAAGCATATTTGATCCCGATGACCTTGAATGACCTCCAATGACCTTGAAAAATCAATCAGCAACAGAACGCACTACCCCCCTTCCCTCCACCAAGTCCCATCAAGATAGGCCTTACGGATCTCCAGATATCGCATCAAAGGTATTTCTTAGCACACGCCACACGGCGGACAGAAATAGTGATAACATAGTCTCTTTCTGATTACGAGACAAAAATGGCTCAACTCTCCAGCATCTCCCCTAAATAGTTTAGTTTGACACTGTATTAACGCCCTTTACAGTGTTTACCACAGCTGTACACAGGTGAACACTGAGACAATTATAACTGATCGTCTCAGGATGAACACACACACCCCTATACGGAATGCTTTATGAAAATCTAAACAAATATGTTGACAAATCCCTTAAATTGGAAGCAGATTTTCATTATGATTTAGTTAAGTTCTGTCTGTGATGAGTTTTTATAGAAAATACAGTCAAAGTAAATTTATGAGTCCAGGAAAGTCTTTCCTATAGTCAAAATTCATTATAAGAGAGAAAAATATGTGTAAAAACGATCGGATATTGCTTTAATAATCATTCAGTTCTCACTGCGAACCCCAGCGTAGGGGAGATGCGGGAGAGTTGAGCCACCGGGAGAGTTGAGCCACCCCCTATAACTCGAAAAGTAGTAACTTACTAAAATTTATATTTAACATTACGACATTATTAGTGTTTGAGTGAAAAATAGAAAAATAAATGTTTTGTCTTTTTTCCCATAGCAAGACTTAGACTATAATGGTGGTAATTTGTTTATTGAAGGGGGTATATATGACCATTATTTTAGAGAACTATTGTAAACTTCCAGAAGTTCTACACCAAACAGGATTTGGTTATTTACAAAATAGTCACCATGAGGAGAGTTGAGCCATTGGTCATGGGGAGAGTTGAGCATAGGGAAAACATGTAATAAAATTTTGATTTTTGGACTAAAGGTGAAAAATGTATAATAAATGAGAGAAAATGTTATTTTGTGCCATGATAATAACAATTGAGCACCATATTTACTTTAAGGATTAATAAATCAAAAGTTGAAAAAATGTGATTTTGTTTTTTCACCAGCCATTGACTTATCATGCTGGCTCAACTCTCCTGTAATAGTGGCTCAACTCTCCCATATTGTAGGGAGAGTTGAGCCACTTTACCAATTTTCAAACCTTTTATATAAATAAGTCTTAACTGCTATCCCAACTGTTATTGTTTCACAACGAAAACAACACTCTAAAGTTTATCTTACACTTATTTTTTACAGGTTTGTACTTTTCTTCCGCATATGGTGGCACAAAATATAAAAATTGGCTCAACTCTCCCGCATCTCCCCTACCACCTAGCGAACTGCTAACGAATACAATGTATGCCAAATATTTCACAATCGAAAGACAACTTACACGTACACCCAAATTTCTAAAATGCCAGGCACACGTTAGCTTTATACGCAACAGTGTAACAAGGCCTTTACTGATAACCATTATTTGAACTGAGTGAAGTCATTGTCACATAACTGTCTTCCATGACAATGACTCAGCATTTTCAAAGATTTCACACTCACAGATTGATAGTTTAACATGTCGTTATATTTTATTTCAGTAATATAGCTTCATTGCCCCCCCCCCCCCCCCCCCCCCCTTGTGATCTACTTGAACACATACAAATTGACTAAACAACAAGCAAACCATTATGCAAAGTTCTATTATCACTCTGGGTGCAATTTTTATATCAAACAAGCTATAAAACATGCCTGTTTTAATGAGGTTTTTTTTTTTTAAATACTGTTTGTGTTAGTTGGTATCACAATTGGTAATTCCTCTTTGTGCGAAATTTGCAGGGATTTTTCAAGGAAGCCAAATTATTAGATGAGCTTCAGAGTTCAAAACTCCAAATATGACTGATGAGAGCATAACAGCATTTAGTCAGGTTTTAACCTGATAGACAAGATTTAGTTATTTTCTGTGAAATAACAAAATGATTAAAGTAATAACTATCCAGTGATCACTTATCGCCTTTGAATGAAACTGTATAAGCATCGGCAAGTAAACGATTATAAGGCACAAAAAAAAAAGTTGACTTGCCCTTTCAGGGCCAGAGTCTGGGTCGGACGGGCGGATTTTTTTTATTTGATTTTTTAAGAATTTTACAGGGAGATAGTCCTACTACACAAAAACACGTTTTAAAGAGATTTTTTTGTTTTGTTTTGTTTTGTTTTTTTGTTTGAATTTTTGAATTTTGTTTAATGATTTTTAAACAAGCAGGTACTACTCAAAAACACGTTTTCATCTTTCGTTATTGTTGTGTGCTTTCAATTTTTTTAATTAAAAAAAATAAAAAATAAAAAATAATTTTTTGATGAAAAAAATAAATAAAAGATTTCCGAAAATTCGGGTCGGTCGGAAAAGGCAAGTCAATTTTTTTTTGTTATTGGCCTAATCACCCAATCTGCTAAAGATGATAACATCAGCTACAAAAAAACAGAAACTCATAAACTGTTTTACAAAGTATCTGGTCCCTGCATTTTCCAGAGTTGCTGCACTATAATGGTGATTGATAAACAGTAGGCAACAGGACTCGGTGTAAAATTCCAATTTCTTTGACAATTAAAGACTTGAAACATTTCAGCTTTTTTTGTTGCTTAAATTTACAAATTTTCTTAAGTTTTCAGTCCAATTTGAATGATCTCTATTTCACAGTTTCAGGTCTGCAATTATGTGCAGTTTGGCAAAGTAATTGGCCAGACCTGATACTTTATAAACTCTATGAGTTTCAGATTTTGTTTGATAACATGCAAGAGACCTGAATAACAATGAGTCAGAGAATCCATTTTGGTATCAAATTTCACTAAAAATGCTGATTTTTAAAAAAATTGACCCCAAAAAAAATCAAAAACCGTAACAAAATCAGGTATTGTTGTAAAGAAGCCAAAATTGCACAAAAATGATCTTTAATTTTACATACAAAAATGTTAGTTTTGAAATTATTGACCAAAAAGGCAACAAATGTGAATTTTTAACTCAAAAGAAAAGTTTTTGGCACTTTTTGGTCAATATTTCAAAAGTAAAAGTTTTTAAGTAAAAAAAACAACCCATCCTTAGCGAAGTGATTTTAGTGCAATTTCGGCACTTTTTACCAAAAACTGTTTGTTACGTTCTCCGAAAAATGTTGAGCAAAAAAAGTGATTTTTTTTTTTGGTCAAAAATTTAAAAATCTGCATTTTAGTACCACAAATGGATTTTCTGACTCATTTCATTTCCACAAATGTATACTTTCATCATATATATCACATTAATAGTTCAAAAGTTACCGAGCTTGATAAATTTCATATTAAAAGGGTTGACACTACCCTTAACATACTAGGATTTCCTTTTCATTATGATCTACAGTAATGTTTTTACAGTCAACACAATAAGTAACTGATCAGGTAATAAATGTGCTGATAACTCTAAAAGTATCCCATAACATCAACATATTAAATTATAAAGTTGTTGAGAAATTCCTCCTCTTTAATTTGAGATAGTATACGCTATTATAGGAATGGATTATTATTGAGAAAATTACAATCCCAAATGTAAGGTCAAGTCTGATTTTTATTTTGACATTTTTCTTTTCAACATGGGGAGAGTATGACCGGTAAAGCGTGTGTGCCGTACTGATCAACCGTAACAATGCGGTCAGCCGACTGTCCAACAACCTGGGCATCGACCGGTGAATTAGCACTACCACTACCAGTAATTAATAATTTGCCCATCTGAATCCGCGTGTAGAAAAGCAAAATGCGAAAATGAAAACGGTACTCGACCTTACATTTGGGATTGTAACTTCCTCAATCAACCATTTTTAGCCACATCTCAAATGGAGATATTTCTGAACAACTTTATAATTTAATATGTTTATGTAAAAGTTATACTTTTAGAGTTATCAGCACATTTATTACATGGTCAGTTACTTATTGTGTTATACAAAGTAGTCATGGCAGCTTCCACAAGTATTTGCCTTGCATTTGTAAACTTCAATTAAGTCTAAGCTTAAAGGTATATTATGTGATCTTTTCCAGGGGACGCCCTCAATCCTTGATAAAAAAAAATGGAAACAGATTTTCTTGCAGATTTCTTTTCTGATCATAAATCAAATATATATTCTAAGTTACAGAGCGATAAGATTCCTAATTACCACAAAATCATGGTTTTAGAGTGAATTAAGAGTAAAATGTGAAAAATAAATTGTACCGGAGCGGTACAATCTATTTTCAAACCCTGATTTTGAAGTAATTAGGAATCATATCGATCTGTAACTTGGAAGATCTTTATGATTTATGATAAAAAAAATATATATATATATACAATACCAATCAAATTTGTAAGTTGATTTGTTAGAATATAGAAAAAAGGCGTATAGGGTTACTTTCCCCTTCCTTTTTTTTCGTTATTTCTCTTTGACTTATGTTTGTACATTTGGCTGAACAGCTCTCCTAGCATTAAAGGTCTTATATACACATTAATTACCCTAGTATGAATGTAATCATCTGTTATTAATACTCTCAGCATCATGTTGCCCTTCGTCGCTATTATTTTCAACAACAAAAATAAACAAAAAAAAACAGAAAATCAAATAAACAAATATTACGGAAATTTGAGGTATTTGATGCCAATTCAACAGTCTGTCATCCTTTTGAACAACTTATTTCCTTTGAGTTGGTACATACATGTTTTTACTTGGGGCTGCTGAAAGCTAGATTATGAAATATTAAAAAAACCACCAAATATGATACGATATTTTGGAGTTGATCGGGAAATTATATTGATATACACCTAGCACATAAAGTCCCTGACCAGGTGCTTTGAGGTTGGCTAATTCAAAATATATGATCGGTACCCAAAATCTGAGATATACATTAAATGAGCAAATTTCTTCTCCGCAGTTTGATACCTCATTCAACAAAATCTAATGGATACTTTTAAAGTTATGTCGATTTCAATGACCGCGCATGCAACAGAAAAGTTGCACTAGGTATAGGAAATCATTGATTTGTGTGTGACTTACCATAGACGGTAAAATTCAATGTTTTACCCGTCTATGGATTTACGCACTGAAAAACTCACAGCTTATCAGCTAAGACTTGTATTCTTCACAGCCAGATACACCCTTTGTCCCGCACATTGCGGTTATCACTAAAGACCCATTCATCTGTCTCGTTCAGATAGCACACAGTTATGACAGTAATCACACACAAATCAATGATTCCTATACCGAGTGCAACTTTTCTGTTGCATGCGCGGTCATTGAAATCGCCATAACTTTAAAAGTATCCATTCGATTTTGTTGAATGAGGTATCAAACTGCGGAGAAGAAATTTGCTCATTTAATGTATATCTCAGATTTTTGGTACCGATTATATATTTTGAATTAGTCAACCTCAAAGCACCTGGTCAGGGACTTTATGTGCTAGGTGTAGGTTAAACAATTTCAACTGGGTACTGAACATACAATCTATCTATCCACGATTCATGGGGTCTCTTTCTGTCAAAGTTTATATCTGTATGTTTAAGCAGAATTTTCCTTAATCTTTGCAAACATATCTTTGGAAAGCAGTGGTAGAAACATGTAGCATAACCAAACCAAGTGTTAAATTCAGGGAGCGAATTCCCCCGTATCGCATCGCAAAATGCGATGCAAAATTGAGTAATTGCACCTCAATTCTATACCTTGCACGATAGGGGGAGGGGAAGCTTAGGAAGAAAAATAAGGATGAAGTGACAACAAATACCCGCTTGTCTTTGGTGTAATTTCCTCTTTTTACTCGCTGTTGCTGCTACAAGAGCCATTTTAACCAGGGATTTTAACACGTAATCACGCCTCGAGTTATATTTACTAAATGCAGCGCGTTACCCTACTTATTATAAGGGAGCACACCACTAAATCAATCCGCCATCTGTGTAACCTAGGGATTGCTTCACGGGCCGCAGATTAGAGGCCGGTGGGCCGCAGGTTGCACATACTTGGCTTAATGGCTAATTTATTGTTTTTGCCAAGTTGCACAATCATACTCAATGTCACCTAAAGTTGGGGGTAACGTCAGCACACATTCTAGTGATCATGTCCTAATATTTTGCATGTAATTCCAGTGTGATGGTGTTTAATTGCACTATCGCCATCATAGAATGACGGTCCTGAAATACTGTGTGTGCTTCAGAGGGTCCAATGAACCTGTCACCAAACTCGTACACTGGAATCCAAAACATGGAGCAAGAAAGTGTGGTAGACTGCAGCCTTAACTTATATTGACCTACTAAAACGTGACATAGGGTTGCAGGTAGAAGAGCTCAAGGTAGCAATGTTGGAGAGGAAGATTTGGAGAAGCATCATGGTCCAGGAAAACCATCCAACCTAAGTCAAGTCAAGCCTATGAATAGATTTATAAATGGTAATGCAACCTTCAAGTACCAGCAATATTTGTTTGCTTGTTTTACAAAGCCAGAAAACAATTATGAAGTACAAAAATGGATGACAAATCAAATTCCCAATTTCAGTTGGATTAGAATGTGTATTATGCCCTTTCAACCTTGTTTGGTGAGTAGCTATGACAAAGTCATTAAAACTGGTTGTAGGAAGGTCACAGACAGATATGACTGCAAGGAAAATCAAGGTAATGACAAAGTTCCAGTTATGATTGAGCCACTGATTGATATCAAGTCATACATCATGCAGACCAATGAAGCTACTAGTTTGGTCAGTACTAAATTGGCTCACCTCAATAAATGTCAAATTTATTTGTGCAATTCAAGTACTAGGCGGAATTTACAGGTTCATTAACACTGAATGCTTTCTTGTGTTCTTTTTGTTGCTGTTTACAGCGTAAAGGAAGTTGTATCCAAATATGTTATGAATTTTAAAAAACCTGAAAAGAAACCACCTCCAAAACCCAATGCATATCTTCAACTTGAACTTATAAGTAACAAAATAACATTTCACTTTGTGTAACATCTTAATGCTCCTGTCTCACAAACTTAAACCAAAAGCAGATTAACAATGTTATGCTACACAACTACAACAGAAGAGTTCCTTCTATTAATAGTACTGAAACACTCTTTTCTGTTTTACATAAAATATTTAACTTCATTTTACTTTTCATTTGATTGACAAATATAGTTATATACAGGATCTGACTCTTTATGAACTAATGTATTGTTTTTATACATGCAGTTGTATATAGATTATCATGATATTTCTGTTGTACTTGTTATTATATTTTTACAATGATACATTGGCTTTGTTTGGAAGAACTTGCAAAGAAAAAACAGAGTCCAGACAATAATGATCCTATTTCATCAAAGATTCAACTATCTAAAACTAGGGGTTTGCACTGTTCACATAAATTGCGTATAAATTATAGGTAAGAACTTGAACCTCACATATTTTGCAACTGAAATTTATTCAAGACTGATTGCAAGCAGTCACAAAAATGAACAAGATGGTACATTTATGCGGATTAAATACTTGCTAAACAATCCAGGTTGTCCCATTGAATTGTTTTACTTCTTTTGTTGTTCAAATGAATGCAATTACGAAAGCAGCCCGGACTTGGCAAAAATCGAGACAAGTTGAGAATCCCAAATCGCTGCAGTTGACTTCAATCCAACTTGTACGGGACCGGTCATTCAATCTGACATGTAGCTGTGAATGATTTGTGTTTCATAGTCCACTCG
Source organism: Ophiura sarsii (assembly GCA_035610835.1). Lineage (NCBI taxonomy): Eukaryota > Metazoa > Echinodermata > Ophiuroidea > Amphilepidida > Ophiuridae > Ophiura > Ophiura sarsii. Next base: position 70,811,867 of record CM069441.1, on the reverse strand, counting down.
AGCGACTTCAATTTGCCAAGACCTGCGACTGGCTAGTATTTATTCAGCATCAGTATGACTTAAAGGTAGATGACCCGATCACATTTTCGTAACACAGAATTATTTCAAACATACGGAGATTTTCATATCACATGAAAGCTCGTATTTTTCTCATCATCATACTGAAATTTGACGGCCTAAATCGGTATAATTACGGAGAAATCGATGAAATAACGTCGAATTACCGCGAATGGTGGTAACCACCAATATAGTTTGTGTACTACTCAATGGGTACAGTTCACAGCATCTTGTGCGTCTAAAATAAGAACCATTAGAGCTATGCAACTCAAACTTTGGAACACAACTTTTTTAAGGATGACCTTTCATGTAGAATAGAAAACTTCAAGTTGAAAATCGGAACATCTACCTTTAAGGGAGAAAAGACCCTCTTCCCAAATGCAATGTTGTTCTGAGTTGTGTTGTCAGCAGCCATGTCATGTCTCCCAATATTGAATGAGGAAAGATATGGTAAATAAAGAGGAAGACCACTGAGCTCAGTTGTCAGCATTTGGATGGTTTCAATAAATTGTATCAAACGTTCCAACTATTTTGTCCCCATGATTGCAGACCCCGTTCTTTGAAGGTTTGTCATCATATGCCACGTTTTTTTGAAGTAACATAGTATTTAGTATTCAGGGTTTGTCAGGTGTGTAATATATTACAAAGGTTTTATAGGGTCTTTAACATGTTACAAAGGTTTTAATGCATTGCACATAACTTGCAAATGAGATATTTAATTTGCATATTGCCAGATGACAATGTTAATGAAAACTCCCCATATGGGACAGAACAAATACTAATGGCTGAATGATAACTGTTACAGCAAAACTTTGTTATAAAACATAACATTTCTGATAACACAAATTTATTCCCATGTTCCAGGCTTATATATTTTACTTTGTGCAATTTCCTGTGAATAGAAACGGAAATGTGAGCCCTGGGCAATTTTGTGTTAACAAAGTTTCACTTATTCAATGAGGAGAGCCACTGAAACAAAATAACAAGAAACTAAGACGGCATTTACATGACATTTACATTTGAGTTTGACAGTTTGAGTAATTTTACAAATATTCAATATCATGAAAACAGTTACGTTTGAACCAATAGACATATCATGACCACAAAGTTAACTAAATCTGATAAATGAATCTTGATGAAGTAGGCCATCGTGATACCTTTGCCAGTACTCTGCATCTCCCAGTATGTTTTGTACAATACATGTACAATTTACATACAGTACAACAATTTCAAATTTTCATATAATACATACTATAATAGCTATTTTGAGTTTCATACAATTTATATAGGCTTATACAAAAGAGTTGTGACATATTTCTTCCTGTAGCGATGTGTAGCACTCAGCACCATTACTCCATCCTGGATAGAAAGAAATAACATGGTATATGGTAGAACAGTGAGTTTTAAGGGGAATCAAACATAATTTCTAAATAGGGGTAGGCAGGGGCCAGGGCTTCAAAATCTGTTCACGCAAAAAAGAATCATTAGTCAAAGTAAAAAGATCAAAAAAACTGCAAGTCACGACTTGTGAATCCCCCTGGCTGGGAGATTCACCTAAATGGGGTCACAGGTCACATATGGGTCTTTAGTGGTCAATCTGGGTACACCTCATGAGTCATCTCAAATCCCTTTACCCAAATATTATTGTCACCAAGTTTAGTTGAGATTGAAGTCTAACTGTTCATAGGGCCTTACAAGTTCTGACAAAATGGGTGGAAGGTCATGTAGGGGTCATTACAGGTCAATCCTGCTGCACCCCATGTATAATCTCAAGTCCCTTACCCAAAGATTATTGTCACTAATTTTGTCCAAGTCTGACTTTACATGAGAGCCCTAAAAAGTAATAAGTGCAGTTTAAAGCGTTGACAACATTTGGGTCAAAGGTCATGAAGGGTCATTAGAGGTCAATCTGTGTAGACTCCATGAACATCTCAAGTCCCAAAGATTATTGTTACCAAGTATGGTTGAGTTTGAAATCTGACTTTTCATAAGGGAACACTGAACAGGCCGAACCTAATAGGCCAAGAGTATTGTAGAGCCAAAAGGCAGAAACAAATAACACAAAGCTGTATTTTTCAGGATAGTTCCCCAATGATATGAGGAACATCATATTAAAAGTCCCCAAGAATGCTGTGTGTGCTAAAAAGATTAGTGCCGAAATTCCAACAAGGCCGCCATACAGGGGATCAAAAATTCAAATTACTTCAATTAAAGGTAGATGACCCGATCACATTTTAGTAACACAGAATTATATCAAACATACGGAGATTTTCATATCATATGAAAGCTAGTATTTTTCTCATCATCATACTGAAATTTGACGGCCTAAATCGGTATAATTACGGAGAAATCGATGAAATAACGTCGAATTACCGCGAATGTTGGTAACCACCGATATAGTTTGTGTACTACTCAATGGGTACAGTTCACAGCATCTTGTGCGTCTAAAATAAGAACCATTAGAGCTATGCAACTCAAACTTTGGAACACGACTTTTTTAAGGATGACCTTTCATGTAGAATAGAAAACTTCAAGTTGAAAATCGGAACATCTACCTTTAAGCTGACAAGCATATGGCTCATTCCATGAAGTTGGGGCATTTGTTAAAATAGCAGAATTTGGTACTTTAGGCAGCTTAAAAACTGTTTTACTCTATGTGTATATCAAAAAAATGTAGTGTCCAAAAACAGTACTAGGTTATAGTATTGAGCCATGAAAAAAAAATTAAAAATCGACCCTTCCTTGAATAAAAAATAAATAAAAAATGAGGTGGTGTCCAAGACCATTTTTGCTAAAAAACGTGACATGGAAAACACAACAATTAATATGAGTTTTATGTAAGCAAAACTATCATAGAATTGCTTGGAAATTGATTTGATTAATAAAAGATACATGTATTCATAGTTTACTGACCAGAACACCTCGTCACGCTGGACTGATTTTTCAACCAAGCAACATGAAAATTGCCTTTCCGATGCTACACACGGTGTCCACAAAATATACACGTGTAGCATCGGGAGTTTTCATTGCTGAATGGCGGTAGTTCTCTATCATACATTTTTTAATTATTTTCCAAAATTAAGAGCATTTATCAATTGAAAACTATTGCAAATGAGAATAAATTTCATGAAGACCATTCCATATATTCATGAAAAAGTATACCGTGCCGTGTGCATGGTGTCCTAACCATAAAATGTAGCATCGTGATAAACATCCTATGCAATTTGTGGGAATCCCCACCTGGAGATAAATAAAACATTCCATATTTCTTTTTGTAAGGATAGAGGTCAATAGCTATCAGGTTTGTTTGGAATTTGCCACATGTGGGCTAGTTTTATCAAGGTTTCAGTCGCTGGTGTCCCGTTGTAGCATCGGGACTTTTATGTAGCATCAAAATGTAAACATTGGATAGTTTTGTGAATGGTAAGTGCGATTGTAATTATTTCTTAATGTTGCTTGTATGTCTGTATTTATTAATGCATTTTTATTGAAAGGGAAACACTGAATCAGAATTTCTTTTCATGTTATGATATTAATTTTGAGTCACGGACGCTATAATAATTTGGCGTCCATGTAGCATCGGGCATAGCATGGGCAATATTTTGTATTGGGTATCGTTATAGTTCGTTGAAATTGTAATTTTTTTGTAGAATCACATCATTAATAAACTTTGAAGTTAATAATGAATTAGTTTTTGCTCTTTTAATGCTAATAATATAGCTTACCAATACGATGCTACATGGACACCATGTCCATGTAGCATTTCATAAAATTTGCCTAATTAGACTAAAACAATTACCCCATTCGAAATTATCCATCACCCAAAACATTCAAAACATTGCCTACATTTTACTACACTTTACAGAAAAAAGGCATATTATGAGAGATGTATAGCTAATGAAATATATTAATACACAATGCTACATGGACACCATTTCCATTAGCATTTCACTGAATTCACAATAAACATTCCCTTATTTTAGTTTTATTTACTATAAATAAAACAAATAATTGTAAATCATTCAAGTTCTCTATCCTTTGCTATTCTTTTTCATGTTAAATGAATAATAAATAAAATACTCCAGCATGATTTTAATATAAAAATAAATCCTGCAACACAAAAGGTGCAACATGAATAAATAATCTACTCCAATATCAATACACAATGTTCCATGAAGATACTAAGCCATAGGGTTTATTTTGTTTTGCTTTGCAGGTTCTTGACATTAATTCAAAGACAGTTCTATCGTCCTGGAATTTATGGAGATGAAGACAAGGAACCCATCATTTTCAAAAACTAGTACCTTTCCAAAGAAATCCATCATGGCAATTAAATTATTTTTTTGCAAACTGACTTTTTAAGTGATCAAACTTTTCAATCATCTTTATCAATAATAGAGGATGATTCAATCAGAAACGAGCAAAGAGACTAAGATCACAAAGGGTACTTTAAGAACAACACTGCATGAAGTTTGTTTCAGTGGACATCTTAAGTTTCTTTGATCAATGGTGTATTGCTATTGTGTAATTGTAAGAAGGGGTGTATGTGTATCATAGGTAATTATGTTTTATGCTTCATGGCAGGTTATCTTTTTGTGTAATTTGTAGTTTTACAATCCATGTTATTAATTTTATCGTGTGCTTATAACATAAAAAGTTAACATCATAGTACATCCTCTCTATTGATCTGAAAAAGATGCACCTGTTCAAGCTGTTCCAAATATTTTAGGGCACGGTGTCCATGTAGCATCGTAATACTTAAGTACACAGAAAAGGTAAATTTTACATGAACAGTGTTTAGATAAATTTCAAGCAATTCACTCTGTGTATCTACTTGATATGATGAACAAGTAGACAAACCATTCACACTCAAATAATTGTAACAGTATGAATAGTCTTATTATTAACAATGTTACAAGACGCGGTGTCCATGTAGCATCGGTAGTGCATTTTATAACATTATACAGGTAAATAATACTTCATATACTTACTTTATGACTATAATGTAATCAATGTGCATGGTTTATAGAGTACTTTACATCAAACAAATATTGATATGTACTTTATTTAAATTCATTATACAAATTGCAAAATAAAGAGTCACTTTTCAATGAATTTTTACATAAAACAGTTAATCTACGATGTCTTGTTCGTTAAGTTATGTTCAACCTAGACAAATCTGGTTTCTTTTTATGTATTTGTGGTTCCAAGTAGTTAATTGAGGTATAGAAACTTGGCCCACATCTTAAGCTAATTTATTAGAAAATGATATGGAAATGGGAAGTGGTGTCCATGTAGCATCAGGATTTTTGGAAATGTCATCCAACTGTTGAACATGTGCGGTTATTTTACACCAAATGTTACATTAAAAAAAAAAGTTCTACATTGGACTTTGGTAAATGTAGAACCTAAAAAAGAAGAAAGAGTTGGAAAATATCCATTTTGAAAATTTCACTTGGATGTCACATAATATGCCCCAACTTCATGGAATGAGCCATATATAAAATTCTTAAATTCTTAAAATGTATAGTTTGCCCCACTTCTGATATTTGGTTGCCGAGATATTGAGCAAAATGTGAAAAGGTCGTTGACCTTTGCATTTGGGGTCAAAATTTGAACTTGCTCTGATTTTGACAAACAATATCTCAAATTGTTCGTCTGATTACAAGGAATCCTCAAATAGTTGTTGTTTACCGTCTAAAATATGTGTTGTACCTTATGCGGGGGGTCAAAAGGTCAAGTTTCATATGCCTATAGAACTTGACCTTTTGACCCCTGCTTAAGGCACAAAAACTATCTCAGGCAGTATAAAACTACCATTGTTGGTATCCTTGTGATCACACGAACGATTTGAGATATCAATTGTCAAATTCGGAGCAAGTTCAAATTTTGACCCCAAATGTAAAGGTCAACGACCTTTTCATATTTCGCTTAATATCAAGACAACCAAATATCTGATGCTAGACAGACTATACATTTTTAGAATTGTCATGCCAAGACGAACAATTTGGTATAACCAAAAAGGCTAAAGTATTGGAAAAATGGGGTCAAAGGTCATTTAGGGTCATTAGAGTTCAATGTGTGTACACCCCATGAGCATCTGAAGTCTCCCCTTTACCCAAAAATGATTGTTACCAAGTATGGTTGAGATTGAAGAATGACTTTTCATATAAGAGCACTGAACAAGCCGAAACCTAACCAAAAAGCCGAACCATACCAAAAAAAGGATTAAGTATTGGCAAAATGGGGTCAAAGGTCATAAAGGGGGTAATTAGAGGTCAATCTGTGTACAACCCATGAACATCTGAAGACCCCTTTACCCAAAGATTATTGTTACCAAGTATGGTTGAGATTGAAACCTGACTTTTCATGAGAGCACTGAACAGGCCGAACCTAACCAAAAAGGCTAACCAAAAGGGAGCATACACAAATATATAAACCCCCTACAGACAGACATACATTACATTTCACATACACACCCCCCCCCCCCCTACAGACAGACACACATACCATGATCGCAATATCCCCCTCCGGATTTTCAAACAACACTGCAAATTTACTTATTGTTCAAACAACATTGCAAATTTACTTATTGTTCAAACAACACTGCAAATTTACTTATTGTTCAAACACTGCAAATTTACTAAATGTTCAAATAACACTGCAAATTTACTTAATGTTCAAATAACAGTGCAAATTTACTTATTGTTTAAAGTTGAACAGATCCATTCTAAGCTGACAGCTATTGTTGACAGATATAACATAGTGTCATTTTGAAGGGGAACAAAACATGCAATAAAAATAATCTGCCCGCTTAACCCTAACCCTCAAACCAGGTTTTTGGAGGCAGGGCTATCGAGCCCGCCTCCTTTAGGGGTAGGAAATGACCAAATGGGAAAACGACATCTTACGTACAGTTTACATGTGACAATAAATCCCTTACGTTTTACCATGTCACAATACATAATAACAGATCCTCTCTGTTGTAGCGAACACCTATCAACAACGAGAGTCGCTGACCTTTTTCAATTAAAACCCGTTTAGAGAGATTTGTGATGTGATGTGGCAACACTGCATATCTGATCAAATATCAGTTATATCAGTTGTTTACACAGCTGCGACTAATTCATGACCAGCAATAATCACATCTTGACTGACTGTGGGTAAGACGAAATGCATTAAAAGATTAAACGGTTTTTATTGTTTTAGGAAAGTTTATATACAAAATATGAAAAGAACGTGGCTTTATTGATATAGTTTCCCGTTTGAATGGTGGAAATCGGTTGGCTATAATTAAAGTTACCGAATTCCGATTTTAAAAGATGTTGAATTAATTAAACAGTATATTTTGCAGCGTTATTTGTTCACGATTTTGTCCCATGGAAATATTGCTGTACAAATTCACTGTGTATCAAATATTCATTGGACTGTATTCAAATATTCATTGAATTTAAAAAGTGTATGGTTTAAAAATTTGTGAGGTTAAAATGCCATGGTGTCTATATTGTCAACATAGTGTATATTAATATATTAGTGAAATATAACCTCATAAAAATGTCCCGCAAAATGTGTCACACAACAATTACATGTATTGTGGCTCAAGAATTTTATATGGTTCTTTTGAAAGTGCATGAGATTACAGTAGCTCTCATACACTCGCACGTCAAAGTATGTGAGTCCGTATTGGTTATCGGGGATCTTCATTAATATTTTTTTAACATTTCTGAATATAGTTATTAGTCATACTTAAAACCGGGACTTAAAATGGTTGTAAGATATTGTGTTTAATGTTCAAGTAATACAATTATTCAAGTATTTCTCTGCTTCTTCTTATGTTTGTTCTTTAAATGCAATAAATTTAGTATGTTTTCTGCAAATCAGTCTCATCAGGTGTCCACAAGTTCCATCTTTATTCAGCCACTTCATAGACTATACAATTGGTTTATCAAGTGTTAATGATATAATATTTGAATAGTGGATTTCCCAAAAGGGCCAGATTGCAATTCAAAAGAACTGTAATCAAAAACACATCAGTCAATGAATAAAACAAACAAGTCAAAAGACATGGAGGAAGGACAGACTTCAAAAGTATAGCTAGATGGTGTTTCTTGCCCTTCCCTTTAACAAGTACCATATAAAACTGTAAACATGGTAAAGAGAAACTCTTTAGCCAATATACAAACAGACAATCAACAGACAGACAAAGAAACAGAGTATCAAACGATCCCATAAAGTGTTATGAACAATACATTTATAGCCAGGTCAGTGTAATACATTATTTTAACAGTAACAATAAGTACATTACAGTTGTTCATATAACTTTGCCTTAATTAACTTAACTGAAAAAGTCAATTTTTTTTGTTAACTTGGTTGTAGACAATCTTTAACAAAGGCACTTCATTTGATGTTCAGAGTTAAAAACCATAAAAACACACATTTTTCAAGTATAATGCTCATATATATAATTTGTCTAGAATATATTCGAGCTTTTTGATCAGCAATGTAAATCGGCAAGACAATCCACTTCCTTTAAAAACAAAATATGCTTGTAAGATCACATACTATACCTTTAAGCAAATAAAAAAGGACCAATGAAAAAGTCAATTTTTTTTGTTAACTTGGTTGTAGACAATCTTTAACAAAGGCACTTCATTTGATGTTCAGAGTTAAAAACCATAAAAACACACATTTTTCAAGTATAATGCTCATATATATAATTTGTCTAGAATATATTCGAGCTTTTTGATCAGCAATGTAAATCGGCAAGACAATCCACTTCCTTTAAAAACAAAATATGCTTGTAAGATCACATACTATACCTTTAAGCAAATAAAAAAGGACCTTTTAAAGGCAAGCTACCACTTTGGGTTTCTAGCCACAGTTCTCTTGGGGAATTGAGTTACAATTTCTCCATTAGACTGTCAGTCACCAAGTAACAGGTTATGACCAATTTATCTGTGGTAAAATGCCAACGTGATCAACCAGCTCTAAGATGTAACATACTTGATTCCAAAAGCCTTTAATGTTTTTACTCATCACATTGTCCTGACTTTTTATAGTATTATTAACATTAGCTAGAGATTTCCATTCATGTTATATTGATAAATAAAACTTATGACATACCCATTTTTTGATTTACTACCTATATCACACTCTGCTGTCTGTTTCTTTAAATTTATATGACTGCCTCCTTTCCTTTTTAAAGGATTTTTTATTAACCGATATCGCAATATTGGAAGGAAAACCGACAAATAAATCGCCGCGACCCGACCGGAGATCCAACCGGACCCGAAAACCTGGACCCCAGCTACTCGTTCGCGCAGTATACTATGCTCACTGTGTAGGCTCAGTTGATAAGTCATCGAAACGGTTAGGGTTAATGGAATGTGAAAAAATTGAGAAACGAGAGCAACAACATTGCAGTAACTTGATTATTATGAGTGTGTTGTTTTAAGGGGGAGCTGAAATTGAGGGCATCAATTGAGCCCTGGTAATGGTCACATGTGCAGTTGTTCTGTATACATCAATGTCATTATGTAACATACCTTTATTGATAATGCATACAGATGATTCAACATCACATGGTTAGGTTCCGGTAATAATGCAGGCTCATACTGAAAAAGAAAGAAATAAATAAAATTAAAAGTTATTATAAAAAAGTTTGTATTTTTAAATTGCTAACATGATAACATAAATGTCACAATATCAAAATATCAATGAACAAGAAAGGATGGCTTAACTTTTAACTAGCACAATCATAAAACTGGGATATTTATGGGGTTCCAAACTATCATACTGTATATTCTAAAACCGAGTAGACTGCCTCCAAAACTCAACGTCATGGCATTGATGGAGCTGCTTTGGAGGCAGTCTCCTGGGTTTTAGATTATATGTTTATTAGGAATTCCTCTTTATCTTTTGTGTGCATGCATATTTTTATTTCCTTCTATAAACCCAGAAGCACCATTTCAATGATGACAGAAGCTTAGAGATGTATGATGAGGAAAAAACTGGCGATGCCCAATCATATTTTGCACTTGATAATGGTAATTCCCTAATATGGCTGGGATAACAGATGCTAACCAAAAGAGACTTCAGTGCATTTATAATAAGCCAGTTTATCTCCTCTGTGGCACCAGTGACATTTGCAGTTTACTTGCGGTGGCGTTACTCTTGCGTCTCCTAGCCACCTGCTGGCAGTTGGGTTTTTATCTTTAATTGTCTTATTTATGCATTTTAAAATATTTCTCCCTTTTGTGTATTTTACAGTTTATAATGGTCTTTTGTAGTTTTTATTATTATTATTTATTTAAATTACAGGGACGGCTAAGCCGATAATTTCTATTGAAGCCATTGTGTGTCTCGGATTAAGATCAATCATAAGGAACCATTGTAAAAGGCTATGAAGTCTGTAGCGCTGTCATGAAATAATGTCTCAACAGTAATATAACTTGACACTCTCAGTCTCAATTTCAGAAACTTCAATTTCAAAAGATGCACTCATTGTCCCGAGTGCATTCAACACTTGAATGAAACTGATGTATAAAATATTTTTTAAATATTGTTACATAAATCGTGTTGGTGAATTTGTGCAATAATTTAAGTCGTTCAAAATGTTTTAAGGATTTGAATTTCCATCGACGCGTTTTTTCTAAAGATAGTTTAATATTACACTACATCCAGTTAGACAAGGTGTTTTCGCAACAGGTTTTTAGACCCATATTTATTTACTAGGCTTTTCAAACATACAAGCTGTACAGGTGCGAGCGAGACATTATATAGCAGCAATTCAATACAGATGATTATCCCTGCTTTTGATCATCTATGGTGGCACCAATGTCATGATGAATCTATAAACATTTGCAAACACATTGAAACATAATGCAACAAGGATTCGTTTAACATACATATTTACAATTAGGTGCATATATACCTGTGGACCAATGTCTTTGTTGAGGATGACTTGAAGTAGATGTGGAGGTAAAATGGGTGGACCAGAAAATTTCTCAAGAAATTCTCGACTTGGTGTTTCTTGAGCATAGTCGCCAGGAGGTGAACCAATATCATCTACATGAGTAAATAAATAATATAATAAGATTAAACACATATTTTAATGTTCCACCATGCGAGTTTCATACGTTCCTGTCAGCGAGGCGATTGTCAGACTGAACTATAAATGTTTAGCGTGGCTAATAGGTACACCTATTAATCTTTTCTTAGTAGGGTTCGACGTATCGATGAACAATATTTTGATACAACACGGTATGTCGTCAACACGCTACCAATAGTCTTGTTTAATTAATTCAATTTAAAGAAAAACAATTGTGAAGCTTTCCCAAATAGCATATTCCAAAACAACACTTTATACACTAACACATCAACACAGCCAGCCTTAGAAGCAAACACCCAACAGCGTCTTTCCAAAACAAATGCATTTTTAAAACATTTTCCAGAAATAAGTGTAGACAATCTATGATACATCCATTATTCATTATTTTATTCATAATTCTAAACTTAACTTCTACACAGGTCTTCTCGATGTGTATACACTGGCACTCAAAAGTATTAGCGCAGTGAATATATCCTAGAAATTCCATCTTCTATGAACAAACTATTGATTACTTTCACAAGTAATGACATTGTATGTCTGCATTATAAAGTTCTTCTTCATAAATTCATGTTTGTAGTACGTTATGTTATAGTACGTTATGTTCATCAGATTTTCGACAAAATCCTATAAATTGAGACAAGTCTAAACCTACACAGTGAATTCCCATAGACATTTGCCTCATTATATCATGAGCTCATTATCGCCAGTATTGCGCTTTGGGAAAGTCCTCTCTTACCTACACCTTCTCTGAAAAAAGTTAGAGCGTTAACAATTAATTGTTAAATTGACAAATGCAATATCCTATATAAGGATGCCCAGTACATGCCTAAAACATGGTAATTTGCTGAGGAGGTAATTTGAATTTTCAAGAAAAACCTGAAATTTAAAAGACAATTTAAATATTTTGGTTTAAAAATCAGTGTTCGAAAATACGACAGAGAACCACACAGATTGTCTGTATTGTACACGAGGCAGCACACAGGCCTAGCAGGTTTTAAAATTACTGCGACAATGATTTGCATTCATGCAAGGCAGTCACCGTAACATTTTTGCGAAGGTCAGTCGGTCTCTCAGTTGTGCCATGTTTGTGTGAAGCAACATAGCCCAACAGCTTATACCACCGCACTAGACAAACCCGGACTTGTTGTCAGATGTGTTTTAATTGGGCGATATCTCTATCTTTCACATTGTAATGGTCAACTCCGATTCGTAACAGAATGCGCTAAAAGGGTGATCGATTCAAGTCTAACAAAAGAGTCAAACAAGTCCATTCAAAATAATGTATGCTGCATCCCGCGATAACTAACTTATTTGGTGATTAATATTTTCTAATAGCTTACGTAAGTTAGGCTTGGTTGGTCTCAAAATTCTCTGAACCAACTTGACAAGCCGTCTCAATAGGAGTGTCACTACGTGTAAAAAAATTCTGAATTAAAAAATACAAAGATTGCAATATAACCAGACAATTTCACCAATGGTGTGTAAAAATGCATGGTGTGCTTTGTACAAATTTCATGTGCATAAGTTTTAAGTGTTTATAGCCCATATTCTATGCACACATTTCAATATAATAGAATACCCCTGTATATAACATTGTAATTGCTGCTGCAAGTTTTAGAAAGAAGATTTTGCTGGTTCCCAGTATGCGACACTTACCCTTCTACAACCAATACTTTAATAAAGTTTTGTCTCAAAATATCAGCTTTTTCTGGAAAATTCCTGTAACCTCTTCAAAACATTAGCCATGTTTTAGGTATTAATGAGTCCATGGCATAATAACTATATGTGCTGAAAATTTGTAAAATAATGTAAAACTAATATTTGTTGAAGATGATTTTCGCAAGCAATGATACCCCATAGCGTTACAACGGCGATAATGAGCTCATGAATAATAATGAGGCAAATGTCTATGTGAACTGTGTAGCTTTAGACTTGTCTCAGTTTAGGGTTTTATCGAAAATCTGATGATCGTAACATAAAACAAACATGAATTTATGAAGAAGATATAATGAAGACATACAATGTCGTTACCATTGAAGATAACCAATAGTTTGTTAAAAGATGGAATTTCTAGGATACATTCACTGCGCTAATACTTAAGAGTGCCAGTGTATTTACATTCGTTCAAACCAGCGCATTATCCCTATAAATAATGTCAATTTCAAAAAACTCTTACGCAGAAGCAATACCCTGGCAATACCATCGCTTTACATGTAACAGTTTACTGATCACAAATGCAAATGCATGTAAATGCGATAAATCTCCGGGATTATATTATGTGCTGAGGCTGATGAAATAGCAATATTTACACCTGCTAAATATAAATAATAAGACCTCAAACCAGTGTTTTGTAATGCTTGACTATACTGGGGAATAGAATTCACAGTGAAAAGATAAAATGCTTACACCAAGAACACCTCAAAAATATTAATTTACATTGACAATACTTGGAGCCTATATAAAGCAAAGCAACAGCTGCCTTAATGTCCTTGAACAGCAACCTGTGTGACCTGAAAACTCGGTACTTGCTCTAAACGACTACTACCAAGTCAAGACGATTATACAATACTTTTAGACTTGATGCGTATGCTGGTACTTTTCCGAACACAATATTCAATACTTTCTCACAAAACACAAGAACCTGACCAAAATGTTGCTATTTCAAATTTGGAAATGGCAATGTTGGTATTTTTAAGTTGCATTTCAGAATTAAAAGTATACTATTACAATAAAGCAAATCAATAGTGCCTTAACATGAAGATTTACGAGGCTACTTTATTTTTGTTTTTATTTTTGTTTCCATTAATTATCTTTCTTATTTTACTTAAGTTGCCCACGAATGGATATTCTGAAACTGAGAACAATCAATACACCTCCTTTTTCTGTCTACTCACCTTTTTGTTTACTATTGGAAGAATCTAATGCTAAAGCTTCAAACACTTCAAAATCTGACTTCTGTACCTTCATTATGTTGTTGACAGTTCCTAAATTATTGCTTTCTATTGGCTAAAATATCAACACAGAGAATAACAATATTAATAATTCAACAAAAGCGTTGTTAATTTGAGATAAATCACGCTGCTATGGGAATCCAGGACGGCGATCGAATCGCACCATGCGGATAATACGTTTACGCGCTACGCGATCGCAGCCGAAGTGTGTTGTTTTGGAATGATCGTGCACAAACTGTTTGCATCGACTTTTGAAACTAAAAGGAACTTGACTATTATTTTAATTTGATCATTTTTAGTGTTCAGGTTTTTAAAAATAGTTTAAATGAAATTGTTAAATTATGTTCCGATTTGTATTGTCTATATTATATGAAATGGTGTTAAAATCTTTGGACGTTGTTGAGAGGGATATCATGTTTCAGCGTGTACTATGTGCATCACCAATCTGCAACTTGCGTTCTGTGCGTCTGCAGGTTAATTCCACTCGGGCATTGACCTCATGAAATAAACCACGTAAACCACGCAGACGACACAGACACTGTTGTAGATTGGTGATACACATACGCTGAAACATGATTTAATCCCTAAATAATAAATAGGATTTGTGACACAAGTCCACAATAATGGGTGCTAATGGCATCCAAACAAACATTTAATGGTAGCAAACTCAAGCTCCCAAAGAGAAAAATATTATAATCTCCAGAAAGCCTTAACTTATATTGATCTAAGTGATGAGGCTAGACGGGAGTTCCTCTCTAACGGACAAAGGATTCATGTACATTGATTCAATACCAAAGCCAAACATCCTTAATTCACTTTCCTTTTTAACCAAATAACATGATTACACTCCTGTGCCAGACCTGTCCCCATCCTACAGGAGGATATTAAAGCATGTATCACTCAACAGAATCATGGAAATTCTTGAATTAAAAAGCCTTCAAGTTCAAGCCCTTCAAAGCCCCAAAAGCCCTACCTAACAGGGTCCCTCTGCTAGAAGCTATGCAATTTGTCCAACTGACTGAATTCAACATCTTGTCAAATGAATATCATGAAATGACGGCCATGCAAAACCTAGCTTATTGCTACTATAATTGACAACTTTACAAAGATGGCAGTCACAGTTGGATATCACATGATACTGCTGGACTATGAAATGCCTTTTAAAAAATGTATCTTAACAAAAAAGCTTCTCTATAGGTGGCCCCGGTCATCCGGGTGCTTTGTGCTTAGTTTGCCGTTGACCACGTCATAAGACGTTTTAACAACTCGTATTTTAAGCTCTGTTCATCCATGCAGTAGATCGACCCAAGCGATCGCCTCACGGCGTGCAAGAGACCTTTGTTTACCTCTTTTGTGACGTAGTCAACGGCGCATGACGTCAGTCCGTTGCGACCTATATACACAAGCTACATGGCAGCACCCTTGAATAAATTAAAGACTTCCAACAAAAACATACAAATCATGTACCATTGATGGCTAGTCAAGCACAGAATCAAGTGGGACATCTGATGATCCCAAAAGCTTTTCTTGATTGTTGTCAAATAAATGTGACACATAAGAGCTAGACATTTGCTAACACTGCAAATTATGAGCGTTTACTTTTGGACAAACTAAAAGTAAACTCAAAAGTGAACACAATAACTAAACACTTATGTGAGCCCAACAACTAAAATGTTTTCCACCCAGCCTCTAATCAATAACTGTCCCATTATATCACAGATGGTGAAAACATCTGTGATTATATTCACTCACTTGGAGCATGATTTGAGGTCAATTGGGTGCAAAATACAAGAAATGTTTAGTTTTGCGTTTACTTTTAGGTTTACTTTTGTGTTTAGAATTGCATTTACTTTTGAGTTTACTTTTAGTTTGTCCAAACGTAAACGCTCAACTGATTGATAGGGACAATTTGCAAACTGATCATGATCCTATTTCATAAAAGTAATGGTTCATCTTAAGATGATATATTCTTCTGAAGTTTTAACTCTTCTTACATTGTATGAGGAATGTTTTAAACAAATCATAATTCTATCTTCATGAAAAACTTATGTTGAACTTTAGACCCGGGTCCTACTTCATAAAGCAGCTCAATTTACAAAGAATTCTTAAATGTTCTTCTTAGTTTAAGAATAACTCTTCTCAAGATTACTTTAATAGATGAATCTTAACTTTTATCAGTTATAGGGAATTGTATTAGGAATATAATAAAACTAGTATGACAAAATTTGAACCTAAAATGGGTCGAAAAAACGTGTTTTTTATAATTTTCTCCAAACTGGACAATTTCATTATCATGGTTGGATTCATTGAAACCTTTTCTGCAAAAAACTGTATACATTTATATAGATTAAATAAATGATGAAGAAGTTACGGCAGTTTTACGGAGGCTATGCTGAAGGTGTACACAGTGGCGTACCGACCGGGGGGGGGGGGGGGGCCTCCAAATACCGGAACGCTAAATTTGCATAAGAAGAAAAAATAGGGCCTAGGCCGAGGGGTCCTTGGATTTCAATTATCGGGTACCAAGGATTGGGCATTATTTGTTGACTGTGGTGCTTTTTGGACTGCGGAATTTTTTGACCGTGCGATTTTTTTTTGTTGAACTTACACCCCCCCCCCCCCCCCCCCCACTTATGTGAAATTCATGAGGTGACTGACTGGGAAAAATTTTGGGGCAACCTTTTACGAACATTTTAGAAATCTTGCCCCCCCCCCCCTGAAAAAAATCCTAGCACGCCACTGTCGGGACGACATATACTTCTGCCCCCCCCCCCGGCTCAATCACATGCCGCGGTACGCGCCTGGGTGTACAGCCCCCTTAAGGGAAGTGTCAACCCTATTATTTTGATGATCAACTTTTGCTTCTAAGTTTGAGAATATTGAATAAAAGTACATAAAAGTATACATTTATAGAAAGGAATTTTGATAAGGAATCCGATGGTGATATCAATGTGATACCAAATAAACTTAATTTTGAGAAATGAACCAAAAAGCGATTTTTGTACCCCAAATTTTTCAGACAGCATAACTATAAAATAAAAAATGGTAATTTGTTCTAATACACATTTTTGTAAACAAGACAATTTTGTCTAAAAAGCAAATTTTTTTTCTTCCCAAAATAAGGCTTAGTTTTGGAAATATTACTAAAAACATGTGTAAAAGTCGTGTTTTTGGGGCATAATTCTGTTATACCCTGCACACCTACATCGGTAGTATGCGTCGTTCTTAAAAATCATGCACTATGAATACCTCTGTGAAGGGTATAACAGAATTACTCCTTTTGGGGCATATGCATATCTCGAGTTTAAAATCCATAATCGAAAAAATTAAAAATTGCCTCCTAGCGCTGAAAGTCCTCTACACAATGGTAGTAAAAGCTTACCTGATAGTTTGATATTTTTTTAGTTATGTTGTCTGAAAATTCGTAAAATTCCATCAAATTTGAACTTCTAGAAAACATCGATTTAGTAAAAATATTGACATTTTCCACCATTTAAAGCTATAGTCGATTCGCAGACATTGGCCGATTTTAGCGATATACCATTTCAGTAAAGAGGTAACAGAAGCAAAAGAGGGAGAGGCACTCGAATTTAATCGTAATAATGCAAGGTTAATACCGTGTCTTCGTGTGCATGTACTACTGTGATTTTAGTCACCACTATGTACCTAGTGACAGGGAACTTGCGGTTGGATTATCAGCATAATGATAAAGAAATGTATTGTTATTCAGATAAATTGATAAAGGTATTCAGGTGATCTCATAGCCAGAAATACTTAAAGTAACGTTTATAATCCGTATCTTGGTTGATATAACTGTTTCCATTTAATTAGGACAAATGGTTTTGTATATACCTAGGTATATAAAAAAATGATTATTGAATTATTTTCCGCCGGGTTTTTTATCGCAAATAAATAGGCCTACGTAGAACTGTTATTTTCATTTTAATGTTTCCTTTATTCCACGTGCATAATAAAAACGGAAAATAATAAAAAGTATCCACTAAATTATGAATAGGTAAAATGACATACATAATATTTTTCTTTCGAAACCTGTATACGGTCGATGATGGTCGATTTGTTTTTATTGTGGTAACCGCTTCCAAAGGGATAACACATTTGAAGCTGCTGGATTAAGTTTTTGGTTGTCGTGATTGTAAAGCTATATGATCAGCCCTATTCATAAAGCCACACTATCATGAATAGCATTTGATTATGGAGCGCAAATAATCATGATAATAACATCTATAAAAGTACCGCTGTTTCATCATTGGTCAAAATGGGTTCCTCTAACGCCCAATGGACGAGGTCCAAAATCGATACCGATGCGCCAGAGTTTATGAATCTACTATAAATGTTCACGAAATACACAGGTGTGTGACCTAAAAAGCGAGTATACTATTATGATCAATCAAAATAAACTTTCAGATTCAATTTATATTGTCACAATGTGAAGAAATTGGAAGAAAACTGAAATTTAAATGATCGTAAGATTGGCCTTTGATTACATTTTTAGACATTGTTTTGCGCTCTTTTGTTTTTCGCGTCTACGTCGCGGATATTAAGCGGCGCGTCTAGTATTACGCACAGGAAATTTCAGCGCGCGACACAATGATCGAACAGCTGTCGCAGCATTTGTAAAGCGCGGAACTCCGCTTAAATTCCCGCCAAATAACCATGCGCCTTTTACTGGCTCAAACTTACCAAAACAACAATTTAAAATCGCCCAAAAGAACGGGAAATAATCGCTTCCGATTAGTAATTTATGATGGTAATGATAGAATACATATAAAAGTATAAAATAATAGAAAAATATGAAATTCAATTTTTGAAACAAGTGCCGGGTTGACACTGCCCTTAAGGGATGAAGTGAGGCATGCTGGTGTTGCTCAAGAAATCTTCTTCAGCTTTCTTCGCCAGAAACCAAAAGTCAGTCCACCAGTGTACTCCTTCAGGTGTTCGTCTTCGAGTTTTCGAAATTTTATGGTGGTACACTCATCGTGCTTCTGCAGTATAAATAAATCCAATAATTTACTATTTTGTTTTATTCCGTGATTTATTACCTGTCTAGGGTCATGAACCCACTGCCCATCAACATGGAATTTGAATTGGTGATCTCCTTCCGGTAGGTCCACTATTGCAGTAAAATCACCATGACTGTAAGTAAAATATAATTACCCATTAAATAAAGAGTGTTAACAGGGAAAGGCTGAGGCCTATAACATAAGTCTGGTAATAGTGCTCTACAAAATGTATTTAGAATTCACCTACATGTAGTTAGTAAATGTCATTTAACCTGGCAAATATAATGTTATAGATAAAGGTTGTCATATGGAAGACGAGTATGTACCCTTTGATATGCTGATGGCAATAAGAATATGTTAGCAATATTTTGATAATACACAACCTATAAAAATGCAGACGCTCTATCAACTGAGCTAATGAGGATAGACAGGGGCTCTATCAACTGAGCTAATGAGGACAATTGGTATTAAAGCGTTATAATTGCATCTAAAGGCATAGGGTTCAACTCCCCATATTTCTCCCGCCCCTC
Source organism: Ophiura sarsii (assembly GCA_035610835.1). Taxonomy (NCBI): domain Eukaryota; kingdom Metazoa; phylum Echinodermata; class Ophiuroidea; order Amphilepidida; family Ophiuridae; genus Ophiura; species Ophiura sarsii. Next base: position 70,792,198 of record CM069441.1, on the reverse strand, counting down.
TAAGACGTAGAAATCTTTCCCATCTGGTGGTTGAGAAATTCCTCGACCAGGAATAAAATTGTTCTTGACACAAACAGGAGTAATACTTTAGTAATGCCCTTATTTCTTAGTTTTGAACCTGTGAGAATTTCCATTTGCTGACTATGAAGATCAGTTGTTTAGTTTATTTATTAGAACATACGCTTTACAACAGCGGCACACGTCTTTAAAAACGGTGCGTTCTTTTACAAAAAATAACAATATACACACAAATTTAAAAAAGATATACAAAAATGAGACCTTCAATTTTACCCATGAACACTAAGGCTATATACAGATGTGGGATAAAAATAAAGAGTCAAAGATAAACATATACATATAAAGTTGGTACAGCATCAATCTAGTTACTCCATGGTCCAATTATTTCTGAGATACATAGGGGCTGACCGTGTAGCCAAAAAGCACAACAAACACAAAAGTTTGATTTTACATCCTACAGCAAATGTGTTGCGTTTTTTCTTTCTTTTAAGGACTCAGGGGTGTTAAAACTGTATTAAACAAAGCAATATTGGTATGAAAAAAGCATGAAGTGTAGGAGATTTATCTAACACAGAGACATTTGTATTATGGTATGACTTATCAGAATTCATTGAAACAGTAACTCAGGGAGTTTTGTATTTTTAATTGGTGGCAGTATTGAATCTTGAATGCATTGTAATAATAATAATAGTTTGATGTCTCTATATTGAGAATACAAACGGAAAAAATACTGCATCTCACGACTTGCGACCCCCCTGGCTTATTATTATACTAGAATAATAACAAGAATTCAAGTTCTCACTTTTTGGTAAATTGCAAAATAGACGGTAACACGCGATACATTTTGTCCCGCCATAATTTACTAGCATTCGATTCTATATTTTATTTCTAAAATAAAATTAATTTTGACTTTGACAATTGAACTAACAATATTAACCATAAATAGTGATTTAGCACGTTTTCCTGAATATGAGTTTGGTAACACGTGTTACGACATTATGATGGCATATTGTGGAGTGGTAGTTATACATTTATCTAATTGTTTACTATTTTTAAATAGGGCCTAACTAGTAGGATTAAAATTATAAGTGGCATCAATTGAAACCAAATAAATTGGGAAATATTTTCAAAAAGGTGTTGCTCCGGTAACACATGTTACCATTTTGAAAGTAAGAATAAGCAGATTTTTGTTCATGGTAAACAATAGCCAAATGTTATAACAATTTTTTCCTGAACCTTCATGGCTTTGAACAACATGAAGGTAAAAATAGATCTTTTGGAGCAGTTTTCAGTTTTTTTGTTCGGTCACATTTTCATGGAATCACCCACACACGGAATATGGATGACAATATCCCCCTCCGGCTTTTCAAGCCAGGGGGATAAAAAAGTAATGGTTTGGTACACCTACCTCTTATTCATAGGTATTTTTGAGCGCCAATTATTGAAGGAACCTGATACGAAGACATTCTTTCCACCACCCTCCCACTTGAATACGACAGGAAGCGAGTCAGCATTTGCCATAGGCTGGTCCACCCCCATAGTTGCTTGCAGCCTGTTCTGTTCCAACTTTTGTGATTCTATGAAGTCCTAAATATCGAAAATGTAAAAAATTGTTTATTTATATTATGACTAAATGTAGCCTGATTTGAAGAGTGGTACAATTAGTTGTCAGCTATTGCCATTTCCTCATCATGTTTCTAGTGCAAATAAAAGACCTGATTATTGGCCATTGTACAACTTGGAAGCTAACATTGATGAATTTCATATTAATGTTTTAATACACAGATTGTATACATTCATGTACAATAATATATCTGGACTTGTCTATCTGTCATGCGAGGTAATCATAAGTATCCTTGATGAAACTCTCGTTCAGGAAACTGTAAAATATTTAGGGGAAATCATTTTTAAAACTAGCTTTGAGCAGCAGTGCAGAATGAAATCCTTTCTAACTCCCCAAATGATGCTTGGCAAGTTTGATACCGTATAATATAGAACACCTAACATTTCCTCAAGTAACTCAATTTTATCCAAGTGCATTATTTGGCTTTTAAAAATCAGCAATGCATTTGACAAAACATGGATACCTGATGTAAGATGTAATATAAAAACCTTTGCATTTGCTTCCATCAGATGTATCTGATCTTTTCAACTGATTATGTATCTATAAATAGATCCCTGAGGAAGAACTTCGACGACAAAGAATCAATATAGAATGATACATTAATATGTAGTTAACCTGTGCTGCTAGAAAATATTAAGTTAATCATTCAACTTTTCACACAATAAAACCTTCATCAAATTTTCAATTGTTCTTTTAAATACTTTAATCAGCAGAACTAAGACAAACATGACAGTTTTGACACATCCATTACCCCAGGAAATCACATGGATTAAGATGAAATTTAGATCTTGATAGCAATATGCTAAGGAAGCCATAGATCATCAGAGCCAACTTGCCAACAAGCTGATTACCATGATCGAACAAAGAAAAAAATGTTTCTTCAATTAAATCAAGCAAGGGCACTATCCAAAATGGGGAATCCCATGCATTACTACATGGTGAAATAATTAGTTCATGCCAACAATGTGCTATCAAATGGTAGCGCATGCTTGGGGAAGAGGTGCGATTTTAGACCCTTCTTAAAGCTACATGTAGAAACCTTTCTGGCACAACGAATGGATGGCAGTAGGGCATTCCATAGCCCAGGAGCAGAATAATTTAAAATGTCCTGTTGACAGCTCTGATTTCATTGTCCTGTTGTGGATTTTAAGTACAACTAGACGAGTGACGTCAGAGGCTGATCGCAACCCCTCACGCGCTGGTGAATACAAAGTAAGCCACGATGTAAGGTAAGCCGGGCCAGTCCATTTAGGTACTTGTAGTGGTAAAGCAAGATCTTAAAGTAAATATGTTGATAAACAGGTAACCAGCCAGTGCAGTTTTCATCGCATCATCAGATAATAATCCCACATCCTATTTCCAATTATCTATTAAGTAAACAAACAGTGGGGTTTTACATACAATACTTGGATAAATCACCATTGACTTGTTATTTTCATACCCTTTATGATCATTTGATGATTTCATAATCAAAAACTGGCAGTAAATGTTTATTGTTGCCACATTTTGCAAAGTCTCCATTTGTTAAGTATTATCATGGCAGGTAATAGAGGAGGAGGCCAATCGCGACACTTCTCAAACGAGATATGTTTGTAGCCGCCTATTCATTGCTAGGCTTAGGCGTAATTCACTTATTAATGTCGTAAAAATAACCCTCCTTGAAGTGGCCTTTGAAGACTATTGTTTAGCCGCGATCGACCTCCATGCTCGAGCGGTTTTGATGTCACTTGTTTATCATGTCTATAGAGGCCTTGCACAGGATTCGGTCGGCTTTACAGAAAGGAATCAACCACGCGTCGTCATTCACAGCATTCATACAATCCATTCAGTCTATTCTTTGAATTGACGCGGGATTTTTGAAAGTGATGTAGACTCGCATGGATACAATGGGATTTTTAGCTTCTTATAGTTTTGGTGAACAAAGTTCAGTAGTCTGCCTCGATTCTGCTGTATGCATCAGAAATGTAGCAATATTTAATTCAATATTACATTTTTCGGTCAACTTCGGTCACGATCATATCATCATAAATCGGTACGATATACAAGTAAGTTTATTTTGAACTATGTCTGAATTACAGGGAATTGCAGGAAATACGTGAAAATGACAAAATTGTCGGACTTATTTCCTAATAATTCACAGTTTGGGAATCAAATTTCCTTAAACAGAACGACGTATTCAATAATTAGTAACTTTCCGAATATACCGCCGATTTCGGTAGATGTTTTGCTGAAATGTTCGTTTCCATGAGATCTCTTTCGGTGGTGTAAAATATTATCACGCATGCTTACGAGGGACAAAACATCCATTATCTTAATTAAGAAAATAGATGTTATGCCACTCGTACGCATGCGTGATAAAAATTAACAAATAAAATCTAGAAACAGTTTTAGTGTGATACGTACACTGTACACGGGACATCAAAACCACTCGAGTGTGGAGGTTGGTCGCATGTCTTGAAAGACCGATTCAAGGAGGATTATTCTTACGATATACAATAGGGTGATAATTGATCATGAAAGAAGGGAATAGGATTAGAAATAGGGCTAATCTGCGAGTCAGCTCCTCTTCTATTACACTGCCATGGTGTTATTTAAATGGCTGGCTGAAACTTACCCTTAAATTGTGACCAGATTGTATATCTATACCATCATCCAGTGAGCCATGCTGATGTATAATACCAGTCTTTCCGGGTTTAAAGTCAAAGCTATTTGGTGGTATATCTTTGGTTGGTGACATGGCTCCAACATCCCTACTCTCACGCTTTCCACCTGTGTTGCCCATGACTTCAGAGGCTTTCGGGTGTCTTTGCACCAGATAACTAATTAATATGCCAGTAAATATGCAACCGAATGACAATTTCCTTCTGTGAGATTCAACTGTACATGTAAACTGTCATCAAATCATACTTTGAATCTTATTGCCAGCAAACACACAACTGAAAGTATATAAGGAAACACATAGATTAGTCAGGATCATTGAATAAATTAAAGCACCATAAACGGGGTGAATAGGGACAAAAATGGGAACAGTTTTTTAAATGTCACCCAGCCAGTTTGTGTACTGTAAAACAGGGTGAATGGGGACATGGGGGCCCTTGTCCATATTCACCCCGTTTTAACTGTGTGCTATCTATGAACGAGCCAGATGAATGGGTCTGGAGTGATAACCGCCATTTGCGGGACAAAGGGTGTGACTAGCTGTGAAGAATAAAAGTCTTGCTGTTGTTATGTGCGGTCATTGAAATCGCCATAACTTTAAAAGTATCCATTCAATTTTGTTGAATGAGGTATCAAACTGCAGAGAAGAAATTTGCTCATATAATGTTTATCTCAGATTTTTCGTACCGATTATCTATTTTGAATTAGCCAACCTCAAAGCACCTGGTCAGGGACTTTATGTGCTAGGTGTACACGGTCGGGGCAATAGGACACGGTCGGTCGGACGTGGACAAACAAACAACTCTTTTCTTTTGCCTTATCACGTAAAGATGTGAGAAAACTCATCACACAGTTTCTAAAGTAAATTAAGTCTTGCTGCCTTGATTCTCTGTCTACATGGTTAGTCAAAGACAATATTAATATTTTGCTGCCGTTTCTCACTAAGGGGTCGTCCATAATTTTCGCCATTTTCAGTTACGTACAAAGCGTACGTAAGAGGGGGGAGGGTCGAAATATACCCCAACCGTACGTAACTTAAATGGCGATCTTGAGAGGCGGGATTTTTTTTTTTAAAGTATAAAATAAAATAAAATTTCGCCATTTATTGCGTACGTAACTCGAGGGGGGAGGGGGTAAAAAGTTACGTACGCTCTGTACGTAAGTGAAAATGGCGATAATTTTGGACGACCCCTAAGATAATTAATGCATCGCTCACATCTGGTGTTTTTCCTGAGAATCTTAAGCAAGCCATATAATTACACCCGTGCTAAAAAATCCCAACCTGGATCCAAATAAGTTTAAAGCATTATACATGTATGTAGACCTGTTTTGAATATCAAATTCATATCTAAGATCATTGAGAAAGCGGCGTCCTGTCAGGTTTGTGGACCATGTGGACAGCAATTATTAGACTTGGTGAGCAATTTCAGTCTTTGTACAAAAAGAACCACAGCAGGGTAAAGAGTGATATCCTGCAGTCTATTGACAACAACAAAGCTGTCCTCATGGTCTTACTAGACATGTCGGCTGCTTTTGACACAGTTGATCATGCCATTTTTTGGCAAAGACAATAAACGGTTTGGCATTCGTGGCTCATGGTTTAAGACATACCTGGAAAATCGTTCCACCAAAGTTGCCATCAACCAGGCGTTTCTAATGTCATACCCTATCAAATACTCTCTCCAACAGGGGTCCATAATCGGTCCCCAGGGATTCATACACTAGTCCCATTGGTGATGGTGACATCGTCTGCAAATATAATATCTGCTTCCATGCCTATGCAGACGATGTGCAGCTCTATTCTTAATTTGACCCCAAAGATTGATGGTGATTGCGAGCGTGCTCTTTCTAATCTTGCCGCTTGTGCTGCTGAGCTAAATTCCTGGATGGTTCAGAATAAACTGCAATTGAACCAAGACAAAACAGGGTTTTGTGTTATGGCCAGTAACAGGGTTGTTAAGGTGACACATGAACCTTGGTGAAGTTATCATTCGGCCATCCAAAAGTCTTATAAATCTTGGTGTTACATGTACATTAGATTATTCTTTAAGTATGTCATCATTGGTTCTGTCTGCATAACTGTCAACTTTCACATAAGAAACTTATGGCGCATTCGTTGTTTCATTACCAGTGATGCTTGTCACAGTGCCGTCCAGGCGCTTGTCCTTTCCCGGATCGACTATGCCAATTCACTCCTATATAACGTGCGCTCTGTGGATCTTAAGTGGCTTCAGCGTCTCCAAAACAAGGCCGCATGGCTTGTCTTTGCTTGCGGAAGGGATGAGCGCTCTGGATCTGCTTGCATCCCTCCAATGGCTTCCTGTTCAGGATAGGATTCGCTTCAATGTGTTCTGTACATTGTATTTTTATATGTGTATCAAAGATGTAGCACCATCATAATTTTGTTTCGCTACAGAGTGAGAGGTACCCATTTGAATGCAGGCGACGTCTCAGATCTTCCTCAGATTCTACCCGGCTCTATGTTCCACGCTGTAAGAAAAGAGCTGGTGGTTCCTCCTTCCTGGTTGCTGCTCCCAAATTATGGAATGAGCTCCCAGTACATCTGAGGGAATCTGTTTCCTTGCATGCCTTCAGACGCGCACTTAAAACCTATCCATTTCCAACATAATTTGTTACCCTGTTTTCCTTGTTTTTATGTACTACGTGTAGCGCTGTGTTCTTTGTAGAGCGCTTTATAAATGCTTTATATTATTATTATTATATGTTAGGGCGGTACGTGACCAGCTCTAAAAATACACAATCGCCCGCAAAAGTAATCTGATGAGGGCGAAAAAATATTGAGCAAATTATAAAATCGCCCCTTACCAAATCGCTGACAATAATTTGTTGAAATAGCATTAGCAAACAAAAGTTGGCAGCTCTCAATGTCGCATCATTTTGTCATTATTTTGGCGAAAATTTGATGAGGAAAAAAAAGGTCAAAATACTGAAGACCAATGTCACGGTATATCACGCACACGCTCGAGTTATACTTTGTCGTTGCCGAGTCTCGTCTCAACAACGCTTTAGCGCTTTATAAGTATCCTGAAATAATAATAAACAAGGTCATGAATCATGCATAAGATGCTCTGAAATTTGTGATATGATTGGTTCAATGTTTACCTTTGCAATTTACATTAACAATGGTCCTATATTCGTATAATTGGTTAAAAAGCATTACCGGTATACTTTTGAAACGTGTGCAAAAAGTAAGCGAATTGTGTGCACAGTTGCAAAAGCATGTGGTTCCGCTAATTAACAAGTATTAATCATTTAATGGCGATGTTTCATTGACTGTGGAATGTAAACAAAAGAAACATGAAAAAAGGTTGTTGTTTCATTACCATCCAGTGAATGATGTGAATGAATGAAATAAAAATTTAAAAAGTCCACAATGTTTCAATTTTAAGGTTCATGTAAAAGGTCAAAAGATGTCTACGTTGGGGTGGGGGCCACATATGGTCCATGGGGGTTGGGGGTTCTTCCAAAAACTGAAACTGTCTCTTATCAACTTAACTATCAGGTCAATCATATCACGTATGTGGTTACAAACGTTAGGGTATGGGATATTTCTAGATTTAAAGTTTCTTTTTTCTATGGTGTTAGTGTGACTCTAATAGTAATATCATCTATAAACCATGATGATGTAACTATAGTAGATTCATAAACTCTGGCGTATAGGTTTCGATTTTGGACCTCGTCCATTGAGCGTTAGAGGAACCAATTATGACCAATGATGAAACAGCGGTTCATTTATAGATGTTATTATTTGCGCTCCATAATCAAATGCTATTCATGATGGTGTGGCTTATGAATAGGGCTGATCATGTAGCTTTACAATCACGACAACCAAATACTTAATCCAACAGCTTGAAATATATTATCCCTTTGGAAGCGGTCACCACAATGAAAACAAATCGACCATCATTGAGCGTATCCAATTTTCTAAAGAAAAATATTATGTTTGTCATTTTACCTATTCATTATTTAGTGGATACTTTTTATTATGTTCCATTATTCATTATGAACGTGGAATAAAGGAGAACATTGAAATACAAAATATCCGTTCTACGTATTTATTTGAGAGAAAAAATATAATAATGCAATCATCGTTTTTGTATAAACCTAGTTACAAACCATTTGTCTTAAAGGAAATATTTATTTGATATTCTATGGAGCTTGCTGAGCTCCACAATAATCTGAAATCTGAGCTTGATCGGAGGTACGGTTTTATAGATATGACAATTTTATTGTCCAAAATGAAGCAAAATTGAAGCGTTCATTTCTTTTGTTTCTTATTGTTTTTTTGACCCCCTAGCAAAATAATTAATCTATGCAAAAATGTTTAATTCATTTTTACAAGAAAAGTATAAATGCTACAAAGCTGAAATTTTGGGAGCTTGTTAATTATAGTTTTTAGAAACTTTCCTGTGCTGCGGGAGGCTGTAAGACATCTGCATAATTAATTATACTTAATTATCTAAGGAAGCTTTATCAGCTACGGGACTTTTAATGGACCGAGAGAGGTCAAGCATCTGATGGGGTCAGTCTTGTCTGAAATTTTGTGCTGGATCCGAATATCGACATCCTACAAGCCGCAATCGCAGTCTCGGCAGTGTACCAAAAATCATGTTTTCTACCAGAAATACCCCAATATCGTATTTTCATCATAAATATGCTAATATACAAGCTATAAACACTATTTTGATACCAAATTAAAGGTTACATAATGGTCTACTTGGAAAAGAACAAAAACAACTAAATTGGTTGTTAAAAACGATTTAAACAACTTGATTTCGCATAATTGTTCATAAATATTGAAATTATTGGTGTTTTTTACAAGCCGCAATCGCGGTCTCGGCAGTGTAAAATCAATTTTTGTACCAAAAATCACTTTTTTACAAGAAATACCCCAATATCGTATTTTCATCATAAATATGCTAATATACAAGCTATATTTTAACACTATTTTGATACCTAATTAAAGGTTACATAATGGTCTACTTGAAAAGGAACAAAAACAACTAAATTGGTTGTTAAAAGAGATTTAAACAACTTGATTTCGCATAATTGTTCATAAATATTGAAATTATTGGTGTTTTTTGATATTTATAGATCAACATTTGACTTTTGACCTCAAAGGGGTTGAAAAGTAGAGAAACTCATTTTTTTCCCCCGGAATTTTGTGCTTAATGCGAATATATATATATTTTAAATTCAGGATTATATTATTAGTTGCAAAAATGGATTTTTGTACAAAAATACCACTTTTTAACCGGAAATACCCCAATATCGTATTTTCATCATAAATAAGCTAATGTACAAGCTATAAACACTATTTTGATACCTAATTAAAGGTTACAAAATAGTTTTCCTGAAAAAGAATGAAAACAACTTAATTGGTTGTTAAAAGGGATTTAAACAACTTGATTTTGTATAATTTTTCATAAATATCGAAATTATTGGTGTTTTTTGTTATAATAGATCAGACAATACAAAAAGTGTGTACTAAATTTTACATCTTGACCTCAGATGACCTTTGACCTTGGTATGTGGCTCATTCCATGAAGTTGGGGCATTTGTTAAAATAGCAGAATTTGGTACTTTAGGCAGCTTATAAACTGTTTTACTCTATGTGTATATCAAAAAATTTTAGTGTCCAAAAACAGTACTAGGTTATAGTATTGAGCCATGAAAAAAGAAAAAAAAATTGACCCTTCCTTGAAGAAAAAAAAAAAAAAAAATGAGGTGGTGTCCAAGACCATTTTTGCTAACAAACGTGACATGGAAAACACAACAATTAATATGAGTTTTATGTAAGCAAAACTATCATAGAATTGCTTGGAAATCGATTTGATTAATAAAAGATACATGTATTCATAGTTTACTGACCAAAACACCTCGTCACGCTGGACTGATTTTTCACCCAAGCAACATGAAAATTGCCTTTCCGATGCTACACACGGTGTCCACAAAATATACACGTGTAGCATCGGGAGTTTTCATTGCTGAATGGGGGTAGTTCTCTATCATACATTTTTAAATTATATTCCAAAATTAAGAGCATTTATCAATTGAAAACTATTGCAAATGAGAATAAATTTCATGAAGACCATTCCATATATTCATGAAAAAGTATACCGTGCCGTGTGCATGGTGTCCTAACCATAAAATGTAGCATCGTTATAAACATCCTATGCAATTTGTGGGAATCCCCCCTGGAGATAAATAAAACATTCCATATTTCTTTTTGTAAGGATAGAGGTCAATAGCTATCAGGTTTGTTTGGAATTTGCCACATGTGGACTAGTTTTATCAAGGTTTCAGTCGCTGGTGTCCCGTTGTAGCATCGGGACTTTTATGTAGCATCAAAATGTAAACATTGGATAGTTTTGTGAATGGTAAGTGCGATTGTAATTATTTCTTAATGTTGCTTGTATGTCTGTATTTATTAATGCATTTTTATTGAAAGGGAAACACTGAATCAGAATTTCTTTTCATGTTATGATATTAATTTTGAGTCACGGACGCCATAATAATTTGGCGTCCATGCAGCATCGGGCATAGCATGGGCAATATTTTGCATTGGGTATCGTTATAGTTCGTTGAAATTGTAATTTTTTTGTAGAATCACATCATTAATAAACTTTGAAGTTAATAATGAATTAGTTTTTGCTCTTTTAATGTTAATAATATAGCTTACCAGTACGATGCTACATGGACACCATGTCCATGTAGCATTTCATAAAATTGGCCTAATTAGACTAAAACAATTACCCCATTCGAAATTATCCATCACCCAAAACATTCAAAACATTGCCTACATTTTACTACACTTTACAGAAAAAAGGCATATTATGAGAGATGTATATCTAATGAAATATATTAATACACAATGCTACATGGACACCATTTCCATTAGCATTTCACTGAATTCGCAATAAACATTCCCTTATTTTAGTTTTATTTACTATAAATAAAACAAATAATTGTAAATCATTTAAGTTCTCTATCCTTTGTTATTCTTTTTCATGTTAAATGAATAATAAATAAAATACTCCAGCATGATTTTAATATAAATATTTTCCTGCAACACAAAAAGTGCAACATGAATAAATAATCTACTCCAATATCAATACACAATGTTCCATGAAGATACTAAGCCATAGGGTTTATTTTGTTTTGCTTTGCAGGTTCTTGACATTAATTCAGAAGACAGTTCTATCGTCCTGGAATTTATGGAGATGAAGACAAGGAACCCATCATTTTCAGAAACTAGTACCTTTCCAAAGAAATCCATCATGGCAATTAAATTATTTTTTTGCAAACTGACTTTTTAAGTGATCAAACTTTTCAATCATCTTTATCAATAATAGAGGATGATTCAATCAGAAACGAGCAAAGAGACTAAGATCACAAAGGGTACTTTAAGAACAACACTGCATGAAGTTTGTTTCAGTGGACATCTTAAGTTTCTTTGATCAATGGTGTATTGTTATTGTGTAATTGTAAGAAATGGTGTATGTGTATCATAGGCAATTATGTTTTATGCTTAATGGCAGGTTATCTTTTTGTGTAATTTGTAGTTTTACAATCCATGATATTAATTTTATCGTGTGCTTATAACATAAAAAGTTAACATCATAGTACATCCTCTCTATTGATCTGAAAAAGATGCACCTGTTCAAGCTGTTCCAAATATTTTAGGGCACGGTGTCCATGTAGCATCGTAATACTTAAGTACACAGAAAAGGTAAATTTTACATGAACAGTGTTTAGATAAATTTCTAGCAATTCACTCTGTGTATCTACTTGATATGATGAACAAGTAGACAAACCATTCACACTTAAATAATTGTAACAGTATGAATAGTCTTATTATTAACAATGTTACAAGACGCGGTGTCCATGTAGCATCGGTAGTGCATTTTATAACATTATACAGGTAAATAATACTTCATATACTTACTTTATGACTATAATGTAATCAATGTGCATGGTTTATAGAGTACTTTACATCAAACAAATATTGATATGTACTTTATTTAAATTCATTATACAAATTGCAAAATAAAGAGTCACTTTTCAATGAGTTTTTACATAAAACAGTTTATCTACGATGTCTTGTTCGTTAAGTTTGTTCAACCTAGACAAATCTGGTTTCTTTTCATGTATTTGTGGTTCCAAGTAGTTAATTGAGGTATAGAAACTTGGCCCACATCTTAAGCTAATTTATTAGAAAATGATATGGAAATGGGAAATGGTGTCCATGTAGCATCAGGATTTTTGGAAATGTCATCCAACTGTTGAACATGTGCGGTTATTTTACACCAAATGTTACATTAAAATAAACAGTTCTACATTGGACTTTGGTAAATGTAGGACCTAAAAAAGAAGAAAGAGTTGGAAAATATCCATTTTGAAAATTTCACTTGGATGTCACATAATATGCCCCAACTTCATGGAATGAGCCATGTGACCTTTGACCTAATTAACATATGAAGGTTTCCATGTTACATCTATGACCGAAGTTTGGTTGCAATTGGTCATTGTATGGAAAAGAAATGGACAATACAAAAAGAGTGTACTAAATTTTGACCTCAGATGACCTTTGACCTTGGTACCTTTGACCTCATTTACATATGAAGGTTTCCATGTTGCATCTATGCCAGAGGTTTGGTTGCAATTGGTCATTGTATGGAAAAGAAATGGACAATACAAAAAGTGTGTACTAAATTTTACATCTTGACCTCAGATTACCTTTGACCTTGGTATGTGACCTTTGACGTCATTAACATATATGAAGGTTTCCATGTTGCATCTATGACCGAAGTTTGGTTGCAATTGGTCATTGTATGGAAAAGAAATACAAAAAATGTGTACTGAATTTTACATCTTGACCTCAGATGACCTTTGACCTTGATATGTGACCTATGACCTCATTAACATATGAAGGTTTCCATGTTGCATATATGACCGAAGTTTGATTGCAATTGGTTATTGTATGGAGAAGAAATGGACAAAACAAAAAGTGTATACCAAATTGTTGACGGTTACACAGACTGACTGACAGACAACACACACGAAGGATGCTGCCATAAGGTCTCTTCCTACGGACGACCTAAAAACGGTAATTTCTTGCATGCTTTTCACCTCGTCTCACTCTCAGCTCTGCACCTAAGCTCACAAAAGTGGAATGTTGCATACGTTTTTGTCAAGATGTTCTAACTTTTTTTCGGGAATATAAAGACTCACAAAACCACCCAAAATGTATAAATATGACAAATTTTCTGCATCGCGCGCTACGCTTGCAATGTAGTTAGTATAATTTCACACAATCAAAAGATCAAGAGGGGGTATCATTAAATTATTGGCCATTCAGAGGATTCAAACAGAACTACCAACGAATCCATGGACAAAAGAAAAAGACAGCCCCTAAGATGTGACAAGTTTTTTTGTTTTGTTTTTTGAGGGGGGAGGTGGTGTAAAAAGCTACAGGTTAGCAGGGGGGTCATGTAATTTTCAGTTTCAGCTGTAGGGGGGGGGGGAGGTAATTTTGACATACGAGTCTCGAAGTTGTCCCAACCGCCCTCCACCATAAATAATGAACGGTCCCTAATTACTTTGATACCAAACTCAATTTCTAAATCACAAGAGATCTCATCTTGATTGATATACTATGTACAATTTATAATACAAATGCTTTTTCCCTCTGAAATATGGCGTTTGAAATATAATTGCAAATATTTATGTTAAGGACACAATACTGGCTACCAAAAGTCGGACATGGTGATTAGAAAATTATATTTGTTAGAAGCAGTAATTTTACTTTAAAATTAATAAAGTTTATGATAGTGCATCCGCATGCGCATCATGAACTCATTTGCTCACTGAGCAGGAATTGCTTGTATGCCGATCGGCGTCCTTCTGTCATAGTTACCATAGGCAGAGCCAATCAGCGATCGCGATTTTGGTCCCGCGAAATTTGCTTTGTCTTGGCTGTAGCTTTTGCTGTTCACTACATCGGTTGACTCATTATTCTTGTCAGCTCGAAGGCGAGAGGTTTAATTTAAAAGCCACTCCCACCCACCCAAATAACATAAAAATTGTATTATCCACGGTGGCAGTATTTTAAGATTCAGTCAATTAATCACATGCACTTACTCTCATTATCCTCAAATAATTGTCACACAAAAGTGATTTTCAGGACATTGATTTAAAATTGTCCATGCCTGCCTGCGGTCATGAAAATATTCTCGTAATTTGCCATGCTTGCGATCATAGGTTTACTCTTGCCTGCGTGCCAAGATTCCGTTATAAATATAATTGATTTAGTTTGCCATGCCTGTGTGCCATGCGCTTGCCTTGCCTGCGCGTCAAGGAATTATACAGTCGTAAATATAAAGAATGAATTTCCAATTTGGCCATCTAACTGAGCATCCCTCTAAAGGTGGGATTTTTGGTAATCGTTAAGTCACCTAATCCGTAGCTAAGTTGGGAAAGTTCATAAATGAAATCTGATTTCGAACCATGGTAGATGTCGAAGCCAATTTCGAACCATGGTAGATGTAATTGGTTTATCTTAATTGCTCGTTTTATAAGAGATTATTATTATCAGGAGCAACCGAAATTGCTGATTAGTCACCAATGTAAATTCAAAATAACTGTTTGAAAATTGTGTAAATGTATTTAAGTACCGGTACTGTATTCTGTATTTTGATATTGAAATATGATATGAAACAGATAATGTTTCAGTAAATAAACCTCTCGTTAAATGCTGGCGAGCAGACTCTCAACCAATGTGTTCGTTTCATGCTATATGTGAGTAATAGAATGCACATTCCAAAACTGGAAAATAACAAAGAAAAGATAACTTTCTAAGCGGGTTTTCTACTAAAGCAGTAATCATCACCATAGTGAGAAAGTTAACATAAGTAACATGGTGTCCACTTTCCACCTGAATACAGGAACTTAATTGTTAAATTTATGGGGGTAGTTATGTGAGTTTGTTGCTGGCAACATTCTTCTTTAATGGTAAAGTCGAAAGTGGATGAAAATGTGAAGTATTTTTATTTTGTCGCTAATTTACAAAATGGACACTGTTACCAATGTTAAATAAAATACTACATTTGCCATCAAACAATGATTTAGTGGCAGCGAAGCAACTTAATGACTAGTTATTTGATATTAACTGTTTGGTACTTCAGATAGAATATTCTTAATTCTTCAAATGTCTATTTATACTGCATTTATATGAAGGTCTTCCACCATAATTTAACGTTGGTAACATGTGGACACCAAATGCGGACACCATATAGTTCAAGAAAATGAAATCAAAGGGGGTATTTAAGTGTAAAAGTTATTATACATTGATTTTTCTTCAGTACCAGTGACTCATAAGTACCCAATTACAACTCTTTACATTACAAAATATAGATATTTGAAGTAGAACCAAATTTTGCTAAATGGACACTGTTTCTAACACTTAACTTTGGTGTCCACCTGTTACTAACGTTAAATGACATGCATGACAGTTAGTAATGTATCAAGAACTTTGGAAATTGTTCTGCTGTATGCAAATTGTTTAACATTCCTAAAGTGTATATTTTAACTTAAATTCATTCAGCCTTCACATCATTAACATTTTACCCATCTGTAGTTAACGTAAGTAACATCCAATATGGACACCATTTAACATAATTACACATACAGCAATAAAGGAGAATGACTTCTCTTTTTAACTAGATACAAATTTCCATTTATGATTTGGTATATTGGTACACATTATGAAGTCCAATATAACTGATAGAGTTAATTGCCCTTATCTGTTTTAAGATCATGTTACCTACAAAGTCTTATGTTGGTAACATGTGGACACCAAAATGATAAACAAGGTCGCCATCGGCAGAATAGCATTTCAAATTTTTCAAAGTTGAATGAAGTGGAAGATTGAGTTATGCGTATGCTATAGTACCATAATAATTATGTGTAGATTCAGTTTAAAAGGTATAGTTATCCCACTGATATGTTACAGGAAGGTGGACACCAAATGTTACCAACATAAGATGAGTGCAAATCTGTTGATTTACATGAGATTTAGGAACATTTTTAAGCAAGTCTGTATTTATGTGCTAACTGCTAATTCAATCCTTATTATGAACCACTATAGCACAACATTTATCCAAGGAAATTGAATATAAATATGCTGTTGATTCATGAATTTGTGGTGTTTAAATTTGTCCCATCTTTAATGCTATTTTTAGTCAATTTTTCATCAGAAAGAGGCAATTTTAGGAACTAAAATCACTTTGAGATAAAATCATTTTGTTTAATTTATCTCTGCATTCATGTATCTACAAGAGGTAACCAAAATAAATAAGCTGCTACAATGTAATCAATTCAAAATAGTGAAATATCAATTATCATACCCAAATGGGCTCCAGTACTGTGTCCATGCACATATTATACGGCTTTTTCAAACACCGCGGCGGATCCCGGGACACATTTTTTATTGCGTTGCCTATGTGTTCTCTTACGATACCAGGGAGGGGGTCTTGCAATTATGATTTAGCACGGCCGCTGCGCCATCGTGGATCCGGTCTATTTGAGTACCCTCATCCCCCTCCCCAAGCGCCTAATGATTCCCGATCCGATGATTAAACCCGTCCCAACAACATTGAACGATTCTTTCTTTCCACTTTTAGCCTTTCTTTCCTCTTCCTTTTCTTCCTTCCCTTTCCCCCTCCCCCACCCCCCCTACCCCCGCCTGACAATCATTGGGGGGATGCCCCTATAATATACCACTGATTATATGCTTTCAATTCCATAGCTCTAATAAGCTAGGATTCTTAACCCAAAGTACAACGTAACAATCACATCAGCTACTTAAGTTGCAGTTGCCATTTACACCCCCCACCCACACCTACATTCTTTCACCGCCGAGCGAGGACCATGAAGTGGTACTATCCAAACGAGGACACCCCAACCTAGACTCGGTTCCGCCATCCCCTGCAACGTCGGCTGTGTGCGCATGCGTTGGCCTTGTTGAGGAGACTGGTCAGCTTCTATGCTTTTTAGTTTTTACATGCCGGACTTTTGTGTCGCTTTTTGTGACACACTGAATTATTCATAAGTCACGGTAATTCGATACGCAATGTGACGCGGCGGCGGCGGCGGCTGTACGTGCGTGTGTAGCGCATCTCGAAATCGAACCCGCACGATAACATGATGGCGCATTGTATGCAATCACACGCAGATCGCAAAAAAACCCGACAAAATTCGAACCGTCTGTTTTTCAGTCTCCAACACAGCACAGCTTCGCGTCAGTGCGTATTTGGAGACGGAAGGAATTAGTCTACACCCCAACCTGGATACACATCGACACACCGAGGACAAAATGGCGAATATCTTTTTGTGTTTTTGGTATCATACCGCCAACCACACAGTGATATTATCCAACAGAGGTCTGTGAGGGGGTATGTCAAGAGAGGACCTCATTTAGTCATTTAGATATCAGGAAACCGAGGACTGTCCGCAGGTTCAAGGAAGGTGTGTCCGCAGTTTGAAATGAAGGTGTGTATTCATACCGTTCAGGGTGACTGCAATTAGATAGTGAACATAACTAATACACAGTAACACACACTCACTCACAGACAAAAACTTAATTTAAAAAATGTATGTGCCCAGAGGTATGTGGTTCGTAAGGAGCAGGAGCCCCCACTTGGAACCCTTGCCCCCCCCCCCCCCAATGAAATCAATCGGTGTGAGTGTGGAATGGAGCCCCCCCCCCCCCCATTTCAAGTCACTGCCCCTTCTTGCCCCCCCCCCCCCCCCCCCCCAAATGAAAAAGTCTAGTTACTCCACTGTCCACATCTGTTGAATGAAGCCTTCAAATCTAAACTTAGTAATAATATGCAGATGTCATCTTTCATTAAGCTCACCACGTCAGCTAGCCGCGCCTGCAACTATTAATTTCCCGCAGTGGAGTTTGTTGCAGTATTTGACATACAGATCTATACAGACATGACACTTGACAGAATGATGTTATTTAATAATAATACATTACTATCATGACTAGGGCTATATTTATCAGAAGCAGATGCCATGACACTTCAGGCAGACCTAGATAAGTTGGTAGACTGGTCAACAAAATGGCAGATGCGCTTTAATCCATCTAAATGCTCATTACTCCAGATCGCCCGCATCAGAAAAATCACAAAAACAACATATCAGATGATGGGAATTAATTTGGAACAAAACAACCATCACCCATACCTTGGTGTTGAGATTGCATCCGGCCTGGAATACAATACAATACAATACAGTACAGAAAGCATTAATTGCGCCATTTCCAAAAGGCTCAGAGCGCTTACAAGATAAAACCTTAAAATTACAACTTAAACTACAAAATGTGAGTGTAACATGAGCATAGTACGTACAATATATTATAGCAATTACAAAATAGATTAGAAACCAAATATAAACAGAAAAACTGTTTAAGGGAACAAATGAGTTTTAAGAGCTTTTTTGAACACACTTGTAGATGATGATTGTCTAATACAGATAGGTAGCTTATTCCACTCTTTTGACGCACAAACTGTGAAAGTTCTATCACCAGCTAGAACTCTAGTGATAGGGTATTGAAGACGTAGATAGTCATTAGAAGATCGGAATGGAAACAACATGTCAACAACATCTCCAACAAGGCTAGGAAAACTCTAAACTTCCTCCAGAGGAACCTACACAGATGCCCACAGAAGGTTCGGAAACAAGCTTACATTTCACTCGTCCGTCCAACCTTAGAATATGCGAGCACTGTGTGGGACCCACATCATCAAAGGGAGATAAACCAGCTGGAGCAGGTACAGAGGAAAGCAATTCGCTTTATAGCCAAAAACCACCGAAGGAGAGCCAGCGTTACAGAAATGAGACACGACATTGGATTCCAAACACTGCAATTGAGAGAAGACAAACTCAAAGATTAAACATGCTGTACAAAATAAACCACCAAATGGTCAGTGTCGAAATGCCACCATGCTATGCTCCAAGACACACAACATCACAAATTGGTACCAGGAGCAACCATGGCGAGCAATACTCCAAAATACCCACCAGAACAGACTGCTACAAGTACAGCTTCTTTCCTCGCACCATATCTGTATGGAACTAGCTACAAAAACAAGCATTGACTTCCTACGTCGTATTTGTTTCAAAACAAAAAATAAATTTACTGGTAGTTAAATTTAAGTTATCCTTACTTAATAGAACTATACTTACGGATTATGTTGATACCATCGATGTTATTCTATGCTCACGAATTCTGGAGATTTTAGAGGTTTTTTAACGACTAAATGATTACCTTTCTTCAATGCCGTCGAGTTTGCTTGGTCCCTGCATCAATGGGCTCCACACAACTCATCCAAAAGGGATTCTGGGTACCGGGAATCAGCCAAAGAAATAGGGGTCAATTCAGGGTCGATTAGACTAACTCTCAGTCGCCCTCCTACGTACGTCGCTATCTTGCAGGCTATATTTGTACAGCTTTAGCTGCCGTACGGTAATATTGAAGACTTGGGGATGTAATCTAGCGTCGATGCAGAGAGTTCATATCAAATAGAGTTCTTCCGTTTGCACAGCGCATTAATTCCCTGTCTAGTATTAACGTAAATGAAAACTGCATACCCAGGACCCTTATTGTACATAATTTGTCGTATTGGGTGGTTTTAAATGTCAAATATGTTAGAACATTGTATAGTTTGGTAATAGACCATTTAAAATTGAGATCAGAAATCTTCGGAAAACAGGTCACGTGCGTTCTTCGGAATCTCACTAACAGCAGCCTGGTGCCAACAATTTGGAACCAGGCTGTTGTTAACAGTTGATCGCATTCATAGTATTGGTTGTCCGCCTAGCGATTTACTATGTTTACACACACGCGTACACCCATGAGGAGTAAAACGTGGAACGAGACTAATTGAAACTATTCGGATTCGGAACCAATCGTAAATTACCACGAATTGACAATATCTTCTGCTGACGACTTCTTCATTTCGCTGTGATTGGGGCCGATTTTATATCATTAATATTTCATTTTGAGTAGCATTTATGGAGCTGAAAATGTATCTAGGATGCAATAACAGTACATAGCACATGTATAACCCAGGTAAGTGTATTCAAATGTTCTAGAAATAGGCAAAGTAGAAACGAAAATCGCCGACGTCCGAACATATGCTTTCATTTCATAGCTCTCATACTGAGTCGTATCACGACGTATGAGAGCTATGAAACAGAGCTAGTATGGAACCAACTACCTAAAACAACGATTCAAGCACCATCTGCGAAGTCATTCACCAACAGATTGTCAAACACAGTATTCAGTGAGCTACATGGGCTGTACATAGGCCCAAGAGCACCCACAGCCGATACCAACAACTAGTCAACACCAACCCATCCCATTGTATATAAATGTATGTTCTACACAACCGTTTTGCTGCGCACATTATTTTGGTTATTTCATCATATGATGGGAGTTTTTACGTTGATTTTTATTGAGTTGTTGTACTTGATACTTGATGGTAATACTGGCCAACACTCCATGTGGAGTCATCCGGTCAGGGTATGATCTGCGCATGCGTGCTATTTTGTTTTAGTCTTGGTTTTCTTGAGCTTGTAGATGTGATGTTACTGCTTTTTTGAAAGTTATATTTGATGTTAAATTGGCCGTCTTATCTGGTAGGGCGTTCCAGTCTTTTATAGTTCTTGGTACGAACGAGTGTTTGTAGCAGTCTTTGTTTGTGGAGATAGTTGAGAATGCCAGCAGATGAGAATGTCGTGATTGTCGTTGGGCAGGCTGCAGGAGGTCGTCAATGGGCAGTGACAGGTCGCCGAGTCTCGCTTGGTGAAAAATGCAGAGACGTCTGGTGGTTCTTCTGATGTTTAGGGGGTCCAGTTTGAGGTCCTTGACCATTTGGGTTGCGCAGCCCGGAGTGCGTGTCTTGTAGTCATTTGTGATGAACCGGGCGGCCCTTTTTTGCACTGTTTCAAGCTTGCGTATGTTTTTCTTGGTGTAAGGGTCCCAAACCGCCGCAGAGTATTCAAGCTTTGGACGTACCAATGATTTGTATGCCACCTCCTTATTAGTGGATTTATTGCAGGAGTATAGGTTTCTTTTGATGAAACCAAGTGTTCGATTTGCTTTAGCTGTGATCTCCTGTATGTAGTTTAGTTTGTTGTTTATGTTGACCCCTAAGTATGGATGGTTTTCAGTTTCAGCTAGAATGTTTTCCCCCAGTGTGTATACGTGGGATTTGGTAGATCTGGCATGGGTCAATTTCATGATAAAACATTTTGATGTATTGAATTTCATCAGCCAGGTCTTTTCCCACCTCTCCAGTGTGTTTTAGGTCTTCCTGTAGGATTTGGGCATCAAAGTCATTTTTGACTTCACGGTATATAACGCAATCATCAGCAAATAAACGCACTGAAGATTGGATACCGTCAGGAAGATCATTTATGTATGCCAAGAAAAGTAACGGTCCAAGCACCGTTCCCTGAGGTACCCCAGAAATAACGTCGCACCAGGGAGATTTTTCACCACTGACGAGAACCCTCTGAGTACGGTGCTTTAGAAACGCACTAATCCAGGCATGTATTTTGGATTGGACACCATAGTGTTTTAGTTTTAAGAGGAGACGATTGTGCGGAACAACATCAAAAGCCTTTGAAAAGTCCATTATGGCCATGTCAACCTGGGACTTACTGTCGAGAGACTTTGCCAGGTCTTGTGTAGTTAGGATCAGTTGAGTTTCGCAAGAGTGACCTTTACGAAAACCGTGTTGTTTGTCTGTTAGAATGTTGTGGTTAATGAAGTGTTTCATGACATTTGAGTGAATTATGTGTTCGAGGGTCTTGCAACATATGGATGTGAGGGAGACTGGACGGTAATTTGAGGCTTGAGTCCTATCCCCCTTCTATATAAATAAAAGGAAGAACGTAAATCTTGTCCGCGAGTGTTCTCAGAGATGCCTTGACTTTCAACTCTGATTTTTGCGTACATTGATTGAGTACATATTGCCATTAAACCATTGGACACTATTTTTTGCAAAACTATTCAATTACTATGGAAATAACCAAAAAAACAGGTCGGTTGCTATGTTTCACGTCTTCTATTCTTACCTCATGAAACTGACCAACGCATGCGCGCGAATACCGCCGTTGGTGGAGCTGTTGCGGAGACAGGAGGTAGCTACATGGGCGGGGTGGCGTGGGAGACATGAACTTACTAAATTTAGGCAAATTGTTGATTTCTCTTGGCGTTATCCAAAAGACGAAAAACGACATTCATACAACGATCCTGGGTTGCTACGTGTGGTCGTTACTACAACTGCTTGACGTGGCAAGCATATCCTGGGTGGCAAGTATATGTACGCAAGAGCGATGCGTGCCGAAGTCACGCACCATCGTTTGGGCCACGCAACAAGACTCCGCTACGCGATGGCCGTCACGCGTCACACACGCGCAACAGACCTGATTTATAGTGTGATCAGTTCCAAATTGGCGAAAATTCATGTGAGGCTAATATTTATCAGTGTGGGCACAAATAGAATACCTTGCCCACGGCTGGTGATTTTTGCTTATTGCTTATTGTTTGTTAACTCCCTATAACAGCTACATTCTAGCTAAACTGGAAGTCCTCTGAAACCTAGAGGCTGGGTTACGGCTTATTGAAGGCGCAACCAGTTTGTGTCATTATTTGTTCCGTGTTTTCCCCTGTATAGCTTTATAATTGCTACAACCCTCCGGCCAGTTGTGGGTAGGCCTACCAGACATTTTTCATAATGGAAATGCAGGGAGGGATAGCGACGGTGTGAGTAGGCGTGCTAAAAATATAAACTGAAGGAATAATTTAATGTTATTTGGCCAAAAAATAAGCCGGGATATGGCACAAGTGCTTTAGACTGGATACCATAAATGATCACGATGAGAGCTCCGACCATTGGCCCGCCAACTAATACAACTTAAAGGCTATAAAAAACTAAGACTCACATCATGTTGTCCCGTGTCCCCCCCCACCCCCCTCCCGTTATTATAATAGCTTTATTGCTATACACCCCCATCCCAAATGGGTACTGGTTATTGAGCCCCACCGCGTTGAGAGCGCAACGCCAGCCCAGCGAGACTGCCAAATCACCTACATGTACCTGGATTTCGGCTACACATGGCCATCTCCGAGAGCGGCACCGTAATTGTTGGTGTCATTATTTGTTCCGTATTTAACGCTTAAAGGGGCATTAAGAGATGTGGTAGAGGCAGCGCCCTCAATTACAAAAATATATGATAAAAACTGAGATTTGCATATTTTTACAATTGTATTACATGTATGAACTTACACCTACAAGGATTAAGAAAAATCAGCCCTCTTTGTACAACAAAACGTCGATTCAAAAATGCTGACCACCGCTAGATCAGCATATTACGTCAGACAGTATCCCCTGCAGCACGCGTGATACATATCGCGAACCATATTGGCATAGAGGGCGTTTTTCAATAAATAGCGATGGTATTGTTTTAATCAAGTTTTGCTGTGTTTTTGTTAGTAGAAACAACAATAATGGCAATTTTTAATGTTCATCTTGAATTCTGAAGTAAATAAAAAATAAATAAAAAATGTCAATACCACTTAATGTCCCAACCCCCCATGATCAAGTACCGAGATTAGTAAGGGCATAGGGGCCCTTGATTATTAATTGCACATGGTATGTTATGGATTATGTTAGGGGGCTGTCATTTTCTTCGTAAGAGGGCCAGGGTCGGAGGTACCAAATATCATTGGAGGTGTCGGTGTTTTTACACGGAAAATAGGGGTGGGGGTCATGAAATAAAAACCATTGCCGGGGGGGGGGGGGGGTCAAAACTAAATTTTAGTCCAAAAAAATCTTTTATTTTAATTTTTTCTACATTTGTCTACCCTTATTTATAATTTTCCCTTCCGCATCAACTTTCCCCCCAACATTCCGAATTTAACCATTCTAGATAGGCCTGAGCATGGGGGTGGTCATAACAATAATCACGTTTGTTGAGCGGGTGGGGGGGGCATACAAAATGATGATACATGATATTTTGGGACCGCCCCCTACAAACCGCTGGGAGGGGGAGGCTCACTACTAGCGGGGCCCGCGCGAAGCGCGGGTTCCCGCTAGTTTTAAATAAAGGTGTGATGTTGGCTTGTAGCCATGAGTCGGGTAGCTCACCAATGTCCAGCGAAAGCTGAAAAAGTTTGGTAAGAGCTGGGGCAAGTTCCTCAGCTGCCAATTTTAAGATTTTGGCAGGGACATCATCTGGGCCGGTGGCTTTGTGTGGGTCAAGGTTTTGCAATCATTTTAAGACACCTTCCTGATATATGATAATATCCTGCATAGGATGGATTGCAGACTCAGGTTCAGATGGTAGTTGGGTATTTTCATGTGTGAACACCGAGCTGAATTGTTCGTTCAATATGCTGGCTTTTATGTCGTTATCTGAGTATAGCCTACAATGTACCATCTTTCTTTAACATTGGGATACCAATTGTGTCGACTTTGAGGCTTTTGATGTAGGAATAGAATTTCTTCAAAGATTCTGAGCACACAGATTTGATATGTTTCCTGTACAGCGGCACCTGTATACTTTCCTAGTCTCTCTAGTCGTGTCTTTTCTAATAGACTTGAATTTTTCAAGGCTTTCATTTGAGCGAATACGTTTGTGGGAATTGTAAGCTCGTTGTTTCCGCTTGTGTAGACGTTTGACTTCTTTGTTTAGCCAAGGGCATTTATTACGTTTAGTGATCATTTTTGAGGGGATGAACTTTTCCATGGCTGTTTCAATGGCTTTTTTGAGATCATTGAACATGGAATTTGCAGTGGTCTGGGGAGTGATATCATTTATAAATTTTGTAGACCACGTTTTTAGCTCCTCTTTAAGACCAGTAATGTCGGCTTTGTCATATCTGTACACTTTGTGAGGTTTTATTTTGATATACCTGGGCTTGGTATTCATAACAATAACTGGGATGCCATCATGGTCACTGACACCTGGGACCGTACTGATCTTTTCCACAAGGGTGGGATTATTTGAAAAGAAAAGATCTATTAAAGGTATTGTTTATCCTGGTCGGTTCGCTCACGATTTGTTCTAAGCCAAAATCGTTGGCAATATCCAGCATTTGCCGGGAGAGGTTTGCATATGCACCTCCAGGATTGACTGTTAGTAAGTCCCAGTTAATGGCAGGAAAGTTAAAATCGCCCGCTAGCCATATATGACCATTAGATGTGCGCTTGATTTTGTTGAGGGATTCGCGCAGAGCGTCCATGTATTCGGTCGTATTACCAAATTGTTGTGACCTATAAAAGGCGCCAATGGTTAGGTCTTTGACTCCTTTAACTTTCAAAGTGATCCAGATTGCTTCGCATTCCGAGTTAAGGTCTGACCTGTGTGTGAAAAGGAGGTCGTTACGTACTGCAATACATATGCCCCCTTTAGCTCTGCCGTTTTCCCTATCCTTACGGATGACTGAATAGCTATGAGGGAAAAGTTCGCTGCTATCGACTGAGCTGTTGAGGTGCGTTTCAGTCCCAATTATTATGTCTGGACTGTAGTTTTCAATACATATGGTCATGTGTTTTAAGCTCGCCTCCTTTCGCGTTACACACGGATTTTGGCTTTCGCGACATGATTTTAACTTTACACATTTATATTTGCTTGTATACCCCCTGAGGTAGTAAAAGTATACATTTTCTGAAGGGAAATTGCATGAGAAAACCAAATATGCCATTAAAATTATAGTACGACCAAGAAATAAAATGGTATGATCGGAAATGTTTGGTAAAATATCAGAGTTTTTTATTTTCAATTTAAGATCCATATATTTGTTATACCTACCCCTATCATTATTTACTTTACATATTTGAATTCCTCATGAAATTACCCATTAGATGATATATAATTGTCAAAGTTACTACGTCGGTATGGTAATTATACCGGCTAGTGAATATCTCCAATTTTTATTTTATATATTTTTAGAATTTTCAGAAATATTTGTTCAAGGATGAACCATTCCCTGATATAAACTGCATTTCTGAATTCCTCTAGTTACAAGCTTTCCAAAAATGTATACTTTTGCTATCATAGGTTGAAAACTTTTTCTGTTATAGTCATTTTTATAAATCCGGTAAATTGAAGCTGATTATTCATGTTGACTGTGTAGCGAATAGGAAGAAAGCTGATGATCATGGTCTTATCCATAATTAATTAGTTGTTACAAATAGTTGACAAGTCTGTTGAACCTCATACTTAAAGACTACTAAATATCCTTTAAAATGGGACCAAAATGGTGTTTGTAACATTAGGGGATGACTAGTTATTGTAAAAAGAACAAAGCATGGGATTATCCCCATTGAGTTTGTACAGGCGGCACCCCTTCCAGCACCACCCCTGGTCCCCAAACATCAAACAGCTGTATCTCCCTTTCTGTATTAGCTATACCAATGCCATTTTGCAGGCAGATAGCTTGTTATTAGGGCTTTAAAATGATACCAAATTGTTGAGATAGCTTTTGTGGTTTTAAAAATATTTGAGAAAAAGGACAGCATGAAACTAAAAAATGTAACGGCACCACCCTATTGGGAGGCGAGTTCATAACGCGTGACCATATATACATGTAGCTAGGTCAGCAACCTTACTCCGAATGCCTCCAAAATTTATAACCATACATTTTAGGGTCTGGCGCCATTTTGGTCGTGGCTGTTTCTTTTTAGGTTCAGGAGTTGTTTTGTCACTACAACTGGTATTGTTTCTAGATCTTGATGATCTAGAGTGGTCTCCGGACACTGTACTGGAATTGTTACCATGGGGGGATGAAGTGGCCAGTGGGAGACCAAAACCGGGACCGAATGGGTCATCGCTGCATACCGATAAATGCGAGAAACTGTTGGTTAATTCAAGCAAGGTACTAGAAAACAAAGAGTTTGAGTAGTTGGGCATACCGCATTTAACACATAACCACGATACTTTGTTATCTTGGAGGGCTTCATAGCTCTCTGTGGTCATGCCCATGGATGCAATCAACGTGGTACCATGTATCACAGTTGTCGCAACAAGTAGCACGTTGACCCCATTTTGCTGCTTTTTCGCAAATGGCGCATGGGTATTTGGGTTTATAGGGGCCGGGATTAGGATGGAGGTCCCCTGCTTGCATGAGCATGATGATGGTGAGGTAAAATGCATAGTAAAACGATTTTGTATACCAATCATGCGATTTGACGCAATACCATCGTAAAAGGTAGAAGCTTTCTTCTTCTTCTTCTTCTTCTCGTAAAGTTCAAACTTCAGTAACTGAAGATAGTCGAACTGTGTGTGGATGCGCGCGTGTTATTCAAACAAGGACGCAGCCATCGTGTTATATACATATTTACAGATGCAAGTAACATATTTACAGGTGCATAAAAAAATTTAAAAACCGGATAGTGCTGGCAGAGTTATCTGGACGCTCCCCTCAATGCTGATTTGAAGGCATTAAGGGATGGGTACTGAGCAGGATCCTTGTCAAGGGCATTCCAGTCACGTAAGGTGCGTTGGAAGAAGGATGAGGAGTACCTGAGTTGAGCAGTGTGGTGTCCAGAAGCGGGAGTTGTTGGGAGTTTGTGGCCAGCTATTATAATGGAGTTGGCTGGTGTTTGCTTGTAATACTACACCGGACGTGATGTTTTACAAAGCTTGGCGTGATACCTTATTAAGGTCTACCAAGAATATCTTCAGATTCAGATTCAGATTTACTTTACTAATACTATCAATATCATGACTATATTGTCATTTCATGATTTAAGTTTTTTACCAATTCCAGGATCTATGGTTTTACTCATCATTTTGTCAAGCCAGAGTGTACGTGTATTTAGATAATGACGTCCACAACGTTCCAGAATATACCTTCCTGTAAATAACATATTTTCTTGACTTACCCTAACCATTAACTGCCATTGTACGATGAATTTGTTATTAAAATTACTAATAATCCAACCTGGTCCAGAAAACACCCTCTGAATGACCCAATATCTCTCTCGGAAATAAATATGGCGACATCATCCCGGAGCTGTTTATTTTGTAAGAGGTGTGTTTTTATTTGATACAATTTTTAGATTTAAATCGTTTTGCAAAACTGACTTATTTGATGATAAGTATTCTTTTATTAAATAATTCAATTCAAACGGATCATAATTTTGTTGAAAATAAATTATTATGGCACATACGATATTTTCAAGAAATAAATAAAGACACTATTCCAGAAACTCATTCCCTCTATTATATAGTGAATTATACCCAATGTGACCTCTCGTAGGTCAGTAATTATTACGCGTAAGATTAATTTTCCCCAGGTAAACATGAGCATGTGCGCTTTTCACACTCCAAGTCCAATCAAGGATTCTATTAGTTTTGGGATAGGAAAGTCCTATACCGACGTACGTAGCGAAAACGGTGCCTTTTGCATATTTATATAAACTAGCGGGCACCCGCGAACCCGCCAGATGAGTAAGCCTGGGCAGTTAATATTTTGGGTTCGATGAGTAAACCTGGGCGGTTAATATCTGGGACTAATATATCTATTAGTCCCAGGTTAATATAATATTTAGGGTTTTTTGAGAAGTACGGCATTTTTGGAGGCTGGAAATGGGACACTAAGGCCAAATAATAAAAAAACCCATATGTTTCTCGTCCCCGCCTGCTTCCTTTTTGGGGGCCGCCTCCTTTTATCTTCTTTTTTTTTTTTTTTTTTTTTTGCCCTGTCATAAATATTTGCCTAGTAGATTTGCAAGTAAACCATAAACATTCAAAGATAACAAGGTATTTACAAAAAACTGGTCAACATCCTAAAATGAAATTAACAGACGACACAAAGGAAATATGAAAAAGAAGATTTAGACAGTGTATGATGTATTTTAACAAAAACTCTTTGTTTTAATGCTGGGCCCACTCTTCTCTCTGAAACCCTCTATCGTCTGACTAATTTATTCTATCCCATGAGGCCCCACCTGTGTATCTCAACATTTGATGAGGTCGGGTTGAAAATTAACCCGACTAAAAAAACTAAGAATGTTTTAAGGTTATGAATATTAAATAAACAAGTTTGGGGGGGGGGGGGGGGGATAAAAATAAAAACTGGTAAAAGTTGGAGAAAAAATGGAGAGAGGATAGGCTCTACAGGTAAGCACATATTTTTAAAAATTAAAACAGGAACATCAAAACTTCAAATAATAAGTAACAATTTTTGAACAAGGAATAAAAATATAAGTTATGTTACATTTTATAAACATCGCCAGCTTCGGAAAATATAGCAGCTTCCGAGCAGCTTCCAAGATATATCCAACCATCCCATAGTAATCGCGACTTTCCACCACGTTGTTATCCCATAATAATCACCCTTGGACCCCGGTAGTTACATTTATAGGGACATTAAGTGGTGTTGATAATGTTAAATGTTAAAAAAAATTGTCATTATGGTTGTTTAAACACAGTAAAACTTGATTAAAACAATATCATCGCTATTTATTTAAAAACGCCCTATATCATGTATATATGCAAATATGGTTCGCGTTATCAAGCGTACTGCAGGGGGATACTGTCGGACGTAAAATGCTCGTTGCGGCTCTACGAGCATTTTTAATCGACGTTTTCTTGTACAAAGAGGGCTATTTTTCTTAATCCTTATAGGTGTAAGTTCATGCATGTAATACAATTATAAAAATATTGACTAATCCCAGTTGTTATCATAATTGAGGGCGCAGCCTCCAACACATCTCTTAGTGCCCCTTTAATACATAACTCTCTATAAAAAATATTCCACATTTCCATCTACAGGGTAGTCCTTATATGCAAATCCTCCCAGCAAACATGAAATTTTAACACCATTTCCAAAGGACTTATCCACAGAAAAGCATAATTTATACATCATCAACTTTCAATAGAAACTACTGAGGGTCACTTATCTGTCTTCCATCTTATAGCATGTTACACATGACTGAACTTTCGAGCCCAAACTAACTACCTGCCATGGAGGTCACTAGCTAGCTATTCATTTGGGTGCTAAATCTGGAAACCCTGTGGCAGTGCTACCTACTTTTAGACCTTTAGAGAACTACATTTTGTTATCCCTTATTTTCACTAATCTAATTATTTTCACTACTCTTAATTAGTTATCATGTAATGTGTTATTTACAAATGATGTTCTAATCCCTACATAAGACCTGTTACTAGGCCTAATGATGATACACTTTTAACATAGGTCTTATCATTACTTTTACTCAATTTAATGTGAGAAACTGGTCTACTTTACTAGTCATGGAGGTCTCACATTATACCATCGTTTTGCGGGTCGTTTTGCTCATAAGACATCCGTGTGCATCTTATTCTTAGCTGTAGGCATAATCACAAAGTGTTTATTTACCTTTGTGGCCCAGGGTTGGAAACAGGGATCATGATGACTCACCCATACATTATCTCTATAGTCAATAAGTATGACCACATGCACAAGTTAATAAAAATTATAGGGGGCGACATTTTAGCAATTTATATGGGGTCTATAATTGATCTGACCGTTACATTTATATACCAAACAGAATATAGTAAACACGACGAATGTCGCAGATTTTGCAAAACTCTATCATTTGTTTTATATTATTTAAACCATTTCTCCACAATTGTAACAACATATATGTGTTCATATTTTCATATCCAGATCTAATATACATTTTAAAGACATCTGTGTACAAATACTGATTCAAGATACATGAAAGCAATTCATAGACTCTACCACAAGGCCCGAATCTGAATTCAAATGTCAACATCCCAGGATGTTGACAAAAAATAGTTTCCTTTGTGAAGGGTGATATTTTTGACAGTCATCAAAGGGTCCTACTTCAATTCATAACTATATTCTTTGGTGGGTGTTTTTTCAAATTACAAAATTGTTATTGATAAATCTTCAAAGAAGGAGATATCACAGATTTTGTTGAAAACTCCTGTAGAGTGTGCTAAACCATATATTTAAAGTAAGTTTATATCAGTGCGGACCGAAAAGATTTTGTTTCATTTGTGATACTAGAATAGTAAATTGCCTGAATCTAAACAGCTTTTACAGACAATTTAAAAGTTTATACTTTCAATAAATATTTATATATTAGGCTTTAGAAAAAGTGTGTAGCAATGTTCAATTGCGTGCATGATCTAAAAGTTAAATGAATGTCAAATATCAAGGAGCATTGAACATCATGTGCATACGTGCGCATGTTTGGGGACCAGGGGGTGGTGCTGGAAAGGGTGCCGCCGGAAGGGGTGCCGCCTGTACAAACTCAATGGGGATTCAACTTGGGGATAATCCCATGCTTTGTTCTTTTTACAATAACTAGTCATGTTACAAACACCATTTTGGTCCCATTTTAAAGGATATTTAGTAGTCTTTAAGTATGTGGTTCAACAGACTTGTCAACTATTTGTAACAACTAATTAATTATGGATAAGACCATGATCATCAGCTTTCTTCCTATGGGGCAGAAATGACAGTGAACCGACAAGATTATTATGGCAACAGAAAGGTTCGCGTAGCGTGCGAAAATGTTTGACAATCCCAATTTTTGCTATGATTGAGGTACATTTTGGCTCTAAACAAGCTTATACCAAAAAATATTTCATTTTGGAGACACATGTGCGCGTAGCGCTCGAAAAATATCCATATATTCTTTTATTTTGTACTTTAAAATCCTGCCTCTCAAGATCGCCATTTAAGTTACGTACGGTTTGGGTATTTCGACCGCCCCCCCCCCCCCCCCCCGCCCCCTATTACGTACGCTCTGTACGTAAACTGTAAATGGCGAAAATTATGGACGACCCCTAAAGCAACCTGATTTCTTTACTTTTGACATGCCAAACGATCGAAGAGACCGAGGCCTCGCGAGGGTTTATAACGAAGATGCCACGGGAAATGGTTTAGGGAGGGTTGTGATTATAGTCAACCTGGTTTGGGTGTGTGTATGGGGGGGGGGGGGGCGTGCGGTAAAACAACGGGAAATGTTTTAGGATAGGATTAAGAGTTAATGAATTTGTTGGCAACATTATAATTATAATATGCAATTTAATTTATCAATTTAATTTTTGTTTGTAGTAAAATATCGTTTTAAGAACAACTGTCCTATTAACCCTGTTGTGTGGTAAGTGGGACACCATACCAAATAATTTGGCACGTTTACGTATCAATTTGCATTATTTCATGACGCATGATTTTCTGCGATTAGGCAAGTAAAAACACTTTCATTTGATAGTAATTGATTCTCTCAATTTTGTCCATAATTCTCAATAATAATCTTTAAATATTTGACATCACATCCTTAAATAAGTCGGCACCACACCAAAGTTGGTAAGCATCCTCGGCGGCTCAAATACCGAATAAACTCGATCCTGTGAGCTATGAAACTTTAAAACAAATTCTATTAAAATTGGATGGGGACGGTCCAAGAAAATTATCATGATTTGCAAACGCGATAGCACGCAGCACCTACAGGGTGAGTCAAAATAGTCAAGTCAGGTCCCGATTTCACCGATTTTTTTAAACCAGTTAAAATTCAAAAAGGAATATATTTAATGACTTGCCTAGCAAGGTGGCATTTACTAGCTATAAACTAAATTTTATTTCATTCAAATTGGTTATTCGAACGGGAGAATATGATAATTTTTCTAAATTCTGTGAAATAAAATCTGTTCCAACTTATCTAAGGGATCCCTATGGATGTTAACCTTTAACGCGCGCCTTTTAAAGTCAATCAAAGACGTGTTGATATCCACAGTAATTACAATAGGAAACTAGAGCGGTTCTCGGCTTTCGCGGTTCTCGGTTTTTGCGGTTCTCGGGTTTGTGGTTTGAGATTTTGAACAAAACCTGACTGGGCCCGTTAGTTAATAGAGTTGTATATTTGTAAGGGGAACAGTCTTTATCAGATTTCAGACGAACTGATATAATGAGATGAGTGATAATGTCCCCATTGAAATATTAAGGTTACCGTGGGGTATGCTGTTTTACTGAATTTGGTGCATAAACATGGTTATTAAAACATTGAATTGATGGATATGACATATTTACAAAGCTAATATTATTTTCAATTTTGTAGATGTATTTTTAATTGGCGCATTTACGTGGATGTGGGTTATGTAAAGTGAAAGTGGGACAATATTTGTAGGATATAAACAAAGTGTATGCTATTTGTTGCCGAACAATGTTATTATGCACACATACAATATCTTTACTATAAAAACATTTGTAGTTTGTTCATTAAAAACGAAATTTCTAGGATATATTCCTTCTGCGATTATTGTTGAGTGCTATAGTTTACTTAGTTCCAAATTGGCGAAAACTGTTTACATATGATTGAATTTGGAAGAGTAGGCAATTCAAATACTTGCATTTTTGTTGTTTTGTTTGCAAAAATCGTTCTTATAGGCTTGGATAAATTTTGTGCGCGGATTGATAATGAGCTGAATATATCTTGCTATGATGGAGCTAATTAAACTATAGCTTATAACTATATTCTAAATCTGTTTACAAGAACAATATTGCAATTAAGGAATTTGTGTGTGCTACAAGTAAAACAAATGTTAATATTTTTGTCTAATTGTCATGATGGACCACAGTCATATGCATAACACCGTTTGAAAGGTAAGTACTGTTTAGATCGAATGTTGGTTTGTATTTGTAAATGGTAATGTTTTATTACTTCAGTTTCCATAAAGGTGGTTTGTTACATTGTTATTACATGCCAGAACCGGTAGTTAACCACGTGGAATTGACACTAATGATCTTTACTAAATAGTTCAGGTTGAATTAAGTTCTGCATCATACTTCAGCCCCACATCCCCTCTCGGTATGGCACGGGGTCTATACTGTTCTAAAATGTCATTAGTAAAGATGCATCTTCACGTGGATCGAATTGATACCAATGTCCTTTTTAAAACATTTTGTGAACTTTTGGAATGTCGTCTACAGACGCATGCCGCGTAGAAGTGTTAATGACACTAATGATCTTTACTAAATATTTAACGTTGAATTAAGTTCTGCATACTTCCGCCCCCCCCCCCCCCCCTTCTCGGTACGGCACGGGGTCTACAATGTTCTAAAATGTCATTAGTACAGATACATCTCCACGTGGAATTGATACAATATGTCATTTTTAGACATTTTGTGAACTTTTGGAATGTCGTCTACAGACGCATGCCGCGTAGAAAGTGTTAATGACACTAATGATCTTTACTAAATATTTAACGTTGAATTAAGTTCTGCATACTTCCGCCCCCCCCCCCCCCCCCTTCTCGGTACGGCACGGGGTCTACAATGTTCTAAAATGTCATTAGTACAGATACATCTCCACGTGGAATTGATACAATATGTCATTTTTAGACATTTTGTGAACTTTTGGAATGTCGTCTGTATACGCATGCCGCGTGGAAGTGTTAATGACACTAATGATCTTTACTAAATATTTACATGATTTAAGGTTGAATTAATTCTGCATACTTCCGCCCCCCCCCCCCCCCCCCCCCTCTCTCTCAATAATGCACTTGGGGTTAATGTTCTAAGTAAAATGTCATTAGTAAAGATATATCTCCACGTGGAAAAGTGATACAATATGTTATTTTTTAGAAATTTGAGAATTTTGGAATGTCGTCTACAGACGCATGCCGCGTAGAAAGTGTTAATGACACTAATGATCTTTACTAAATATTTAACGTTGAATTAAGTTCAGCATACTTCCCCGCCCCCCCCCCCCCCCTTCTCGGTACGGCACGGGGTCTACAATGTTCTAAAATGTCATTAGTAAAAGATGCATCTTCACGTGGATCGAATTGATACAATACCGTAGATGATGTCCTTTTTAGACATTTTGTGAACTTTTGGAATGTCGTCTACAGACGCATGCCGCGTAGAAAGTGTTAATGACACTAATGATCTTTACTAAATATTTAACGTTGAATTAAGTTCTGCATACTTCCGCCCCCCCCCCCCCCCCCCCCCCCCTTCTCGGTACGGCACGGGGTCTACAATGTTCTAAAATGTCATTAGTATAGATACATCTCCACGTGGAATTGATACAATATGTCATTTTTAGACATTTTGTGAACTTTTGGAATGTCGTCTACAGACGCATGCCGTGTAGAAAGTGTTAATGACACTAATGATCTTTACTAAATATTCAACGTTGAATTAAGTTCTGCATACTTCCGCCCCCCTTCTCGGTATACGGCATGGGGTCTACAATGTTCTAAAATGTCATTAGTAAAGATACATCTCCACGTGGAATTGATACAATATGTCATTTTTAGACATTTTGTGAACTTTTGGAATGTCGTCTAGACGCATGCCGCGTGGAAAAGTGTTGACACTGTACTATCAATAAGGCACTTGGGGTCTCCAATGTTCTAAAATGTCATTAGTAAAGATACATCTCCACGTGGAAAAGTGATACAATATGTTATTTTTTAGACATTTTTTAAAACTTTTGGAATGTCGTCTACAGACGCATGCCGCGTGGAAAGTGTTAAACGGACACTAATGATCTTTAAGGTTGAATTTAGTTATGCATACTTCCGCCCCCCCCCCCTCTCTCTCTCGGTAGGCACGGGGTCTAAAGTGTTCTAATGTCACTATTAAAGATACATCTCCGGTTCTATAAACCACGTGGAATTGACACTAACGATCTTTACCAAAAAGTTAAGGTAGAATTCAGTTCTGCATACTCCCATACTCCCGTCTGCAACACAATTGAGCTCTGGTTAAAAAATATGACCATATACAGCTGAATAGACAGCAAAATTTGAATTGGATTTTGTTCTCAATATTTAGTGATAACAACTAATTCAATGATTCAATGATAGCGCGCCTTCTTATCTTAAAGGTAGATGTTCCGATTTTCAACTTGAAACGGTTTCTATTCTACATGAAAGGTCATCCTTACCTTATAAAGTTTGAGTTGCATAGCTCTAATGGTTAGTCTTATTTTAGACGCACAAGATGCTGTGAACTATACCCATAACTGTTAGGCCTTGACAACAATGAATGACTGGATTGAGGAGGAAAAAAACCCAGTTCTTGAGACCTATATATTTTTTTCTTGAGAAAAACAGCCTTTAACCTATTTTTTGCCATTCAATTGGGACTGGTTTCGTATATTGTTTTTTTTGTTGCCAATCAATAAAAAATACCAGCTAAGTTCCGAATTTCTAAGACTATTCTTCTTATAGACCTTCAAATATTTGCTGTGCTAACATATAAGCCTTCGTAGATACGGCATATGAGTGCCCCACCCCCGGCAAGATGGCTGTAGCTTCCGTGCGCGATGACAATCTAGTCATTATTTAAGTAGTCTTATTTTAGACGCACAAGATGCTGTGAACTATACCCATAACTGTTAGGCCTTGACAACAATGAATGACTGGATTGAGGAGGAAAAAAACCCAGTTCTTGAGACCTATATATTTTTTTCTTGAGAAAAACAGCCTTTAACCTATTTTTTTGCCATTCAATTGGGACTGGTTTCGTATATATATTTTTGAGTACCTTTAGAATACCCTACCATTTCGAAGCTGCCCTTTTTTTAACAATCTTCTTCGACGCCGCGGATCGTGATGTATCCCGTAATGATTTTCAACAAACGAGCTAAGGGACAACACTTAGAGAAAATATCGCGCTGATTTTTCTAAGTACAAGGCAGAATAGATAAGCTCAACTTTTTTCAAAACAATCAACATCGGCGAAGTCCGGTGTGAAGCCATCATCTTCGACGGCGCGAAGCTCAACCTTTTTTTCTAAATAAATCTACATCGGCGAAGTCCCGGTGTTGAAGCCATCATCATCGACGGCGCGAAGCTCAACCTTTTTCAAAACAATCAACATCTGCGAAGTCCCGGTGTTGAAGCCATCATCTTCGACGGCGCGAAGCTCAACCTTTTTTCTAAACAAATCTACATCGCGAGGAAGAAGCGCTAGTGAAACAATCATCATCGACAGCGCGAAGCTCAATCCTTTTTCAAAACAATCAACATCAGCGAAGCACCGCTGATGAAGCCATCATCATCGACGGCGCGAAGCTCAATCTTTTTTTCAAAACAATCAACATCGGCGAAGCACCGCTGGTGAAACAATCATCATCGACGGCGCGAAGCTCAACCTTTTTTCAAAACAATCAACATCGGCGAAGCACCGCTGATGAAGCCATCATCATCGACGGCGCGAAGCTCAATCTTTTTTTCAAAACAATCAACATCAGCGAAGCACCGCTGATGAAGCCATCATCATCGACGGCGCGAAGCTCAATCTTTTTTTCAAAACAATCAACATCGCGAAGCACCGCTGATGAAGCCATCATCATCGACGGCGCGAAGCTCAATCTTTTTTTTTCAAACAATCAACATCGGCGAAGCACCGCTGATGAAGCCATCATCATCGACGGCGCGAAGCTCAATCTTTTTTTTCAAAACAATCAACATCGGCGAAGCACCGCTGATGATGCCATCATCATCGACGGCGCGAAGCTCAATCTTTTTTTCAAAACAATCAACATCGGCGAAGCACCGCTGATGATGCCATCATCATCGACGGCGCGAAGCTCAATCTTTTTTCAAAACAATCAACATCGTCGAAGCACCGCTGATGAAGCCATCATCATCGACGGCGCGAAGCTCAATCTTTTTTTTCTCAAAACAATTAGTACCTACTGTTTTACCATCATACTTTGGACACTGTTCGCAACGTCCGGGCTCGCAATTTAATAAGATTTGGGACATGTTTAATGTTAACGCTATGGCAGAGGTCTCCCCTTCTCTTACCCCTCCCCGGTAAATAAATATTGACCCTACCTATGCTTTTAATAACATGGATCAACCTATCTACATTGTCTAGTGGGAGAGGGCAATGCGTTCCTTATTACGGACAAAGTGTATCAACCTTTGTTTGTTCATGATGGGTCAATTAATTGTAGTGAATCAATTTACAATGTTATGGAAAATAATTTTACGTGGATAAAATTATAAATGTTATGGTTAATCAGTGTGTCCATGTATGATTGTGGTTTGTCGTCGACGTATTGTTGTATTTAATTCACCCAAGTCCCCTACATCACCCCCCCCCCCCCCGCCCCCCCCCCCCCCCCCCCCCCCCCCCCCCTAGGCTGTCAGATCTCCTCCCGATCCCGGTGGTATGCTACATATAAATTATAGCTCTGGAGGGTGTCATAGATACTGAAATTCGGCCCCTTGTGCAATATCAAGGGGTAAAGAACGACCCATAATGTTCCAATGCAAAAAGAACGACCCATAATATATTTTTGGCCAACCTGTCCCACAATGCAATGTTAAGGGACAGTCCACACCTCATCAATTTGGGCAGGGCTTTTAAAGAACGACCCATAATCTATTTAAGCCGACCTGTCACATGATACTGAACTTCAGTCCCAATGCAATATTAAGGGGCAGCCCAACACCTTAACAATTTGGACGGGGCTATTAAAGAACGACCGATAATCTATCTTTTTCTACAGCCCAGCAGGGCTCATTACAATCCGAAATATGTCCCTGTGCAATATCAAGGGGTAAGAACGACCCACAATATCCCAATGCAAAAAGAACGACCCATAATCTATTTTGGCCAACCTGTCCCACAATGCAATATTAAGGGACAATCCAGCGTCTCATCAATTTTGGCAGGGCTTTTAAAGAACGACCCATAATCTATTTAAGCCGACCTGTCACATGATACTGAACTTCAGTCCCAATTAAGGGGCAGTCCAACACCTTAACAATTTGGACGGGACTATTAAAGAACGGCCCATAATATATCTTTGGACGGGGCTTTTAAAGAACGAACCATAATCTATTTTGTAAAATCTGTCACATGATACTGAAATTCGGTCCCTGTGCAATAGGGCAGGGCTTTTAAAGAACGACCCATAATCTATTTAAGCCGACCTGTCACATGATACTGAACTTCAGTCCCAATGCAATATTAAGGGGCAGTCCAACACCTTAACAATTTGGACGGGACTATTAAAGAACGACCCATAATATATCTTTGGACGGGGCTTTTAAAGAACGACCCATAATCTACGAGAACTTCAGTCCCAATGCAATATTAAGGGGCAGTCCAACACATTAACAATTTGGACGGGACTATTAAAGAACGACCCATAATATATCTTTGGACGGGGCTTTTAAAGAACGACCCATAATCTAGTTTGGTAAATCTGTCACATGATACTGAGATTCGGTCCCTGTGCAATATCAAGGGGTAAAGAACGACCCATAATGTCCCAATGCAAAAAGAACGACCCGTAATCTATTTCGGCCAACCTGTCCCACAATGCAATATTAAGGGACAGTCCAGCACCTCATCAATTTGGGCAGTGCTTTTAAAGAACGACCCATAATCTATTTAACATGTTTAAGCCGACCTGTCACATGATACTGAACTTCAGTCCCAATGCAATATTAAGGGGCAGTCCAACACCTTAACAATTTGGACAGGACTATTAAAGAACGACCCATAATATATCTTTGGACGGGGCTTTTAAAGAACGACCCATAGTTAATGGGACGCTAAAGTACTGACGACACTTGAGTTGGTTATACAAGTCCAGTGGTTTTAGGATAAAATAATTTAATTCCCACGTGTGATGAATTTTATAGGGGGGATATATGATCAAAATCCATTATTGCATTGAAACCAACGGAAATTCAAAATTTACGGCCGTTCGTCGTGTCCGCCATCGTCTGGGTGCCGGACGGCAGTGCCAATGATCCTTAATCAAGGATTTAATATCACACAGCATATCATAAAACCACATTATTATAATCAACCCACATTAGACGTATAGGAGCTATAATAGTTTTGGAGTTAGAATATATTTATTACCTGGTCAGTTACTTATTTTGAGGACTGTATTATGTCATTGAGGTTTGAAAATTATACAAAATACTATTGTTTTGAAAAAAAGCTTGAGCTTCGCGCCGTCGATGATGATGGCATCATCAGCGGTGCTTCGCCGATGTTGATTGTTTTGAAAAAAAAGATTGAGCTTCGCGCCGTCGATGATGATGGCTTCATCAGCGGTGCTTCGCCGATGTTGATTGTTTTGAAAAAAAGATTGAGCTTCACGCCGTCGATGATGATGGTTCACCAGTGGTGCTTTCGCGCTGGCGAAGGTGATATTGAAAAAGGAAGACCTTTCCGATGTTGCATTATTTTCTAAAAGTTTGAGCTTCGCGCCGTCGAAGATGATTTAAAAAAAAGAGGAGCTTCAAAAATGGTAGGAAAAAGAAAATTGAGCTTCGCGCCGTCGATGATGATGGTTCACCAGCGGTGCTTTCGCGCTGGCGAAGGTGATATTGAAAAGGAAGACCTTTTCGATGTTGCATTATTTTTTAAAAGGTTGAGCTTCGCGCCGTCGAAGATGATTTAAAAAAAAGTGGAGCTTCAAAAATGGTAGGGTATTCTAAAGTTTAGCCATTATTTTTTTTTTGCCAATCAATAAAAAATACCAGCTAAAGTTCCGAATTTCTAAGACTATTCTTATAGACCTTCAAATATTTGCTGTGCTAACATATAAGCCTTCGTAGATACGGCATATGAGTGCCCCCCCCCCCCCCCCCCCGGGCCAAAATGGTGATAGCTTCTCGCTCGTGACAATGTTCATAATCATGATAATTGTAAGTACTTTACATACAAATAGATACATTCAGTGTTGCTATATCCATGCGCCCAACTGTACGCCAACTTGGCGATTTCAGCCGATAAAATATTTACAATTATGAAAAATAAAAGTAAAATAATATAAAATCATAAAATATGGAAACAATATACAGAAGTATACAGAAATATAAACATTAATAACAATCATAAAGATAGAAATTAATGTGGGCGCGTTTTGTGTATGAGTCAATTTCGTCGGCTCGAGTACATAAAGCCGCTCAAACTGATAATAGCGACAATAGCACAAAAGAGCACTGGTGTGCGCGATAGTGCGAGCAGTAAGTCAATCGTATTAGGAGCATAATAATCGCGCTATTTTATGCGATAGCGTCAATCGATAGCGTTAGTAGCACAGAAGAGCACGGGCGTATGTGATAGTGCGAGCAGTAAGGCGATAGCGACAATAGCAAAGTAGAACACAGGCGTGTGCGATAGTGCGAGCATTAAAGCAATCGCATTATGATCATATGATTGCGCTATTTTACGCGATAGCGACAATCAATAGCGTCAGTAGCACAGAAGAGCACGAGTTTGTGCGATAGTGCGAGCAGTAAGGCGATAGCGACAATAGCAAAGTAGAACACAGGCGTGTGCGATAGTGCGAGCATTAAAGCAATCGCATTATGATCATATGATTGCGCTATTTTACGCGATAGCGACAATCAATAGCGTCAGTAGCACAGAAGAGCACGAGTTTGTGCGATAGTGCGAGCAGTATAATATATATAGCGATTATAGCACAGAAGAGCACGGGCGTATGTGATAGTGCGAAGCAATTAGGAGCATATAATCGCGCTATTTTACGCGAGCACATTGTCACTTGCATACAATAGCACAAAAGAGCACAGGTGTGTGCGATCGCGCGATTGTGTGCATCTTTCTGCTGCAATTGCACAATAGCACCTTCACATGTGCTATGCGCGCTATTGTGCGATGTTCCTTTCAACAATGTTAGTAGTGCGCTATTCGCGCTATTGTGCGAATGATACTTCATTCATCTATGAGACATGCCAAGGATGTGCTATTCGCGCTATTGTGCGATGTTCCGTTTAACAATAGTAGTGAGCATTTAGTGTGTTACTCGCGCTATTTTGCGTTATTCGCGCTATTGTGCGATGTTCCTTTCAACACTAAGTTAGTAGTGCGCTATTCGCGCTATTGTGCGAATGATTATTATACTTCATTCATCTATGAGACATGCCAAGGATGCGCTATTCGCGCTATTGTGCGATGTTCCTTTCAACAATGTTAGTAGTGTGCTATTCGCGCTATTGTGCGAATGATCATTATACTTCATTCATCTATGAGACCTGCCAAGGATGTGCTATTCGCGCTATTGTGCGATGTTCCTTTCAACAATGTTAGTCTCAAGAAATAAACTAATTTTGTCCGAACCTGATAAGCATTTTAAGTGACAATGACATTCTGTGGACATACTATTCATCAAATCTTGAAAATGTCCGACTTCCCCATCCGTTCACGCTTTTTGGAGTTAATCAGACGGTGGTGGACATGTCAGACATTTACTTGGTGAATTTCAAGATGTTACTAACACACCGTTTGATAGTATCAAGTGAAAGGTTTGGCATCATAGATTATGGGTCGTTCTTTAAACGCCCCAATCAAACTATGAGCCCTTTAAAATGCATGGTGGTAACCACCGATATAGTTTGTGTACTACTACTACTCAATGGGTACAGTTCACAGCATCTTGTGCGTCTAAAATAAGAACCATTAGAGCTATGCAACTCAAACTTTGGAACACGACTTTTTTAAGGATGACCTTTCATGTAGAATAGAAAATTTCAACAAAATTATGATAAAAGAGCGGTCGAAGATGCCCGTGGCCCAAAGATGCCCAATGGTGGGGCGTTCTTTAAAAGCGGTCCTAGGTGCAGTGGACCCTGTTGTGCGTAACCACCCAGAGCGGAGCAAGTTATATAGAGCCCCGCAGGGTTCCGGAAGATACACTAATCGAAGTCACAATGAATGCTATCTTCATCAGTAAATGACACGCCGGTGCATTTGCAAGTTTTGTGATTTTATAATGGTTTAAATGTGTTGTTGTGTCAAAAATAAGCGTCCAACAAAATTATGATAAAAGAGCGGTCGAAGATGCCCGTGGCCCAAAGATGCCCAATTCCAATTTCGATTCAATGAGAGTTAAGATGGAGACATTGATAATGGTTTAAATATGTTGTGTCAAAAATAAGCGCCCAACAAA
The DNA here is from genome assembly GCA_035610835.1 of Ophiura sarsii. Taxonomy (NCBI): domain Eukaryota; kingdom Metazoa; phylum Echinodermata; class Ophiuroidea; order Amphilepidida; family Ophiuridae; genus Ophiura; species Ophiura sarsii. The sequence continues at coordinate 70,748,866 of CM069441.1, read as the reverse complement.
ATTAGGATAAAAGAGCGGTCGAAGATGCCCGTGGCCCAAAGATGCCCAATGGTGGGGCGTTCTTTAAAAGCGGTCCTAGGTGCAGTGGACCCTGTTGTGCGTAACCGCCCAGAGCGGAGCATGTTTATATAGAGCCCCGCAGGGTTCCGGAAGATACACTAATCGAAGTCACAATGAATGCCATCTTCATCAGTAGATGACATTCTGTGTACATACTATTCATCAAATCTTATAAATGTCCGACTTCCCCATCCGTTCACGCTTTTTGGAGTTAATCAGACGGTGGTGGACATGTCAGACATTTACTTGGTGAATTTCAAGATGTTACTAACACACCGTTTGATAGTATCAAGTGACAGGTTTGGCATAATAGATTATGGGTCGTTCTTTAAACGCCCCAATCAAACTATGAGCCCTCTAAAATGCATGGTGGTAACCACCGATATAGTTTGTGTACTACTCAATGGGTACAGTTCACAGCATCTTGTGCGTCTAAAATAAGAACCATTAGAGCTATGCAACTCAAACTTTGGAACACGACTTTTTTAAGGATGACCTTTCATGTAGAATAGAAAATTTCAACAAAATTATGATAAAAGAGCGGTCGAAGATGCCCGTGGCCCAAAGATGCCCAATGGTGGGGCGTTCTTTAAAAGCGGTCCTAGGTGCAGTGGACCCTGTTGTGCGTAACCGCCCAGAGTGGAGCAAGTTATATAGAGCCCCGCAGGGTTCCGGAAGATACACTAATCAAAGTCACAATGAATGCTATCTTCATCAGTAAATGACACGCCGGTGCATTTGCAAGTTTTGTGATTTTATAATGGTTTAAATGTGTTGTTGTGTCAAAAATAAGCGTCCAACAAAATTATGATAAAAGAGCGGTCGAAGATGCCCGTGGCCCAAAGATGCCCAATTCCAATTTCGATTCAATGAGAGTTAAGATGGAGACATTGATAATGGTTTAAATATGTTGTGTCAAAAATAAGCGCCCAACAAAATTATGATAAAAGAGCGGTCGAAGATGCCCGTGGCCCAAATATGCCCGTGGCCCAAAGATGCCCAATGGTGGGGCGTTCTTTAAAAGCGGTCCTAGGTGCAGTGGACCCTGTTGTGCGTAACCGCCCAGAGCGAAACATGTTTATATAGAGCCCCGCAGGGTTCCGGAAGATACACTAATCGAAGTCACAATGAATGCCATCTTCATCAGTAGATGACATTCTGTGGACATACTATTCATCAAATCTTGAAAATGTCCGACTTCCCCACCCACCCGTTCACGCTTTTTGGAGTTAATCAGACGGTGGTGGACATGTCAGACATTTACTTGGTGAATTTCAAGATGTTACTAACACACATAGTATCAAGTGACAGGTTTGGCATAATAGATTATGGGTCGTTCTTTAAACGCCCCAATCAAACTATGAGCCCTCTATAATGCATGGTGGTAACCACCGATATAGTTTGTGTACTACTCAATGGGTACAGTTCACAGCATCTTGTGCGTCTAAAATAAGAACCATTAGAGCTATGTAACTCAAACTTTGGAACACGACTTTTTTAAGGATGACCTTTCATGTAGAATAGAAAATTTCAACAAAATTATGATAAAAGAGCGGTCGAAGATGTCCGTGGCCCAAAGATGCCCAATGGTGGGGCGTTCTTTAAAAGCGGTCCTAGGTGCAGTGGACCCTGTTGTGCGTAACCGCCCAGAGCGGAGCAAGTTATATAGAGCCCCGCAGGGTTCCGGAAGATACACTAATCGAAGTCACAATGAATGCTATCTTCATCAGTAAATGACACGCCGGTGCATTTGCAAGTTTTGTGATTTCATAATGGTTTAAATGTGTTGAACATGCGCATTATACATACAGTTGTGAAAGGTATCACGGGTTTTTCTCCGGAACTATTTAGTGACGTTGCTACCTTAGAAACATGAACTTTATTTTCTCATTTTGGTTCATTATTTTCAAATATCCTAAAGCAAATTTAGTTTCAAACTTATATTCAAAGTCTCATTGATATTGGTCAAATAGTTTTTGAGTTATGTCGATTTGAATAGAAAATCCGTAAATTCCAATATACTCCCAACGAGCCCGAAAACTTGAATTTCCGTGGTACAAATATCTATAGGTGTAAAGGAACATAGTTTAAAGGGACATTAAGTGGTGTTGAAAATTTTAAATGTTTAAAAATTTACTTCAGAATTCAAGATAAACATTACAAATTGCCGTTATCATGGTTATTGTTGTTTCTACTAACAAAAACACAGCAAAACTTGATTAAAACAATTATTATCGCTATTTATTGTAAAACGCCCTCTATGCAAATATGGTTCGCGTTATGTATCACGCGTACTGCAGTGGGATACTGTCGGACGTAAAATGCTCGTCCCGTGGGACGAGCATTTTTGAATCGACGTTTTCTTGTACAAAGAGAGCTGATTTTTCGTAATCCTTATAGGTGTAAGTTCATACATGTAATACAATTATAAAAATAAACTAATCTCAGTTTGTATCATAATTGAGGGCGCTGCCTCCAACACATCTCTTAGTGTCCCTTTAACAATGACAACTCTTCCTGTTGAATCAAGCATTTTACTTTTCATGTTATAATGCGTCGTGTTATACATCAAGATATCCTGTACATTTCAGCTCGAAATTGAAGGATATTTAGGTATGCTATCTTCAGTAGATAGCAGCTGGAGACGTAACGCATCAAATACGCGACTTACAACGCGTCCGTTGGCGCTTTTTAGAGTACGCTGTATACACACATAAACGACGCATGCCGACATACGGGCTGCTATCTTCTCAAAATAGCATTTACAAGTTGCTATCTTCTTAAGATAGCAATTAACGGGTTACTATCTTCTGTAGATAGCATCTAACATTTGCTATCTTCAGAAGATAATTTAGTATACGCCTAGCAACGGCGTCCATGCCTAAGATATGATTGGAAAACGGGCTATACACCGATGGTTTGAACGAAAAGCTCAGGGTTAAGCTTAGGACTAGTCCCTAGCGTTAGGGTAAGGTTAGGTTAGACTTAGAGTTATGGTTAGGACTAAGAATAACTTTGGCTTTGGACTAGGATGAGGCTGAGGACCAGGAGAACGGGGTAAAGGGTGGGACGTGTGTCGGGGCAAGGGTTTCTCATAACGAACTGGGAGGGGGGGGCAGGGAAAGGAGTCGGGGTGTGTGGGGTGTGTGTGGGGGGAGCCGGGGTGGGGGCAACAACGGGGTTAAATTGAGCAGGGATGGATTTCAGGGCATGTTATAGAAACGATCACACATGTTGTTTGAATAAAAGTAAGGAATGAGAATGACCAAAGTTAGCATTGTTTGGTCATTAATCATGTTAATGCACTATAGGCCTACAGACAGATAGGCTACGGCTGATTTGTGAACTTTTGGACTCATTTTTAAGTTTTCTACTCTTTCGTGAAATTGGTATAAATCGAAAAGTCTTTGACCAATATCCTTCAAAATAGGTTTAATATTATGTGTGCCTTATGATTAATCAAAAATAACAAAACCAGGTTTGCAAATAAACAAATCTATTTATGTTCTAAGGTAGCACACCACTAAATACTCTTCACCAAGCCCGGGAAACCCGTTTCCAACTTTTACTATGATACGATATACATTTCCCCCCACTATATCTCTGGTAATCTTTCGAATTTGCATTGTGGGGGTTTGCATTGTGGGACTGAATTTCAGTATCAAGTGACAGGTTTGGCATAATAGATTATGGGTCGTTCTTTAAAAGCCCCATCCAAACTATTGAGCCCTCTAAAATGCATTCAAATTGTTGATATCCCATCCCACAATGCAACAAATGATAGGTCGTTCTTTAGAATCCCCTTGTAAAGTGACACCGCCCATTCAAATTATTTAATATTGCATTGTGGGACTGAATTTCAGTATCAAGTGACAGGTTTGGCATAATAGATTATGGGTCGTTTTTTAAAAGCCCCATCCAAACTATTGAGCCCTCTAAAATGCATGATAGGTCGTTCTTTAAAAGCCCCGTCAAAAAACCCATCCAAACTAAACTGTTAATATCCTATCCCGCAATGCAAGAAATGATAGGTCGTTCTTTAAAATCCCCCTGTAAAATGACACCGCCCATTGTTCAAATTGTTTAATATAGCCCTCTAAAAGATGAATGAAGTTTAATAATCATTCGCACAATAGCGCGAATAGCGCACTACTAACATTGTTCAAAGGAACATAGCACAATAGCGCGAATAGCACATCCTTGTCAAGTCTCAAAAATGAAGTTTAATAATCATTCGCACAATAGCGCGAATAGCGCACTACTAAAATTGTTGGAAGGAACAGCGCACAATAGCGCGAATAGCACATAAGATGAATGAAATATAATAATCATTCGCACAATAGCGCGAACAGCGCATTACTAAAATTGTGGGCCACGGACATCTTCGACCGCTCTTTTATCATAATTTTGTTGAAATTTTCTATTCTACATGAAAGGTCATCCTTAAACAAGTCGTGTTCCAAAGTTTGAGTTGCATAGCTCTAATGATTCTTATTTTAGACGCACAAGATGCTGTGATCTGTACCCATTAGTAGTACACAAACTATATCGGTGGTTACCACCATGCATTTTAGAGGGCTCATAGTTTGATTGGGGCGTTTAAAGAACAACCCATAATCTATTATGCCAAACCTGTCACTTGATACTATCAAACGGTGTGTTAGTAACATCTTGAAATTCACCAAGTAAATGTCTGACATGTCCACCACCGTCTGATTAACTCCAAAAAGCGTGAACGGGTGGGTGGGGAAGTCGGACATTTTCAAGATTTGATGAATAGTATGTCCACAGAATGTCATCTACTGATGAAGATGGCATTCATTGTGACTTCGATTAGTGTATCTTTCGGAACCCTGCGGGGCTCTATATAAACATGCTCCGCTCTGGGCGGTTACGCACAACAGGGTCCACTGGACCTAGGACCGCTTTTAAAGAACGCCCCACCATTGGGCATCTTTGGGCCACGGGCATATTTGGGCCACGGGCATCTTCGGCCGCTCTTTTATCATAATTTTGTTGGGCGCTTATTTTTGACACAACATATTTAAACCATTATCAATGTCTCCATCTTAACTCTCATTGAAGCACAACACTATGTCGTCTCCCATTGACTTTACACGGCGAGTACTCCATATTCAAAACGCTGTAAATCCAGAGTGCTAGTGACTAGATCAATGAAATTTTGATATGTTTTAGAACCATCCGTGATCTTTAACATATCTTAATATGAACTACAAATCATCGTCAAGATTTTTTGCTAGAAGTCGGCGAAAATAAATGGTATGATTACGCGAGTCAATATTCGGTTATTTCCCGTTCATGCACCATGTGTGTAAATCGGCCCGTTATTTATATTTCAGCTAAATTCATCGAATTTTCTGTTCTAAACATTAAATATATAATCCATAAAATCCATAAAACACAAATTTGATATCATTACCTCTCAAATTGATGCCAATTTTGCACATTCATTTGGTCAAAAGGAACTATTATCGTACTCAAGTTTTGCCGGAAGTGCCGCGCAAAACAGACTTAGTGGTGTGCTCCCTTCAAGGTGACACTTTTGGTCAAAATCATTAAACATTTGATATCAACTTGTTCAGCATAAAATTTTGAATAAACTAGCCAGATATCATGTCAATCGAACACTCCGTTTTTGAGATATGCTCAGATTGCGGAGAGCGCATCTTGCGTAAAATCACTATATTCCGGGGTTTTTATCCTATCGGATGCGCGTTCTAGGCCTACACTCAACATGCTCAAGTAAATTCAACTTTTTTGAGTGAAATCCGGGGTGCAAATCCAACCGATTTTGATTTTGATCAGTCACTGATAATGTTGAACTAACATAACAACTGAAAAAGTCACATTTAATGTATAAAAAAGAGCATCCCCCCCCTGGTCCTTGTTAAACCCAACAATTTGGGCATAGTGCGATATTTAAACTGCCCAGATCTGAAATCTACGCATAGATTTGGGTGAAACCCGACTTTCATTTATAACATTGCAATTCACACGTGGATCGGAGCCAATGTGGGACAAGGAACCTAGGAATTTACCTTAAAGGTGACACTTTTGGTCAAAATCATTAAACATTTGATATCAACTTGTTCAGCATAAAATTTTGAATAAACTAGCCAGATATCATGTCAATCGAACACTCCGTTTTTGAGATATGCTCAGATTGCGGAGAGCGCATCTTGCGTAAAATCACTATATTCCGGGTTTTTTATCCTATCGGAGGCGCGTTCTAGGCCTACACTCAACATGCTCAAGAAAATTCAGCTTTTTTGAGTGAAATCCGGGGTGCAAATCCAACCGATTTTGATTTTGATCAGTCACTGATAATGTTAAACTAACATAACAACTGAAAAAGTCACATTTAATGTATAAAAAAGAGCATCCCCCCCCCCCCTGGTCCTTGTTAAACCCAACAATTTGGGCATAGTGCGATATTTAAACTGCCCAGATCTGAAATCTACGCATAGATTTGGGTGAAACCCGACTTTCATTTATAACATTGCAATTCACACGTGGATCGGAGCCAATGTGGGACAAGGAACCTAGGAATTTACCTTAAAGGTGATACTTTTGGTCAAAATCATTAAACATTTGATATCAACTTGTTCAGCATAAAATTTTGAATAAACTAGCCAGATATCATGTCAATCGAACACTCCGTTTTTGAGATATGCTCAGATTGCGGAGAGCGCATCTTGCGTAAAATCACTATATTCCGGGTTTTTTATCCTATCGGAGGCGCGTTCTAGGCCTACACTCAACATGCTCAAGAAAATTCAGCTTTTTTGAGTGAAATCCGGGGTGCAAATCCAACCGATTTTGATTTTGATCAGTCACTGATAATGTTAAACTAACATAACAACTGAAAAAGTCACATTTAATGTATAAAAAAGAGCATCCCCCCCCCCCCCTGGTCCTTGTTAAACCCAACAATTTGGGCATAGTGCGATATTTAAACTGCCCAGATCTGAAATCTACGCATAGATTTGGGTGAAACCCGACTTTCATTTATAACATTGCAATTCACACGTGGATCGGAGCCAATGTGGGACAAGGAACCTAGGAATTTACCTTAAAGGTGACACTTTTGGTCAAAATCATTAAACATTTGATATCAACTTGTTCAGCATAAAATTTTGAATAAACTAGCCAGATATCATGTCAATCGAACACTCCGTTTTTGAGATATGCTCAGATTGCGGAGAGCGCATCTTGCGTAAAATCACTATATTCCGGGTTTTTTATCCTATCGGATGCGCGTTCTAGGCCTACACTCAACATGCTCAAGTAAATTCAACTTTTTTGAGTGAAATCCGGGGTGCAAATCCAACCGATTTTGATTTTGATCAGTCACTGATAATGTTGAACTAACATAACAACTGAAAAAGTCACATTTAATGTATAAAAAAGAGCATCCCCCCCCTGGTCCTTGTTAAACCCAACAATTTGGGCATAGTGCGATATTTAAACTGCCCAGATCTGAAATCTACGCATAGATTTGGGTGAAACCCGACTTTCATTTATAACATTGCAATTCACACGTGGATCGGAGCCAATGTGGGACAAGGAACCTAGGAATTTACCTTCAAGGTGACACTTTTGGTCAAAATCATTAAACATTTGATATCAACTTGTTCAGCATAAAATTTTGAATAAACTAGCCAGATATCATGTCAATCGAACACTCCGTTTTTGAGATATGCTCAGATTGAGAGCGCATCTTGCGTAAAATCACTATATTCCGGGTTTTTTATCCTATCGGATGCGCGTTCTAGGCCTACACTCAACATGCTCAAGTAAATTCAACTTTTTTGAGTGAAATCCGGGGTGCAAATCCAACCGATTTTGATTTTGATCAGTCACTGATAATGTTGAACTAACATAACAACTGAAAAAGTCACATTTAATGTATAAAAAAGAGCATCCCCCCCCCCTGGTCCTTGTTAAACCCAACAATTTGGGCATAGTGCGATATTTAAACTGCCCAGATCTGAAATCTACGCATAGATTTGGGTGAAACCCGACTTTCATTTATAACATTGCAATTCACACGTGGATCGGAGCCAATGTGGGACAAGGAACCTAGGAATTTACCTTAAAGGTGACACTTTTGGTCAAAATCATTAAACATTTGATATCAACTTGTTCAGCATAAAATTTTGAATAAACTAGCCAGATATCATGTCAATCGAACACTCCGTTTTTGAGATATGCTCAGATTGCGGAGAGCGCATCTTGCGTAAAATCACTATATTCCGGGTTTTTTATCCTATCGGATGCGCGTTCTAGGCCTACACTCAACATGCTCAAGTAAATTCAACTTTTTTGAGTGAAATCCGGGGTGCAAATCCAACCGATTTTGATTTTGATCAGTCACTGATAATGTTGAACTAACATAACAACTGAAAAAGTCACATTTAATGTATAAAAAAGAGCATCCCCCCCCCCCCTGGTCCTTGTTAAACCCAACAATTTGGGCATAGTGCGATATTTAAACTGCCCAGATCTGAAATCTACGCATAGATTTGGGTGAAACCCGACTTTCATTTATAACATTGCAATTCACACGTGGATCGGAGCCAATGTGGGACAAGGAACCTAGGAATTTACCAAGGGAGCACAACACCGTTGTCGTCTCCCATTGACTTTACACGGCAAGTACTCCATATTCAAAACGCTGTAAATCCAGAGTGCTAGTGACTAGATCAATGAAATTTTGATATGTTTTAGAACCATCCGTGATCTTTAACATATCTTAATATGAACTACAAATCATCGTCAAGATTTTTTGCTAGAAGTCGGCGAAAATAAATGGTATGATTACGCGAGTCAATATTCGGTTATTTCCCGTTCATGCACCATGTGTGTAAATCGGCCCGTTATTTATATTTCAGCTAAATTCATCGAATTTTCTGTTCTAAACATTAAATATATAATCCATAAAATCCATAAAACACAAATTTGATATCATTACCTCTCAAATTGATGCCAATTTTGCACATTCATTTGGTCAAAAGGAACTATTATCGTACTCAAGTTTTGCCGGAAGTGCCGCGCAAAACAGACTTAGTGGTGTGCTCCCTTCAAGGTGACACTTTTGGTCAAAATCATTAAACATTTGATATCAACTTGTTCAGCATAAAATTTTGAATAAACTAGCCAGATATCATGTCAATCGAACACTCCGTTTTTGAGATATGCTCAGATTGCGGAGAGCGCATCTTGCGTAAAATCACTATATTCCGGGTTTTTTATCCTATCGGATGCGCGTTCTAGGCCTACACTCAACATGCTCAAGTAAATTCAAATTTTTTGAGTGAAATCCGGGGTGCAAATCCAACCGATTTTGATTTTGATCAGTCACTGATAATGTTGAACTAACATAACAACTGAAAAAGTCACATTTAATGTATAAAAAAGAGCATCCCCCCCCCCTGGTCCTTGTTAAACCCAACAATTTGGGCATAGTGCGATATTTAAACTGCCCAGATCTGAAATCTACGCATAGATTTGGGTGAAACCCGACTTTCATTTATAACATTGCAATTCACACGTGGATCGGAGCCAATGTGGGACAAGGAACCTAGGAATTTACCTTAAAGGGAGCACAACACTATGTCGTCTCCCATTGACTTTACACGGCGAGTACTCCATATTCAAAACGCTGTAAATCCAGAGTGCTAGTGACTAGATCAATGAAATTTTGATATGTTTTAGAACCATCCGTGATCTTTAACATATCTTAATATGAACTACAAATCATCGTCAAGATTTTTTGCTAGAAGTCGGCGAAAATAAATGGTATGATTACGCGAGTCAATATTCGGTTATTTCCCGTTCATGCACCATGTGTGTAAATCGGCCCGTTATTTATATTTCAGCTAAATTCATCGAATTTTCTGTTCTAAACATTAAATATATAATCCATAAAATCCATAAAACACAAATTTGATATCATTACCTCTCAAATTGATGCCAATTTTGCACATTCATTTGGTCAAAAGGAACTATTATCGTACTCAAGTTTTGCCGGAAGTGCCGCGCAAAACAGACTTAGTGGTGTGCTCCCTTCAAGGTGACACTTTTGGTCAAAATCATTAAACATTTGATATCAACTTGTTCAGCATAAAATTTTGAATAAACTAGCCAGATATCATGTCAATCGAACACTCCGTTTTTGAGATATGCTCAGATTGCGGAGAGCGCATCTTGCGTAAAATCACTATATTCCGGGGTTTTTATCCTATCGGATGCGCGTTCTAGGCCTACACTCAACATGCTCAAGTAAATTCAACTTTTTGGAGTGAAATCTGGGGTGCAAATCCAACCGATTTTGATTTTGATCAGTCACTGATAATGTTGAACTAACATAACAACTGAAAAAGTCACATTTAATGTATAAAAAAGAGCATCCCCCCCTGGTCCTTGTTAAACCCAACAATTTGGGCATAGTGCGATATTTAAACTGCCCAGATCTGAAATCTACGCATAGATTTGGGTGAAACCCGACTTTCATTTATAACATTGCAATTCACACGTGGATCGGAGCCAATGTGGGACAAGGAACCTAGGAATTTACCTTCAAGGTGACACTTTTGGTCAAAATCATTAAACATTTGATATCAACTTGTTCAGCATAACATTTTGAATAAACTAGCCAGATATCATGTCAATCGAACACTCCGTTTTTGAGATATGCTCAGATTGCTGAGAGCGCATCTTGCGTAAAATCACTATATTCCGGGTTTTTTATCCTATCGGATGCGCGTTCTAGGCCTACACTCAACATGCTCAAGTAAATTCAACTTTTTTGAGTGAAATCCGGGGTGCAAATCCAACCGATTTTGATTTTGATCAGTCACTGATAATGTTGAACTAACATAACAACTGAAAAAGTCACATTTAATGTATAAAAAAGAGCATCCCCCCCCCCTGGTCCTTGTTAAACCCAACAATTTGGGCATAGTGCGATATTTAAACTGCCCAGATCTGAAATCTACGCATAGATTTGGGTGAAACCCGACTTTCATTTATAACATTGCAATTCACACGTGGATCGGAGCCAATGTGGGACAAGGAACCTAGGAATTTACCTTAAAGGGAGCACAACACTATGTCGTCTCCCATTGACTTTACACGGCGAGTACTCCATATTCAAAACGCTGTAAATCCAGAGTGCTAGTGACTAGATCAATGAAATTTTGATATGTTTTAGAACCATCCGTGATCTTTAACATATCTTAATATGAACTACAAATCATCGTCAAGATTTTTTGCTAGAAGTCGGCGAAAATAAATGGTATGATTACGCGAGTCAATATTCGGTTATTTCCCGTTCATGCACCATGTGTGTAAATCGGCCCGTTATTTATATTTCAGCTAAATTCATCGAATTTTCTGTTCTAAACATTAAATATATAATCCATAAAATCCATAAAACACAAATTTGATATCATTACCTCTCAAATTGATGCCAATTTTGCACATTCATTTGGTCAAAAGGAACTATTATCGTACTCAAGTTTTGCCGGAAGTGCCGCGCAAAACAGACTTAGTGGTGTGCTCCCTTCAAGGTGACACTTTTGGTCAAAATCATTAAACATTTGATATCAACTTGTTCAGCATAAAATTTTGAATAAACTAGCCAGATATCATGTCAATCGAACACTCCGTTTTTGAGATATGCTCAGATTGCGGAGAGCGCATCTTGCGTAAAATCACTATATTCCGGGTTTTTTATCCTATCGGATGCGCGTTCTAGGCCTACACTCAACATGCTCAAGTAAATTCAAATTTTTTGAGTGAAATCCGGGGTGCAAATCCAACCGATTTTGATTTTGATCAGTCACTGATAATGTTGAACTAACATAACAACTGAAAAAGTCACATTTAATGTATAAAAAAGAGCATCCCCCCCCCCTGGTCCTTGTTAAACCCAACAATTTGGGCATAGTGCGATATTTAAACTGCCCAGATCTGAAATCTACGCATAGATTTGGGTGAAACCCGACTTTCATTTATAACATTGCAATTCACACGTGGATCGGAGCCAATGTGGGACAAGGAACCTAGGAATTTACCTTAAAGGGAGCACAACACTATGTCGTCTCCCATTGACTTTACACGGCGAGTACTCCATATTCAAAACGCTGTAAATCCAGAGTGCTAGTGACTAGATCAATGAAATTTTGATATGTTTTAGAACCATCCGTGATCTTTAACATATCTTAATATGAACTACAAATCATCGTCAAGATTTTTTGCTAGAAGTCGGCGAAAATAAATGGTATGATTACGCGAGTCAATATTCGGTTATTTCCCGTTCATGCACCATGTGTGTAAATCGGCCCGTTATTTATATTTCAGCTAAATTCATCGAATTTTCTGTTCTAAACATTAAATATATAATCCATAAAATCCATAAAACACAAATTTGATATCATTACCTCTCAAATTGATGCCAATTTTGCACATTCATTTGGTCAAAAGGAACTATTATCGTACTCAAGTTTTGCCGGAAGTGCCGCGCAAAACAGACTTAGTGGTGTGCTCCCTTCAAGGTGACACTTTTGGTCAAAATCATTAAACATTTGATATCAACTTGTTCAGCATAAAATTTTGAATAAACTAGCCAGATATCATGTCAATCGAACACTCCGTTTTTGAGATATGCTCAGATTGCGGAGAGCGCATCTTGCGTAAAATCACTATATTCCGGGGTTTTTATCCTATCGGATGCGCGTTCTAGGCCTACACTCAACATGCTCAAGTAAATTCAACTTTTTGGAGTGAAATCTGGGGTGCAAATCCAACCGATTTTGATTTTGATCAGTCACTGATAATGTTGAACTAACATAACAACTGAAAAAGTCACATTTAATGTATAAAAAAGAGCATCCCCCCCTGGTCCTTGTTAAACCCAACAATTTGGGCATAGTGCGATATTTAAACTGCCCAGATCTGAAATCTACGCATAGATTTGGGTGAAACCCGACTTTCATTTATAACATTGCAATTCACACGTGGATCGGAGCCAATGTGGGACAAGGAACCTAGGAATTTACCAAGGGAGCACAACACCGTTGTCGTCTCCCATTGACTTTACACGGCAAGTACTCCATATTCAAAACGCTGTAAATCCAGAGTGCTAGTGACTAGATCAATGAAATTTTGATATGTTTTAGAACCATCCGTGATCTTTAACATATCTTAATATGAACTACAAATCATCGTCAAGATTTTTTGCTAGAAGTCGGCGAAAATAAATGGTATGATTACGCGAGTCAATATTCGGTTATTTCCCGTTCATGCACCATGTGTGTAAATCGGCCCGTTATTTATATTTCAGCTAAATTCATCGAATTTTCTGTTCTAAACATTAAATATATAATCCATAAAATCCATAAAACACAAATTTGATATCATTACCTCTCAAATTGATGCCAATTTTGCACATTCATTTGGTCAAAAGGAACTATTATCGTACTCAAGTTTTGCCGGAAGTGCCGCGCAAAACAGACTTAGTGGTGTGCTCCCTTCAAGGTGACACTTTTGGTCAAAATCATTAAACATTTGATATCAACTTGTTCAGCATAAAATTTTGAATAAACTAGCCAGATATCATGTCAATCGAACACTCCGTTTTTGAGATATGCTCAGATTGCGGAGAGCGCATCTTGCGTAAAATCACTATATTCCGGGTTTTTTATCCTATCGGATGCGCGTTCTAGGCCTACACTCAACATGCTCAAGTAAATTCAAATTTTTTGAGTGAAATCCGGGGTGCAAATCCAACCGATTTTGATTTTGATCAGTCACTGATAATGTTGAACTAACATAACAACTGAAAAAGTCACATTTAATGTATAAAAAAGAGCATCCCCCCCCCCCTGGTCCTTGTTAAACCCAACAATTTGGGCATAGTGCGATATTTAAACTGCCCAGATCTGAAATCTACGCATAGATTTGGGTGAAACCCGACTTTCATTTATAACATTGCAATTCACACGTGGATCGGAGCCAATGTGGGACAAGGAACCTAGGAATTTACCTTAAAGGGAGCACAACACTATGTCGTCTCCCATTGACTTTACACGGCGAGTACTCCATATTCAAAACGCTGTAAATCCAGAGTGCTAGTGACTAGATCAATGAAATTTTGATATGTTTTAGAACCATCCGTGATCTTTAACATATCTTAATATGAACTACAAATCATCGTCAAGATTTTTTGCTAGAAGTCGGCGAAAATAAATGGTATGATTACGCGAGTCAATATTCGGTTATTTCCCGTTCATGCACCATGTGTGTAAATCGGCCCGTTATTTATATTTCAGCTAAATTCATCGAATTTTCTGTTCTAAACATTAAATATATAATCCATAAAATCCATAAAACACAAATTTGATATCATTACCTCTCAAATTGATGCCAATTTTGCACATTCATTTGGTCAAAAGGAACTATTATCGTACTCAAGTTTTGCCGGAAGTGCCGCGCAAAACAGACTTAGTGGTGTGCTCCCTTCAAGGTGACACTTTTGGTCAAAATCATTAAACATTTGATATCAACTTGTTCAGCATAAAATTTTGAATAAACTAGCCAGATATCATGTCAATCGAACACTCCGTTTTTGAGATATGCTCAGATTGCGGAGAGCGCATCTTGCGTAAAATCACTATATTCCGGGGTTTTTATCCTATCGGATGCGCGTTCTAGGCCTACACTCAACATGCTCAAGTAAATTCAACTTTTTGGAGTGAAATCTGGGGTGCAAATCCAACCGATTTTGATTTTGATCAGTCACTGATAATGTTGAACTAACATAACAACTGAAAAAGTCACATTTAATGTATAAAAAAGAGCATCCCCCCCCTGGTCCTTGTTAAACCCAACAATTTGGGCATAGTGCGATATTTAAACTGCCCAGATCTGAAATCTACGCATAGATTTGGGTGAAACCCGACTTTCATTTATAACATTGCAATTCACACGTGGATCGGAGCCAATGTGGGACAAGGAACCTAGGAATTTACCTTCAAGGTGACACTTTTGGTCAAAATCATTAAACATTTGATATCAACTTGTTCAGCATAACATTTTGAATAAACTAGCCAGATATCATGTCAATCGAACACTCCGTTTTTGAGATATGCTCAGATTGCTGAGAGCGCATCTTGCGTAAAATCACTATATTCCGGGTTTTTTATCCTATCGGATGCGCGTTCTAGGCCTACACTCAACATGCTCAAGTAAATTCAACTTTTTTGAGTGAAATCCGGGGTGCAAATCCAACCGATTTTGATTTTGATCAGTCACTGATAATGTTGAACTAACATAACAACTGAAAAAGTCACATTTAATGTATAAAAAAGAGCATCCCCCCCCCCCTGGTCCTTGTTAAACCCAACAATTTGGGCATAGTGCGATATTTAAACTGCCCAGATCTGAAATCTACGCATAGATTTGGGTGAAACCCGACTTTCATTTATAACATTGCAATTCACACGTGGATCGGAGCCAATGTGGGACAAGGAACCTAGGAATTTACCTTAAAGGGAGCACAACACTATGTCGTCTCCCATTGACTTTACACGGCGAGTACTCCATATTCAAAACGCTGTAAATCCAGAGTGCTAGTGACTAGATCAATGAAATTTTGATATGTTTTAGAACCATCCGTGATCTTTAACATATCTTAATATGAACTACAAATCATCGTCAAGATTTTTTGCTAGAAGTCGGCGAAAATAAATGGTATGATTACGCGAGTCAATATTCGGTTATTTCCCGTTCATGCACCATGTGTGTAAATCGGCCCGTTATTTATATTTCAGCTAAATTCATCGAATTTTCTGTTCTAAACATTAAATATATAATCCATAAAATCCATAAAACACAAATTTGATATCATTACCTCTCAAATTGATGCCAATTTTGCACATTCATTTGGTCAAAAGGAACTATTATCGTACTCAAGTTTTGCCGGAAGTGCCGCGCAAAACAGACTTAGTGGTGTGCTCCCTTCAAGGTGACACTTTTGGTCAAAATCATTAAACATTTGATATCAACTTGTTCAGCATAAAATTTTGAATAAACTAGCCAGATATCATGTCAATCGAACACTCCGTTTTTGAGATATGCTCAGATTGCGGAGAGCACATCTTGCGTAAAATCACTATATTCCGGGTTTTTTATCCTATCGGAGGCGCGTTCTAGGCCTACACTCAACATGCTCAAGAAAATTCAGCTTTTTTGAGTGAAATCCGGGGTGCAAATCCAACCGATTTTGATTTTGATCAGTCACTGATAATGTTAAACTAACATAACAACTGAAAAAGTCACATTTAATGTATAAAAAAGAGCATCCCCCCCCCCCCCTGGTCCTTGTTAAACCCAACAATTTGGGCATAGTGCGATATTTAAACTGCCCAGATCTGAAATCTACGCATAGATTTGGGTGAAACCCGACTTTCATTTATAACATTGCAATTCACACGTGGATCGGAGCCAATGTGGGACAAGGAACCTAGGAATTTACCTTAAAGGTGACACTTTTGGTCAAAATCATTAAACATTTGATATCAACTTGTTCAGCATAAAATTTTGAATAAACTAGCCAGATATCATGTCAATCGAACACTCCGTTTTTGAGATATGCTCAGATTGCGGAGAGCGCATCTTGCGTAAAATCACTATATTCCGGGGTTTTTATCCTATCGGATGCGCGTTCTAGGCCTACACTCAACATGCTCAAGTAAATTCAACTTTTTTGAGTGAAATCCGGGGTGCAAATCCAACCGATTTTGATTTTGATCAGTCACTGATAATGTTGAACTAACATAACAACTGAAAAAGTCACATTTAATGTATAAAAAAGAGCATCCCCCCCCTGGTCCTTGTTAAACCCAACAATTTGGGCATAGTGCGATATTTAAACTGCCCAGATCTGAAATCTACGCATAGATTTGGGTGAAACCCGACTTTCATTTATAACATTGCAATTCACACGTGGATCGGAGCCAATGTGGGACAAGGAACCTAGGAATTTACCTTCAAGGTGACACTTTTGGTCAAAATCATTAAACATTTGATATCAACTTGTTCAGCATAAAATTTTGAATAAACTAGCCAGATATCATGTCAATCGAACACTCCGTTTTTGAGATATGCTCAGATTGCGGAGAGCGCATCTTGCGTAAAATCACTATATTCCGGGTTTTTTATCCTATCGGATGCGCGTTCTAGGCCTACACTCAACATGCTCAAGTAAATTCAACTTTTTTGAGTGAAATCCGGGGTGCAAATCCAACCGATTTTGATTTTGATCAGTCACTGATAATGTTGAACTAACATAACAACTGAAAAAGTCACATTTAATGTATAAAAAAGAGCATCCCCCCCCCCCCCTGGTCCTTGTTAAACCCAACAATTTGGGCATAGTGCGATATTTAAACTGCCCAGATCTGAAATCTACGCATAGATTTGGGTGAAACCCGACTTTCATTTATAACATTGCAATTCACACGTGGATCGGAGCCAATGTGGGACAAGGAACCTAGGAATTTACCTTAAAGGTGACACTTTTGGTCAAAATCATTAAACATTTGATATCAACTTGTTCAGCATAAAATTTTGAATAAACTAGCCAGATATCATGTCAATCGAACACTCCGTTTTTGAGATATGCTCAGATTGCGGAGAGCGCATCTTGCGTAAAATCACTATATTCCGGGGTTTTTATCCTATCGGATGCGCGTTCTAGGCCTACACTCAACATGCTCAAGTAAATTCAACTTTTTTGAGTGAAATCCGGGGTGCAAATCCAACCGATTTTGATTTTGATCAGTCACTGATAATGTTGAACTAACATAACAACTGAAAAAGTCACATTTAATGTATAAAAAAGAGCATCCCCCCCCTGGTCCTTATTAAACCCAACAATTTGGGCATAGTGCGATATTTAAACTGCCCAGATCTGAAATCTACGCATAGATTTGGGTGAAACCCGACTTTCATTTATAACATTGCAATTCACACGTGGATCGGAGCCAATGTGGGACAAGGAACCTAGGAATTTACCTTCAAGGTGACACTTTTGGTCAAAATCATTAAACATTTGATATCAACTTGTTCAGCATAAAATTTTGAATAAACTAGCCAGATATCATGTCAATCGAACACTCCGTTTTTGAGATATGCTCAGATTGCGGAGAGCGCATCTTGCGTAAAATCACTATATTCCGGGTTTTTTATCCTATCGGATGCGCGTTCTAGGCCTACACTCAACATGCTCAAGTAAATTCAACTTTTTTGAGTGAAATCCGGGGTGCAAATCCAACCGATTTTGATTTTGATCAGTCACTGATAATGTTGAACTAACATAACAACTGAAAAAGTCACATTTAATGTATAAAAAAGAGCATCCCCCCCCCCCTGGTCCTTGTTAAACCCAACAATTTGGGCATAGTGCGATATTTAAACTGCCCAGATCTGAAATCTACGCATAGATTTGGGTGAAACCCGACTTTCATTTATAACATTGCAATTCACACGTGGATCGGAGCCAATGTGGGACAAGGAACCTAGGAATTTACCTTAAAGGTGACACTTTTGGTCAAAATCATTAAACATTTGATATCAACTTGTTCAGCATAAAATTTTGAATAAACTAGCCAGATATCATGTCAATCGAACACTCCGTTTTTGAGATATGCTCAGATTGCGGAGAGCGCATCTTGCGTAAAATCACTATATTCCGGGTTTTTTATCCTATCGGATGCGCGTTCTAGGCCTACACTCAACATGCTCAAGTAAATTCAACTTTTTTGAGTGAAATCCGGGGTGCAAATCCAACCGATTTTGATTTTGATCAGTCACTGATAATGTTGAACTAACATAACAACTGAAAAAGTCACATTTAATGTATAAAAAAGAGCATCCCCCCCCCTGGTCCTTGTTAAACCCAACAATTTGGGCATAGTGCGATATTTAAACTGCCCAGATCTGAAATCTACGCATAGATTTGGGTGAAACCCGACTTTCATTTATAACATTGCAATTCACACGTGGATCGGAGCCAATGTGGGACAAGGAACCTAGGAATTTACCAAGGGAGCACAACACCGTTGTCGTCTCCCATTGACTTTACACGGCAAGTACTCCATATTCAAAACGCTGTAAATCCAGAGTGCTAGTGACTAGATCAATGAAATTTTGATATGTTTTAGAACCATCCGTGATCTTTAACATATCTTAATATGAACTACAAATCATCGTCAAGATTTTTTGCTAGAAGTCGGCGAAAATAAATGGTATGATTACGCGAGTCAATATTCGGTTATTTCCCGTTCATGCACCATGTGTGTAAATCGGCCCGTTATTTATATTTCAGCTAAATTCATCGAATTTTCTGTTCTAAACATTAAATATATAATCCATAAAATCCATAAAACACAAATTTGATATCATTACCTCTCAAATTGATGCCAATTTTGCACATTCATTTGGTCAAAAGGAACTATTATCGTACTCAAGTTTTGCCGGAAGTGCCGCGCAAAACAGACTTAGTGGTGTGCTCCCTTCAAGGTGACACTTTTGGTCAAAATCATTAAACATTTGATATCAACTTGTTCAGCATAAAATTTTGAATAAACTAGCCAGATATCATGTCAATCGAACACTCCGTTTTTGAGATATGCTCAGATTGCGGAGAGCGCATCTTGCGTAAAATCACTATATTCCGGGTTTTTTATCCTATCGGATGCGCGTTCTAGGCCTACACTCAACATGCTCAAGTAAATTCAAATTTTTTGAGTGAAATCCGGGGTGCAAATCCAACCGATTTTGATTTTGATCAGTCACTGATAATGTTGAACTAACATAACAACTGAAAAAGTCACATTTAATGTATAAAAAAGAGCATCCCCCCCCCCCTGGTCCTTGTTAAACCCAACAATTTGGGCATAGTGCGATATTTAAACTGCCCAGATCTGAAATCTACGCATAGATTTGGGTGAAACCCGACTTTCATTTATAACATTGCAATTCACACGTGGATCGGAGCCAATGTGGGACAAGGAACCTAGGAATTTACCTTAAAGGGAGCACAACACTATGTCGTCTCCCATTGACTTTACACGGCGAGTACTCCATATTCAAAACGCTGTAAATCCAGAGTGCTAGTGACTAGATCAATGAAATTTTGATATGTTTTAGAACCATCCGTGATCTTTAACATATCTTAATATGAACTACAAATCATCGTCAAGATTTTTTGCTAGAAGTCGGCGAAAATAAATGGTATGATTACGCGAGTCAATATTCGGTTATTTCCCGTTCATGCACCATGTGTGTAAATCGGCCCGTTATTTATATTTCAGCTAAATTCATCGAATTTTCTGTTCTAAACATTAAATATATAATCCATAAAATCCATAAAACACAAATTTGATATCATTACCTCTCAAATTGATGCCAATTTTGCACATTCATTTGGTCAAAAGGAACTATTATCGTACTCAAGTTTTGCCGGAAGTGCCGCGCAAAACAGACTTAGTGGTGTGCTCCCTTCAAGGTGACACTTTTGGTCAAAATCATTAAACATTTGATATCAACTTGTTCAGCATAAAATTTTGAATAAACTAGCCAGATATCATGTCAATCGAACACTCCGTTTTTGAGATATGCTCAGATTGCGGAGAGCACATCTTGCGTAAAATCACTATATTCCGGGTTTTTTATCCTATCGGAGGCGCGTTCTAGGCCTACACTCAACATGCTCAAGAAAATTCAGCTTTTTTGAGTGAAATCCGGGGTGCAAATCCAACCGATTTTGATTTTGATCAGTCACTGATAATGTTAAACTAACATAACAACTGAAAAAGTCACATTTAATGTATAAAAAAGAGCATCCCCCCCTGGTCCTTGTTAAACCCAACAATTTGGGCATAGTGCGATATTTAAACTGCCCAGATCTGAAATCTACGCATAGATTTGGGTGAAACCCGACTTTCATTTATAACATTGCAATTCACACGTGGATCGGAGCCAATGTGGGACAAGGAACCTAGGAATTTACCTTCAAGGTGACACTTTTGGTCAAAATCATTAAACATTTGATATCAACTTGTTCAGCATAACATTTTGAATAAACTAGCCAGATATCATGTCAATCGAACACTCCGTTTTTGAGATATGCTCAGATTGCGGAGAGCGCATCTTGCGTAAAATCACTATATTCCGGGTTTTTTATCCTATCGGATGCGCGTTCTAGGCCTACACTCAACATGCTCAAGTAAATTCAACTTTTTTGAGTGAAATCCGGGGTGCAAATCCAACCGATTTTGATTTTGATCAGTCACTGATAATGTTGAACTAACATAACAACTGAAAAAGTCACATTTAATGTATAAAAAAGAGCATCCCCCCCCCCTGGTCCTTGTTAAACCCAACAATTTGGGCATAGTGCGATATTTAAACTGCCCAGATCTGAAATCTACGCATAGATTTGGGTGAAACCCGACTTTCATTTATAACATTGCAATTCACACGTGGATCGGAGCCAATGTGGGACAAGGAACCTAGGAATTTACCTTAAAGGGAGCACAACACTATGTCGTCTCCCATTGACTTTACACGGCGAGTACTCCATATTCAAAACGCTGTAAATCCAGAGTGCTAGTGACTAGATCAATGAAATTTTGATATGTTTTAGAACCATCCGTGATCTTTAACATATCTTAATATGAACTACAAATCATCGTCAAGATTTTTTGCTAGAAGTCGGCGAAAATAAATGGTATGATTACGCGAGTCAATATTCGGTTATTTCCCGTTCATGCACCATGTGTGTAAATCGGCCCGTTATTTATATTTCAGCTAAATTCATCGAATTTTCTGTTCTAAACATTAAATATATAATCCATAAAATCCATAAAACACAAATTTGATATCATTACCTCTCAAATTGATGCCAATTTTGCACATTCATTTGGTCAAAAGGAACTATTATCGTACTCAAGTTTTGCCGGAAGTGCCGCGCAAAACAGACTTAGTGGTGTGCTCCCTTCAAGGTGACACTTTTGGTCAAAATCATTAAACATTTGATATCAACTTGTTCAGCATAAAATTTTGAATAAACTAGCCAGATATCATGTCAATCGAACACTCCGTTTTTGAGATATGCTCAGATTGCGGAGAGCACATCTTGCGTAAAATCACTATATTCCGGGTTTTTTATCCTATCGGAGGCGCGTTCTAGGCCTACACTCAACATGCTCAAGAAAATTCAGCTTTTTTGAGTGAAATCCGGGGTGCAAATCCAACCGATTTTGATTTTGATCAGTCACTGATAATGTTAAACTAACATAACAACTGAAAAAGTCACATTTAATGTATAAAAAAGAGCATCCCCCCCCCCCTGGTCCTTGTTAAACCCAACAATTTGGGCATAGTGCGATATTTAAACTGCCCAGATCTGAAATCTACGCATAGATTTGGGTGAAACCCGACTTTCATTTATAACATTGCAATTCACACGTGGATCGGAGCCAATGTGGGACAAGGAACCTAGGAATTTACCTTAAAGGTGACACTTTTGGTCAAAATCATTAAACATTTGATATCAACTTGTTCAGCATAAAATTTTGAATAAACTAGCCAGATATCATGTCAATCGAACACTCCGTTTTTGAGATATGCTCAGATTGCGGAGAGCGCATCTTGCGTAAAATCACTATATTCCGGGGTTTTTATCCTATCGGATGCGCGTTCTAGGCCTACACTCAACATGCTCAAGTAAATTCAACTTTTTTGAGTGAAATCCGGGGTGCAAATCCAACCGATTTTGATTTTGATCAGTCACTGATAATGTTGAACTAACATAACAACTGAAAAAGTCACATTTAATGTATAAAAAAGAGCATCCCCCCCCTGGTCCTTGTTAAACCCAACAATTTGGGCATAGTGCGATATTTAAACTGCCCAGATCTGAAATCTACGCATAGATTTGGGTGAAACCCGACTTTCATTTATAACATTGCAATTCACACGTGGATCGGAGCCAATGTGGGACAAGGAACCTAGGAATTTACCTTCAAGGTGACACTTTTGGTCAAAATCATTAAACATTTGATATCAACTTGTTCAGCATAAAATTTTGAATAAACTAGCCAGATATCATGTCAATCGAACACTCCGTTTTTGAGATATGCTCAGATTGCGGAGAGCGCATCTTGCGTAAAATCACTATATTCCGGGTTTTTTATCCTATCGGATGCGCGTTCTAGGCCTACACTCAACATGCTCAAGTAAATTCAACTTTTTTGAGTGAAATCCGGGGTGCAAATCCAACCGATTTTGATTTTGATCAGTCACTGATAATGTTGAACTAACATAACAACTGAAAAAGTCACATTTAATGTATAAAAAAGAGCATCCCCCCCCCTGGTCCTTGTTAAACCCAACAATTTGGGCATAGTGCGATATTTAAACTGCCCAGATCTGAAATCTACGCATAGATTTGGGTGAAACCCGACTTTCATTTATAACATTGCAATTCACACGTGGATCGGAGCCAATGTGGGACAAGGAACCTAGGAATTTACCTTAAAGGTGACACTTTTGGTCAAAATCATTAAACATTTGATATCAACTTGTTCAGCATAAAATTTTGAATAAACTAGCCAGATATCATGTCAATCGAACACTCCGTTTTTGAGATATGCTCAGATTGCGGAGAGCGCATCTTGCGTAAAATCACTATATTCCGGGGTTTTTATCCTATCGGATGCGCGTTCTAGGCCTACACTCAACATGCTCAAGTAAATTCAACTTTTTTGAGTGAAATCCGGGGTGCAAATCCAACCGATTTTGATTTTGATCAGTCACTGATAATGTTGAACTAACATAACAACTGAAAAAGTCACATTTAATGTATAAAAAAGAGCATCCCCCCCCTGGTCCTTATTAAACCCAACAATTTGGGCATAGTGCGATATTTAAACTGCCCAGATCTGAAATCTACGCATAGATTTGGGTGAAACCCGACTTTCATTTATAACATTGCAATTCACACGTGGATCGGAGCCAATGTGGGACAAGGAACCTAGGAATTTACCTTCAAGGTGACACTTTTGGTCAAAATCATTAAACATTTGATATCAACTTGTTCAGCATAAAATTTTGAATAAACTAGCCAGATATCATGTCAATCGAACACTCCGTTTTTGAGATATGCTCAGATTGCGGAGAGCGCATCTTGCGTAAAATCACTATATTCCGGGTTTTTTATCCTATCGGATGCGCGTTCTAGGCCTACACTCAACATGCTCAAGTAAATTCAACTTTTTTGAGTGAAATCCGGGGTGCAAATCCAACCGATTTTGATTTTGATCAGTCACTGATAATGTTGAACTAACATAACAACTGAAAAAGTCACATTTAATGTATAAAAAAGAGCATCCCCCCCCCCTGGTCCTTGTTAAACCCAACAATTTGGGCATAGTGCGATATTTAAACTGCCCAGATCTGAAATCTACGCATAGATTTGGGTGAAACCCGACTTTCATTTATAACATTGCAATTCACACGTGGATCGGAGCCAATGTGGGACAAGGAACCTAGGAATTTACCTTAAAGGTGACACTTTTGGTCAAAATCATTAAACATTTGATATCAACTTGTTCAGCATAAAATTTTGAATAAACTAGCCAGATATCATGTCAATCGAACACTCCGTTTTTGAGATATGCTCAGATTGCGGAGAGCGCATCTTGCGTAAAATCACTATATTCCGGGTTTTTTATCCTATCGGATGCGCGTTCTAGGCCTACACTCAACATGCTCAAGTAAATGCAACTTTTTTGAGTGAAATCCGGGGTGCAAATCCAACCGATTTTGATTTTGATCAGTCACTGATAATGTTGAACTAACATAACAACTGAAAAAGTCACATTTAATGTATAAAAAAGAGCATCCCCCCCCCCTGGTCCTTGTTAAACCCAACAATTTGGGCATAGTGCGATATTTAAACTGCCCAGATCTGAAATCTACGCATAGATTTGGGTGAAACCCGACTTTCATTTATAACATTGCAATTCACACGTGGATCGGAGCCAATGTGGGACAAGGAACCTAGGAATTTACCAAGGGAGCACAACACCGTTGTCGTCTCCCATTGACTTTACACGGCAAGTACTCCATATTCAAAACGCTGTAAATCCAGAGTGCTAGTGACTAGATCAATGAAATTTTGATATGTTTTAGAACCATCCGTGATCTTTAACATATCTTAATATGAACTACAAATCATCGTCAAGATTTTTTGCTAGAAGTCGGCGAAAATAAATGGTATGATTACGCGAGTCAATATTCGGTTATTTCCCGTTCATGCACCATGTGTGTAAATCGGCCCGTTATTTATATTTCAGCTAAATTCATCGAATTTTCTGTTCTAAACATTAAATATATAATCCATAAAATCCATAAAACACAAATTTGATATCATTACCTCTCAAATTGATGCCAATTTTGCACATTCATTTGGTCAAAAGGAACTATTATCGTACTCAAGTTTTGCCGGAAGTGCCGCGCAAAACAGACTTAGTGGTGTGCTCCCTTCAAGGTGACACTTTTGGTCAAAATCATTAAACATTTGATATCAACTTGTTCAGCATAAAATTTTGAATAAACTAGCCAGATATCATGTCAATCGAACACTCCGTTTTTGAGATATGCTCAGATTGCGGAGAGCACATCTTGCGTAAAATCACTATATTCCGGGTTTTTTATCCTATCGGAGGCGCGTTCTAGGCCTACACTCAACATGCTCAAGAAAATTCAGCTTTTTTGAGTGAAATCCGGGGTGCAAATCCAACCGATTTTGATTTTGATCAGTCACTGATAATGTTAAACTAACATAACAACTGAAAAAGTCACATTTAATGTATAAAAAAGAGCATCCCCCCCCCCCTGGTCCTTGTTAAACCCAACAATTTGGGCATAGTGCGATATTTAAACTGCCCAGATCTGAAATCTACGCATAGATTTGGGTGAAACCCGACTTTCATTTATAACATTGCAATTCACACGTGGATCGGAGCCAATGTGGGACAAGGAACCTAGGAATTTACCTTAAAGGTGACACTTTTGGTCAAAATCATTAAACATTTGATATCAACTTGTTCAGCATAAAATTTTGAATAAACTAGCCAGATATCATGTCAATCGAACACTCCGTTTTTGAGATATGCTCAGATTGCGGAGAGCGCATCTTGCGTAAAATCACTATATTCCGGGGTTTTTATCCTATCGGATGCGCGTTCTAGGCCTACACTCAACATGCTCAAGTAAATTCAACTTTTTTGAGTGAAATCCGGGGTGCAAATCCAACCGATTTTGATTTTGATCAGTCACTGATAATGTTGAACTAACATAACAACTGAAAAAGTCACATTTAATGTATAAAAAAGAGCATCCCCCCCCTGGTCCTTGTTAAACCCAACAATTTGGGCATAGTGCGATATTTAAACTGCCCAGATCTGAAATCTACGCATAGATTTGGGTGAAACCCGACTTTCATTTATAACATTGCAATTCACACGTGGATCGGAGCCAATGTGGGACAAGGAACCTAGGAATTTACCTTCAAGGTGACACTTTTGGTCAAAATCATTAAACATTTGATATCAACTTGTTCAGCATAAAATTTTGAATAAACTAGCCAGATATCATGTCAATCGAACACTCCGTTTTTGAGATATGCTCAGATTGCGGAGAGCGCATCTTGCGTAAAATCACTATATTCCGGGTTTTTTATCCTATCGGATGCGCGTTCTAGGCCTACACTCAACATGCTCAAGTAAATTCAACTTTTTTGAGTGAAATCCGGGGTGCAAATCCAACCGATTTTGATTTTGATCAGTCACTGATAATGTTGAACTAACATAACAACTGAAAAAGTCACATTTAATGTATAAAAAAGAGCATCCCCCCCCCCTGGTCCTTGTTAAACCCAACAATTTGGGCATAGTGCGATATTTAAACTGCCCAGATCTGAAATCTACGCATAGATTTGGGTGAAACCCGACTTTCATTTATAACATTGCAATTCACACGTGGATCGGAGCCAATGTGGGACAAGGAACCTAGGAATTTACCTTAAAGGTGACACTTTTGGTCAAAATCATTAAACATTTGATATCAACTTGTTCAGCATAAAATTTTGAATAAACTAGCCAGATATCATGTCAATCGAACACTCCGTTTTTGAGATATGCTCAGATTGCGGAGAGCGCATCTTGCGTAAAATCACTATATTCCGGGGTTTTTATCCTATCGGATGCGCGTTCTAGGCCTACACTCAACATGCTCAAGTAAATTCAACTTTTTTGAGTGAAATCCGGGGTGCAAATCCAACCGATTTTGATTTTGATCAGTCACTGATAATGTTGAACTAACATAACAACTGAAAAAGTCACATTTAATGTATAAAAAAGAGCATCCCCCCCCTGGTCCTTATTAAACCCAACAATTTGGGCATAGTGCGATATTTAAACTGCCCAGATCTGAAATCTACGCATAGATTTGGGTGAAACCCGACTTTCATTTATAACATTGCAATTCACACGTGGATCGGAGCCAATGTGGGACAAGGAACCTAGGAATTTACCTTCAAGGTGACACTTTTGGTCAAAATCATTAAACATTTGATATCAACTTGTTCAGCATAAAATTTTGAATAAACTAGCCAGATATCATGTCAATCGAACACTCCGTTTTTGAGATATGCTCAGATTGCGGAGAGCGCATCTTGCGTAAAATCACTATATTCCGGGTTTTTTATCCTATCGGATGCGCGTTCTAGGCCTACACTCAACATGCTCAAGTAAATTCAACTTTTTTGAGTGAAATCCGGGGTGCAAATCCAACCGATTTTGATTTTGATCAGTCACTGATAATGTTGAACTAACATAACAACTGAAAAAGTCACATTTAATGTATAAAAAAGAGCATCCCCCCCCCCTGGTCCTTGTTAAACCCAACAATTTGGGCATAGTGCGATATTTAAACTGCCCAGATCTGAAATCTACGCATAGATTTGGGTGAAACCCGACTTTCATTTATAACATTGCAATTCACACGTGGATCGGAGCCAATGTGGGACAAGGAACCTAGGAATTTACCTTAAAGGTGACACTTTTGGTCAAAATCATTAAACATTTGATATCAACTTGTTCAGCATAAAATTTTGAATAAACTAGCCAGATATCATGTCAATCGAACACTCCGTTTTTGAGATATGCTCAGATTGCGGAGAGCGCATCTTGCGTAAAATCACTATATTCCGGGTTTTTTATCCTATCGGATGCGCGTTCTAGGCCTACACTCAACATGCTCAAGTAAATTCAACTTTTTTGAGTGAAATCCGGGGTGCAAATCCAACCGATTTTGATTTTGATCAGTCACTGATAATGTTGAACTAACATAACAACTGAAAAAGTCACATTTAATGTATAAAAAAGAGCATCCCCCCCCCCCTGGTCCTTGTTAAACCCAACAATTTGGGCATAGTGCGATATTTAAACTGCCCAGATCTGAAATCTACGCATAGATTTGGGTGAAACCCGACTTTCATTTATAACATTGCAATTCACACGTGGATCGGAGCCAATGTGGGACAAGGAACCTAGGAATTTACCAAGGGAGCACAACACCGTTGTCGTCTCCCATTGACTTTACACGGCAAGTACTCCATATTCAAAACGCTGTAAATCCAGAGTGCTAGTGACTAGATCAATGAAATTTTGATATGTTTTAGAACCATCCGTGATCTTTAACATATCTTAATATGAACTACAAATCATCGTCAAGATTTTTTGCTAGAAGTCGGCGAAAATAAATGGTATGATTACGCGAGTCAATATTCGGTTATTTCCCGTTCATGCACCATGTGTGTAAATCGGCCCGTTATTTATATTTCAGCTAAATTCATCGAATTTTCTGTTCTAAACATTAAATATATAATCCATAAAATCCATAAAACACAAATTTGATATCATTACCTCTCAAATTGATGCCAATTTTGCACATTCATTTGGTCAAAAGGAACTATTATCGTACTCAAGTTTTGCCGGAAGTGCCGCGCAAAACAGACTTAGTGGTGTGCTCCCTTCAAGGTGACACTTTTGGTCAAAATCATTAAACATTTGATATCAACTTGTTCAGCATAAAATTTTGAATAAACTAGCCAGATATCATGTCAATCGAACACTCCGTTTTTGAGATATGCTCAGATTGCGGAGAGCGCATCTTGCGTAAAATCACTATATTCCGGGTTTTTTATCCTATCGGATGCGCGTTCTAGGCCTACACTCAACATGCTCAAGTAAATTCAAATTTTTTGAGTGAAATCCGGGGTGCAAATCCAACCGATTTTGATTTTGATCAGTCACTGATAATGTTGAACTAACATAACAACTGAAAAAGTCACATTTAATGTATAAAAAAGAGCATCCCCCCCCCCCTGGTCCTTGTTAAACCCAACAATTTGGGCATAGTGCGATATTTAAACTGCCCAGATCTGAAATCTACGCATAGATTTGGGTGAAACCCGACTTTCATTTATAACATTGCAATTCACACGTGGATCGGAGCCAATGTGGGACAAGGAACCTAGGAATTTACCTTAAAGGGAGCACAACACTATGTCGTCTCCCATTGACTTTACACGGCGAGTACTCCATATTCAAAACGCTGTAAATCCAGAGTGCTAGTGACTAGATCAATGAAATTTTGATATGTTTTAGAACCATCCGTGATCTTTAACATATCTTAATATGAACTACAAATCATCGTCAAGATTTTTTGCTAGAAGTCGGCGAAAATAAATGGTATGATTACGCGAGTCAATATTCGGTTATTTCCCGTTCATGCACCATGTGTGTAAATCGGCCCGTTATTTATATTTCAGCTAAATTCATCGAATTTTCTGTTCTAAACATTAAATATATAATCCATAAAATCCATAAAACACAAATTTGATATCATTACCTCTCAAATTGATGCCAATTTTGCACATTCATTTGGTCAAAAGGAACTATTATCGTACTCAAGTTTTGCCGGAAGTGCCGCGCAAAACAGACTTAGTGGTGTGCTCCCTTCAAGGTGACACTTTTGGTCAAAATCATTAAACATTTGATATCAACTTGTTCAGCATAAAATTTTGAATAAACTAGCCAGATATCATGTCAATCGAACACTCCGTTTTTGAGATATGCTCAGATTGCGGAGAGCACATCTTGCGTAAAATCACTATATTCCGGGTTTTTTATCCTATCGGAGGCGCGTTCTAGGCCTACACTCAACATGCTCAAGAAAATTCAGCTTTTTTGAGTGAAATCCGGGGTGCAAATCCAACCGATTTTGATTTTGATCAGTCACTGATAATGTTAAACTAACATAACAACTGAAAAAGTCACATTTAATGTATAAAAAAGAGCATCCCCCCCCCCCTGGTCCTTGTTAAACCCAACAATTTGGGCATAGTGCGATATTTAAACTGCCCAGATCTGAAATCTACGCATAGATTTGGGTGAAACCCGACTTTCATTTATAACATTGCAATTCACACGTGGATCGGAGCCAATGTGGGACAAGGAACCTAGGAATTTACCTTAAAGGTGACACTTTTGGTCAAAATCATTAAACATTTGATATCAACTTGTTCAGCATAAAATTTTGAATAAACTAGCCAGATATCATGTCAATCGAACACTCCGTTTTTGAGATATGCTCAGATTGCGGAGAGCGCATCTTGCGTAAAATCACTATATTCCGGGGTTTTTATCCTATCGGATGCGCGTTCTAGGCCTACACTCAACATGCTCAAGTAAATTCAAATTTTTTGAGTGAAATCCGGGGTGCAAATCCAACCGATTTTGATTTTGATCAGTCACTGATAATGTTGAACTAACATAACAACTGAAAAAGTCACATTTAATGTATAAAAAAGAGCATCCCCCCCCCCCTGGTCCTTGTTAAACCCAACAATTTGGGCATAGTGCGATATTTAAACTGCCCAGATCTGAAATCTACGCATAGATTTGGGTGAAACCCGACTTTCATTTATAACATTGCAATTCACACGTGGATCGGAGCCAATGTGGGACAAGGAACCTAGGAATTTACCTTCAAGGTGACACTTTTGGTCAAAATCATTAAACATTTGATATCAACTTGTTCAGCATAAAATTTTGAATAAACTAGCCAGATATCATGTCAATCGAACACTCCGTTTTTGAGATATGCTCAGATTGCGGAGAGCGCATCTTGCGTAAAATCACTATATTCCGGGTTTTTTATCCTATCGGATGCGCGTTCTAGGCCTACACTCAACATGCTCAAGTAAATTCAACTTTTTTGAGTGAAATCCGGGGTGCAAATCCAACCGATTTTGATTTTGATCAGTCACTGATAATGTTGAACTAACATAACAACTGAAAAAGTCACATTTAATGTATAAAAAAGAGCATCCCCCCCCCCCCCCCTGGTCCTTGTTAAACCCAACAATTTGGGCATAGTGCGATATTTAAACTGCCCAGATCTGAAATCTACGCATAGATTTGGGTGAAACCCGACTTTCATTTATAACATTGCAATTCACACGTGGATCGGAGCCAATGTGGGACAAGGAACCTAGGAATTTACCTTAAAGGTGACACTTTTGGTCAAAATCATTAAACATTTGATATCAACTTGTTCAGCATAAAATTTTGAATAAACTAGCCAGATATCATGTCAATCGAACACTCCGTTTTTGAGATATGCTCAGATTGCGGAGAGCGCATCTTGCGTAAAATCACTATATTCCGGGTTTTTTATCCTATCGGATGCGCGTTCTAGGCCTACACTCAACATGCTCAAGTAAATTCAACTTTTTTGAGTGAAATCCGGGGTGCAAATCCAACCGATTTTGATTTTGATCAGTCACTGATAATGTTGAACTAACATAACAACTGAAAAAGTCACATTTAATGTATAAAAAAGAGCATCCCCCCCCCCTGGTCCTTGTTAAACCCAACAATTTGGGCATAGTGCGATATTTAAACTGCCCAGATCTGAAATCTACGCATAGATTTGGGTGAAACCCGACTTTCATTTATAACATTGCAATTCACACGTGGATCGGAGCCAATGTGGGACAAGGAACCTAGGAATTTACCAAGGGAGCACAACACCGTTGTCGTCTCCCATTGACTTTACACGGCAAGTACTCCATATTCAAAACGCTGTAAATCCAGAGTGCTAGTGACTAGATCAATGAAATTTTGATATGTTTTAGAACCATCCGTGATCTTTAACATATCTTAATATGAACTACAAATCATCGTCAAGATTTTTTGCTAGAAGTCGGCGAAAATAAATGGTATGATTACGCGAGTCAATATTCGGTTATTTCCCGTTCATGCACCATGTGTGTAAATCGGCCCGTTATTTATATTTCAGCTAAATTCATCGAATTTTCTGTTCTAAACATTAAATATATAATCCATAAAATCCATAAAACACAAATTTGATATCATTACCTCTCAAATTGATGCCAATTTTGCACATTCATTTGGTCAAAAGGAACTATTATCGTACTCAAGTTTTGCCGGAAGTGCCGCGCAAAACAGACTTAGTGGTGTGCTCCCTTCAAGGTGACACTTTTGGTCAAAATCATTAAACATTTGATATCAACTTGTTCAGCATAAAATTTTGAATAAACTAGCCAGATATCATGTCAATCGAACACTCCGTTTTTGAGATATGCTCAGATTGCGGAGAGCGCATCTTGCGTAAAATCACTATATTCCGGGTTTTTTATCCTATCGGATGCGCGTTCTAGGCCTACACTCAACATGCTCAAGTAAATTCAAATTTTTTGAGTGAAATCCGGGGTGCAAATCCAACCGATTTTGATTTTGATCAGTCACTGATAATGTTGAACTAACATAACAACTGAAAAAGTCACATTTAATGTATAAAAAAGAGCATCCCCCCCCCCCTGGTCCTTGTTAAACCCAACAATTTGGGCATAGTGCGATATTTAAACTGCCCAGATCTGAAATCTACGCATAGATTTGGGTGAAACCCGACTTTCATTTATAACATTGCAATTCACACGTGGATCGGAGCCAATGTGGGACAAGGAACCTAGGAATTTACCTTAAAGGGAGCACAACACTATGTCGTCTCCCATTGACTTTACACGGCGAGTACTCCATATTCAAAACGCTGTAAATCCAGAGTGCTAGTGACTAGATCAATGAAATTTTGATATGTTTTAGAACCATCCGTGATCTTTAACATATCTTAATATGAACTACAAATCATCGTCAAGATTTTTTGCTAGAAGTCGGCGAAAATAAATGGTATGATTACGCGAGTCAATATTCGGTTATTTCCCGTTCATGCACCATGTGTGTAAATCGGCCCGTTATTTATATTTCAGCTAAATTCATCGAATTTTCTGTTCTAAACATTAAATATATAATCCATAAAATCCATAAAACACAAATTTGATATCATTACCTCTCAAATTGATGCCAATTTTGCACATTCATTTGGTCAAAAGGAACTATTATCGTACTCAAGTTTTGCCGGAAGTGCCGCGCAAAACAGACTTAGTGGTGTGCTCCCTTCAAGGTGACACTTTTGGTCAAAATCATTAAACATTTGATATCAACTTGTTCAGCATAAAATTTTGAATAAACTAGCCAGATATCATGTCAATCGAACACTCCGTTTTTGAGATATGCTCAGATTGCGGAGAGCACATGAGTCTTGCGTAAAATCACTATATTCCGGGTTTTTTATCCTATCGGAGGCGCGTTCTAGGCCTACACTCAACATGCTCAAGAAAATTCAGCTTTTTTGAGTGAAATCCGGGGTGCAAATCCAACCGATTTTGATTTTGATCAGTCACTGATAATGTTAAACTAACATAACAACTGAAAAAGTCACATTTAATGTATAAAAAAGAGCATCCCCCCCCCCCCTGGTCCTTGTTAAACCCAACAATTTGGGCATAGTGCGATATTTAAACTGCCCAGATCTGAAATCTACGCATAGATTTGGGTGAAACCCGACTTTCATTTATAACATTGCAATTCACACGTGGATCGGAGCCAATGTGGGACAAGGAACCTAGGAATTTACCTTAAAGGTGACACTTTTGGTCAAAATCATTAAACATTTGATATCAACTTGTTCAGCATAAAATTTTGAATAAACTAGCCAGATATCATGTCAATCGAACACTCCGTTTTTGAGATATGCTCAGATTGCGGAGAGCGCATCTTGCGTAAAATCACTATATTCCGGGGTTTTTATCCTATCGGATGCGCGTTCTAGGCCTACACTCAACATGCTCAAGTAAATTCAAATTTTTTGAGTGAAATCCGGGGTGCAAATCCAACCGATTTTGATTTTGATCAGTCACTGATAATGTTGAACTAACATAACAACTGAAAAAGTCACATTTAATGTATAAAAAAGAGCATCCCCCCCCCCCCCTGGTCCTTGTTAAACCCAACAATTTGGGCATAGTGCGATATTTAAACTGCCCAGATCTGAAATCTACGCATAGATTTGGGTGAAACCCGACTTTCATTTATAACATTGCAATTCACACGTGGATCGGAGCCAATGTGGGACAAGGAACCTAGGAATTTACCTTCAAGGTGACACTTTTGGTCAAAATCATTAAACATTTGATATCAATTTGTTCAGCATAAAATTTTGAATAAACTAGCCAGATATCATGTCAATCGAACACTCCGTTTTTGAGATATGCTCAGATTGCGGAGAGCGCATCTTGCGTAAAATCACTATATTCCGGGTTTTTTATCCTATCGGATGCGCGTTCTAGGCCTACACTCAACATGCTCAAGTAAATTCAACTTTTTTGAGTGAAATCCGGGGTGCAAATCCAACCGATTTTGATTTTGATCAGTCACTGATAATGTTGAACTAACATAACAACTGAAAAAGTCACATTTAATGTATAAAAAAGAGCATCCCCCCCCCCCTGGTCCTTGTTAAACCCAACAATTTGGGCATAGTGCGATATTTAAACTGCCCAGATCTGAAATCTACGCATAGATTTGGGTGAAACCCGACTTTCATTTATAACATTGCAATTCACACGTGGATCGGAGCCAATGTGGGACAAGGAACCTAGGAATTTACCTTAAAGGTGACACTTTTGGTCAAAATCATTAAACATTTGATATCAACTTGTTCAGCATAAAATTTTGAATAAACTAGCCAGATATCATGTCAATCGAACACTCCGTTTTTGAGATATGCTCAGATTGCGGAGAGCGCATCTTGCGTAAAATCACTATATTCCGGGTTTTTTATCCTATCGGATGCGCGTTCTAGGCCTACACTCAACATGCTCAAGTAAATTCAACTTTTTTGAGTGAAATCCGGGGTGCAAATCCAACCGATTTTGATTTTGATCAGTCACTGATAATGTTGAACTAACATAACAACTGAAAAAGTCACATTTAATGTATAAAAAAGAGCATCCCCCCCCCCCCTGGTCCTTGTTAAACCCAACAATTTGGGCATAGTGCGATATTTAAACTGCCCAGATCTGAAATCTACGCATAGATTTGGGTGAAACCCGACTTTCATTTATAACATTGCAATTCACACGTGGATCGGAGCCAATGTGGGACAAGGAACCTAGGAATTTACCAAGGGAGCACAACACCGTTGTCGTCTCCCATTGACTTTACACGGCAAGTACTCCATATTCAAAACGCTGTAAATCCAGAGTGCTAGTGACTAGATCAATGAAATTTTGATATGTTTTAGAACCATCCGTGATCTTTAACATATCTTAATATGAACTACAAATCATCGTCAAGATTTTTTGCTAGAAGTCGGCGAAAATAAATGGTATGATTACGCAAGTCAATATTCGGTTATTTCCCGTTCATGCACCATGTGTGTAAATCGGCCCGTTATTTATATTTCAGCTAAATTCATCGAATTTTCTGTTCTAAACATTAAATATATAATCCATAAAATCCATAAAACACAAATTTGATATCATTACCTCTCAAATTGATGCCAATTTTGCACATTCATTTGGTCAAAAGGAACTATTATCGTACTCAAGTTTTGCCGGAAGTGCCGCGCAAAACAGACTTAGTGGTGTGCTCCCTTCAAGGTGACACTTTTGGTCAAAATCATTAAACATTTGATATCAACTTGTTCAGCATAAAATTTTGAATAAACTAGCCAGATATCATGTCAATCGAACACTCCGTTTTTGAGATATGCTCAGATTGCGGAGAGCGCATCTTGCGTAAAATCACTATATTCCGGGTTTTTTATCCTATCGGATGCGCGTTCTAGGCCTACACTCAACATGCTCAAGTAAATTCAAATTTTTTGAGTGAAATCCGGGGTGCAAATCCAACCGATTTTGATTTTGATCAGTCACTGATAATGTTGAACTAACATAACAACTGAAAAAGTCACATTTAATGTATAAAAAAGAGCATCCCCCCCCCCTGGTCCTTGTTAAACCCAACAATTTGGGCATAGTGCGATATTTAAACTGCCCAGATCTGAAATCTACGCATAGATTTGGGTGAAACCCGACTTTCATTTATAACATTGCAATTCACACGTGGATCGGAGCCAATGTGGGACAAGGAACCTAGGAATTTACCTTAAAGGGAGCACAACACTATGTCGTCTCCCATTGACTTTACACGGCGAGTACTCCATATTCAAAACGCTGTAAATCCAGAGTGCTAGTGACTAGATCAATGAAATTTTGATATGTTTTAGAACCATCCGTGATCTTTAACATATCTTAATATGAACTACAAATCATCGTCAAGATTTTTTGCTAGAAGTCGGCGAAAATAAATGGTATGATTACGCGAGTCAATATTCGGTTATTTCCCGTTCATGCACCATGTGTGTAAATCGGCCCGTTATTTATATTTCAGCTAAATTCATCGAATTTTCTGTTCTAAACATTAAATATATAATCCATAAAATCCATAAAACACAAATTTGATATCATTACCTCTCAAATTGATGCCAATTTTGCACATTCATTTGGTCAAAAGGAACTATTATCGTACTCAAGTTTTGCCGGAAGTGCCGCGCAAAACAGACTTAGTGGTGTGCTCCCTTCAAGGTGACACTTTTGGTCAAAATCATTAAACATTTGATATCAACTTGTTCAGCATAAAATTTTGAATAAACTAGCCAGATATCATGTCAATCGAACACTCCGTTTTTGAGATATGCTCAGATTGCGGAGAGCACATCTTGCGTAAAATCACTATATTCCGGGTTTTTTATCCTATCGGAGGCGCGTTCTAGGCCTACACTCAACATGCTCAAGAAAATTCAGCTTTTTTGAGTGAAATCCGGGGTGCAAATCCAACCGATTTTGATTTTGATCAGTCACTGATAATGTTAAACTAACATAACAACTGAAAAAGTCACATTTAATGTATAAAAAAGAGCATCCCCCCCCCCCTGGTCCTTGTTAAACCCAACAATTTGGGCATAGTGCGATATTTAAACTGCCCAGATCTGAAATCTACGCATAGATTTGGGTGAAACCCGACTTTCATTTATAACATTGCAATTCACACGTGGATCGGAGCCAATGTGGGACAAGGAACCTAGGAATTTACCTTAAAGGTGACACTTTTGGTCAAAATCATTAAACATTTGATATCAACTTGTTCAGCATAAAATTTTGAATAAACTAGCCAGATATCATGTCAATCGAACACTCCGTTTTTGAGATATGCTCAGATTGCGGAGAGCGCATCTTGCGTAAAATCACTATATTCCGGGGTTTTTATCCTATCGGATGCGCGTTCTAGGCCTACACTCAACATGCTCAAGTAAATTCAAATTTTTTGAGTGAAATCCGGGGTGCAAATCCAACCGATTTTGATTTTGATCAGTCACTGATAATGTTGAACTAACATAACAACTGAAAAAGTCACATTTAATGTATAAAAAAGAGCATCCCCCCCCCCCTGGTCCTTGTTAAACCCAACAATTTGGGCATAGTGCGATATTTAAACTGCCCAGATCTGAAATCTACGCATAGATTTGGGTGAAACCCGACTTTCATTTATAACATTGCAATTCACACGTGGATCGGAGCCAATGTGGGACAAGGAACCTAGGAATTTACCTTCAAGGTGACACTTTTGGTCAAAATCATTAAACATTTGATATCAACTTGTTCAGCATAAAATTTTGAATAAACTAGCCAGATATCATGTCAATCGAACACTCCGTTTTTGAGATATGCTCAGATTGCGGAGAGCGCATCTTGCGTAAAATCACTATATTCCGGGTTTTTTATCCTATCGGATGCGCGTTCTAGGCCTACACTCAACATGCTCAAGTAAATTCAACTTTTTTGAGTGAAATCCGGGGTGCAAATCCAACCGATTTTGATTTTGATCAGTCACTGATAATGTTGAACTAACATAACAACTGAAAAAGTCACATTTAATGTATAAAAAAGAGCATCCCCCCCCCCCCCCTGGTCCTTGTTAAACCCAACAATTTGGGCATAGTGCGATATTTAAACTGCCCAGATCTGAAATCTACGCATAGATTTGGGTGAAACCCGACTTTCATTTATAACATTGCAATTCACACGTGGATCGGAGCCAATGTGGGACAAGGAACCTAGGAATTTACCTTAAAGGTGACACTTTTGGTCAAAATCATTAAACATTTGATATCAACTTGTTCAGCATAAAATTTTGAATAAACTAGCCAGATATCATGTCAATCGAACACTCCGTTTTTGAGATATGCTCAGATTGCGGAGAGCGCATCTTGCGTAAAATCACTATATTCCGGGTTTTTTATCCTATCGGATGCGCGTTCTAGGCCTACACTCAACATGCTCAAGTAAATTCAACTTTTTTGAGTGAAATCCGGGGTGCAAATCCAACCGATTTTGATTTTGATCAGTCACTGATAATGTTGAACTAACATAACAACTGAAAAAGTCACATTTAATGTATAAAAAAGAGCATCCCCCCCCCCTGGTCCTTGTTAAACCCAACAATTTGGGCATAGTGCGATATTTAAACTGCCCAGATCTGAAATCTACGCATAGATTTGGGTGAAACCCGACTTTCATTTATAACATTGCAATTCACACGTGGATCGGAGCCAATGTGGGACAAGGAACCTAGGAATTT
Organism: Ophiura sarsii; assembly: GCA_035610835.1. Classification (NCBI taxonomy): domain Eukaryota; kingdom Metazoa; phylum Echinodermata; class Ophiuroidea; order Amphilepidida; family Ophiuridae; genus Ophiura; species Ophiura sarsii. The sequence continues at coordinate 70,709,519 of CM069441.1, read as the reverse complement.
ACCAAGGGAGCACAACACCGTTGTCGTCTCCCATTGACTTTACACGGCAAGTACTCCATATTCAAAACGCTGTAAATCCAGAGTGCTAGTGACTAGATCAATGAAATTTTGATATGTTTTAGAACCATCCGTGATCTTTAACATATCTTAATATGAACTACAAATCATCGTCAAGATTTTTTGCTAGAAGTCGGCGAAAATAAATGGTATGATTACGCGAGTCAATATTCGGTTATTTCCCGTTCATGCACCATGTGTGTAAATCGGCCCGTTATTTATATTTCAGCTAAATTCATCGAATTTTCTGTTCTAAACATTAAATATATAATCCATAAAATCCATAAAACACAAATTTGATATCATTACCTCTCAAATTGATGCCAATTTTGCACATTCATTTGGTCAAAAGGAACTATTATCGTACTCAAGTTTTGCCGGAAGTGCCGCGCAAAACAGACTTAGTGGTGTGCTCCCTTCAAGGTGACACTTTTGGTCAAAATCATTAAACATTTGATATCAACTTGTTCAGCATAAAATTTTGAATAAACTAGCCAGATATCATGTCAATCGAACACTCCGTTTTTGAGATATGCTCAGATTGCGGAGAGCGCATCTTGCGTAAAATCACTATATTCCGGGTTTTTTATCCTATCGGATGCGCGTTCTAGGCCTACACTCAACATGCTCAAGTAAATTCAAATTTTTTGAGTGAAATCCGGGGTGCAAATCCAACCGATTTTGATTTTGATCAGTCACTGATAATGTTGAACTAACATAACAACTGAAAAAGTCACATTTAATGTATAAAAAAGAGCATCCCCCCCCCCCCCCCCTGGTCCTTGTTAAACCCAACAATTTGGGCATAGTGCGATATTTAAACTGCCCAGATCTGAAATCTACGCATAGATTTGGGTGAAACCCGACTTTCATTTATAACATTGCAATTCACACGTGGATCGGAGCCAATGTGGGACAAGGAACCTAGGAATTTACCTTAAAGGGAGCACAACACTATGTCGTCTCCCATTGACTTTACACGGCGAGTACTCCATATTCAAAACGCTGTAAATCCAGAGTGCTAGTGACTAGATCAATGAAATTTTGATATGTTTTAGAACCATCCGTGATCTTTAACATATCTTAATATGAACTACAAATCATCGTCAAGATTTTTTGCTAGAAGTCGGCGAAAATAAATGGTATGATTACGCGAGTCAATATTCGGTTATTTCCCGTTCATGCACCATGTGTGTAAATCGGCCCGTTATTTATATTTCAGCTAAATTCATCGAATTTTCTGTTCTAAACATTAAATATATAATCCATAAAATCCATAAAACACAAATTTGATATCATTACCTCTCAAATTGATGCCAATTTTGCACATTCATTTGGTCAAAAGGAACTATTATCGTACTCAAGTTTTGCCGGAAGTGCCGCGCAAAACAGACTTAGTGGTGTGCTCCCTTCAAGGTGACACTTTTGGTCAAAATCATTAAACATTTGATATCAACTTGTTCAGCATAAAATTTTGAATAAACTAGCCAGATATCATGTCAATCGAACACTCCGTTTTTGAGATATGCTCAGATTGCGGAGAGCGCATCTTGCGTAAAATCACTATATTCCGGGTTTTTTATCCTATCGGATGCGCGTTCTAGGCCTACACTCAACATGCTCAAGTAAATTCAAATTTTTTGAGTGAAATCCGGGGTGCAAATCCAACCGATTTTGATTTTGATCAGTCACTGATAATGTTGAACTAACATAACAACTGAAAAAGTCACATTTAATGTATAAAAAAGAGCACCCCCCCCCCCCCCTGGTCCTTGTTAAACCCAACAATTTGGGCATAGTGCGATATTTAAACTGCCCAGATCTGAAATCTACGCATAGATTTGGGTGAAACCCGACTTTCATTTATAACATTGCAATTCACACGTGGATCGGAGCCAATGTGGGACAAGGAACCTAGGAATTTACCTTAAAGGGAGCACAACACTATGTCGTCTCCCATTGACTTTACACGGCGAGTACTCCATATTCAAAACGCTGTAAATCCAGAGTGCTAGTGACTAGATCAATGAAATTTTGATATGTTTTAGAACCATCCGTGATCTTTAACATATCTTAATATGAACTACAAATCATCGTCAAGATTTTTTGCTAGAAGTCGGCGAAAATAAATGGTATGATTACGCGAGTCAATATTCGGTTATTTCCCGTTCATGCACCATGTGTGTAAATCGGCCCGTTATTTATATTTCAGCTAAATTCATCGAATTTTCTGTTCTAAACATTAAATATATAATCCATAAAATCCATAAAACACAAATTTGATATCATTACCTCTCAAATTGATGCCAATTTTGCACATTCATTTGGTCAAAAGGAACTATTATCGTACTCAAGTTTTGCCGGAAGTGCCGCGCAAAACAAACTTAGTGATTGGCATTGTCCGTTCATTTGACAAGAGGAATCATGGAATTATGATGGTTTAAAGTACACAAACGAAAAGAATTCGCGCGCTACGCGCGGATATGTCTCAAAAATGGAATAGTTTGGGAGTAGGAGCTACCGCCCCAACCAATATTGACGTCGTGTCGGTTGAGATTGGCACTGTCGGTTCATTTGACCAAAGGAATCATGGTCAAAGTGCACAGATGAAATTTGTTCGCGCGATGTCTTCCCAAAATGCAATATTCTTTGGTACAAGCTTGTTTAGAGTCAAAATGTAGCTAAATCGGGCAAAAAATAGGTGTAAACTCGAAAAAATTTCATCAATCACAAAATTTTTGTCGGGTCATATTGGTTTCAATTCCCACTGACTGACGTTTTGAAATCTGAACTTGAATAATGGCCCCAGGCTACATAGTCGGGCCAATTCACTGGCCCGAGTATGGTTGGCCCCCGTGGCGCACTGGTAGAGCATTCGTCTGGCAACCGAGAGGTTGTGGGTTCGAGCCCCGGTGGCGGCGCCACTCTTTTTGTCCGAGTTTTTGTCGTTGAAAAAAAAATTCTTCAAAATGTGACTTAGGAGGTTAGGGTTAAACTACCCCTTTGCTCTCCAGGTAGGCCAACTACCACTCCCAACACGTTTCGGGTACCGAAACTCGTGTAAAGTAATTGAAAATACCGGCCCCTTCCGAGTTTTCTTACAGCGAAGAGATCACACACATAGGCCTACTATAACTTCGATCCTGAAACAGGCCAGAAAGGAAAACTATAATTATACAGTCATCAAAAAAGTAACTATACAGGTAATACATGGGCTTTTAACTCATGAATTTTAAATATATATCCTACCTAAAAATATTAAATATACAGTTGTTGACAAATACGTCTTCTTTAAAATGAGATATTGCACGCCAGGATAGTTTGAATATTGAACAGATTACATTCCAAAATGTAAGGTTAAGTCTTAATTTCCTTTTCACATTTTACTTTTCAACACGGGGGAGAGTATGACATGTAGTTCGCGTGTAGAAAAGAAAAATGTGAAAATATAAATCGGACTTAACCTTACATTTAGGAGTGTCAATTCCTCAATAATCACCCAGTCCTATAGCGTGCAATATATCATTTTAAAGAAGATAAATTTCTTTATAAATTAATATCTTTAGGTGGATACATATTTTTAGAGAAGCCCATATCCATTTATTATCTGTATAGTTACTTTTGTTGATGACTGTACAGTTACACCGCATGGTTACACGCGCATGTTAAATTTGGCCTACAATATTAAACATGTTGTTATAACGCTTATCATCAATTTGATTTGATTCGATGAATCGGCGTCGTGGTCTGAATCCTCAAATAATTTGATGATAATTTGGGGAATGACAATATCACAGATGTGATTTTGTTTACGAATTTTCAATTTCCCTGACGTGACGACACATGTTTTCAGTCTGATGGGACACTTTTCCCAATGCCTTATCGAATAAATTTTGAATGTCATTGATGTTGAAAGTTTTGTTATGCTTTGCAACATGATGTTTAATTTCAATCACCCAAAACATGATTTTAGTAATCCTACATGATTACATAGGCCAAGGGAATAAAATCAACTTGAGAGCCTCTTTCCATAAGTAACACACTGAAATATATATTTGGCCTAATACTCACCTGTTAAAGTAACCATGAAGTAACATTCTGAGTTTTTTCTGAGCTTTTGGTTGTGTGCCACGTATTTTGAGGTAGCTTACTGGCACTCCACATCATAGAAGGGAAAGTGGAAGGCAGCAGGAAAAGAGGTCGTCAAAGGAAACAATGGTTTGACAACATCAAGGAATGGACTGGTATGAGTCTTATAAAGGCCAAGCGTCTGGCACAAGACAGAGTAGCTTGGAGAAAGATGATCCGGAGATGTGATCGTATGGCAGTCAATCGTCATATCTGACGGAGGCCGAAGAAGAAGAAGAAGAAGATTTTGAGGAGGTGTGACATTTTTACACGGTTAATGATATTTATATTATCACCGTTTCTATATTTCTCGTCAGAAAATAACCAATTTGGTGACATTACAAAGCACAATAAATAGTCTTTCTATACCATCCACAACATAATGTCTTAATTATTTCAGTTTTAATTGGGAGTAAATAATTGATCAACGGGTGCTTGGGGGAGGAGAAGGAGGAACCGAAGGAGCAGGATTGAGGAGCCAGTCCCATACACACACAGCGCCAATCTCTCTAGACAAGCTATGAAATACTTCATTCACTTCACTTATTGATTATCAACTAGCGGGTCCCGCGCGAAGAGATGAGTAAACCTGGCACAAGCCTTACACAAGGTAAAAATTGGACATTATTACGAGCGCCCTCTTCAACGTTCAAACTGTGTGTTTGTGAATAATCATGAATCGGAAAGGTGGTCACGCCTCCTGGATATAAACTGCAATAGCAACGCCGCCTAGTGACGCTATAGGGCGTTGCTTCGTCTGCTTCATTTTAATATTTAAGTATAATAACAGGGGATGTAGTCTTTCGTCGCTATATTTAAATGATCATTATGTTCCAAAATGTTGAAATATTAGAGAAATAGCCCATCAGATATCACTATCTATAGGAGTGTTAGATAAAATATTGGAATAGCAATTACGGAATTATTATTCCATGATGGTAAGATGTTTTAAAGTCTATGAAACAAGTACGGGTAAGATTCAAAGCTTATTTTCTCAATGAATTACGTTCATATCATATTTATTTTTAGAATTCCGTACTTCCTTATATACTCAAGTTATATTTTATCCTCATTTGAAAACAATCCAGGTAATATAACGTCTAATGTAGTGATATTAGAATTACTAAACTTTGTTCACCAAAACTACCAGAAGTAAAAAGCCCATTTCATAATCATGCGAGTTTACTCTCCTTTCAAATATCCCGCGTCAATCCCAAGAATAAACTGAATGGTCTGTAATATCGATGAATGACTCATGATTGATTTCTTTTGATTCACTTTCTACCCGAGTCGTCGGTGCTCATCAAAATACACCGTGATGCAATGTAACGCAAGGCCAGTCTCTATTCAATGTTATTGATTGAGATAATGTTACAAATACTGCATGTAGTATTGAGATAAGTCATTGATGTCTGACAGTGCTATCGATTTAGGGATTATAATTCCGCGAAGTAGACATTAACTTTTCTGTTTGATTTACTGATGAACATTTGAATTGCATAATGTCTGGTTTACCGCGAGCTTTGGGATGTTCTCGTGCAATTGATTGACCGGGAAGGGACCTTTATGGATTTTAATGGAAATCAGCCCAAACTTACAACTGTAAGGATTAAGAAAAATCAGTTGCCTTTGTGCAATAACACGTTGTTTCAAAATATTCTATCCCCGGCTCGGACAGATTTTATGGTCATTGGGAAATGACGACATTCAAATAAGTATTTGGTATTTGTTAATTCTCTGCCACTGTAATCGGGAACTGTCACTGTGGCCGAGTGGTCTAAGGCGGTGGTCTAATGGAAACTTTTGCGCGTGAGTTCGAATCTCACTGGAGTCACCTTTTTTGTCTTCATATTACTTATGATTTTGAAGTAATTATGAATCGTATCGCCCTGTAACTCAGAAAATATTCATGATTTATTATCAGAAATGTAATTCAGCATGAAATCTACTGTCTAAAAAAAAGTTTGGTACATAAACTATGATGTGACTTTGATAAAATATGTACACAAACATTATCTAAATATGTTCATTTTGCATGTTGGTTCTCGGGGAGGGGCATCCATTTTCTACTACAAGGGAGTTTGTTTTTTTAACAGAATCCCCACTGAAGAAAATTGAAGCTGCATACATAATTTGTACCACAAGCAATTTCTATAATTGATGTAATGTGTTATTCGAAACATTAAATTGTAAAAATACATTGATATCACGAGGTTCGAAATAGCTCAGTCGGTAGAGCTTTAGACTCTCAATCAACAAGCCGTAGGTTCGAATCTTTATTGAAGTTCTTAATGTTATTTATTTATATTATTTTACGGTATTTATTTATTTATTTATTTATTTAATATTATTATCTATTTACATTTTTTTTTTTAATTGACATTTATTCATATTGATTTATTTTTTTAACTTTCTTCTATCTTGATGGGTTTATTTATTAATTATGTGTTCATTTGATTTTCAATTAATTGAACATTAATGTTATACATTATATTTATTTATTCATTTGTTTGTCTAAGGATTTAATAACTTATCTAATTAATGAATTAATATATTCATTTATTTATTTATTTACCCATTAATTAATTAATTATGAATACATATTTCGATGTGGTCGAGCTCATAAACTTATCTTTTCATGATAAATAAAAAGATCACATGGTGTTTCAATTCGTATTAAAGCAAACACAAACTATTAACTTCAATTTTATAATACAGTGTTTTAATTATAATTTCAAAATCTGTCGTAACCAGCCCATACTTAAAGCGTGTTCAGGTTATTTGAAATGACATTGGATTACAATATCGCTGACGCTAAACTGAATGACTAAATTAATATATCGCGCTGACGCTAATAACGAGGTCGTACTACAAATTAAATTGAATGATGATAATCGATTGGCCATCCACTATTTACTATTGAAGTGTTACGTGTAATGTAAACCAATTATTACCATATCAATTGGATCACGCTTTCAAGTCCTGAACACTGATTGAAAAGATCGCTACATAAAACCAATGGGATGTGCTAGCATTGTAGCGGTATGGTGTAGAAGTCCCAAGTATGCAAATGAGCTCACTGAATACAATGTCATGCTCTACCACACATCTACCCAGTACTCAACAACGGAATAAATCTCATTATCCTCATTTGCATACTTGGGACTGATACACCATACCCTTACCTTAATAAAGGTGCGTGACCCATTTACCAGGGAGTTACATAATCACTTCGATAGTGAAAAGCAATTATGCAGTATCAGACCTGGATCACTGCGCATGAATGGTATGAATTATAGGCGCTTATCCCTTTAGGTATACTTGTCTCAGGATAAAAAATCTCGATAAATACGAAATAAAATAACATTGACAAAACTACATGCTGTGATAGGATTCGAACCCGTAACCCGCTGATTTCAAATCCGACACCTTACCGCTGAGCTAAATCTATTCGATGTAAATTAAGTAAGAAAAAAACATTATACAGTTCAACATAAGCTTAAAATGCTTTATATTTCCTATTTTAAGCGTTTTTAACACAGAGTTTTCGCCTAAAAGCAGTTAAAAAGCTGTTGCACTTAAAGAATCTAATTTTGATTTAAACGACACTTAACAATTAAGGACATCTATTTCGTTCGTACACACTTCAATGTGTCGTTAACAGCCACAGTCTATCGTTGCATCATGGGGGTTTAAACGATAGGTACCTGATGACTCGGGTACGTACATCGACTCGTGTGACTTTTGTCTAGGACAATCACTTGAGAGGAACAAAAGATGTTACCTGTCAATCAAAAATAAATTGAGACTAGATAAACTAGCCATCAAGCGATGGCGCTCTTGATAATGTCCCTGCTCTAAGGCTTGTGCTGGGCGGTTAATATTTTGGGTTCGATGAGTGAACCTGCATGGGCGGTTAATTTTGTTTTGTTTTGTTTTTGAGAAGTACTGCATTTTTTGGGAGGGTGGAGATATGGGACACTAATTAATGTCCCTTAATTGTGTTGTTACGGTCACGACTTTCCCACTCCTGGATGTTTATGCCACTGATTTACATCTTTTATTCTATAACTTATGGGGTATAATTTGTCGTCATGTCAATTGGTAGGCTATAATTATGTACATCAATGGCAGGTTTGCCATATGGGACATGCATACTTGTAAGCCTAGGCCCACGTTTTGAACAAATAGGGGACGTGGGGTGATTCTAAACACAACGATAACCGTAAGCAAGCGATAATGGACGTAATGTGTAACTATACAATAGAATAAAGGCCAATTCATTGTATTACACCATAGACTTGGTGCAGGATTGGGACCTAAGTACACTAATTACATTTGTACACGTTTGTATTGTAGTGCTAAAGTAGTGTACGGTATAATAACAGATGTTTTTCAAATGTAATGTTGTCAAAATGTATTTTTAAATGATAGTTTGTGTGCCGAACAACCCACATGTAACGTGTGCGTGCGCAAAAGCAATGAAAATGAGCTGGAAATTGATAGCAAAGCACGTACTACATCTTGCAGAATCGGCAAAATATACACCAATCGTTTGATATCGAGTATGGGGTAATTACTGCTAGTAAAGCTCAACTTGGCTGGTATTCCCGTTTTATTGGCAGAAATAGAACTGTAAAATGATATGCATTAGGGGGTTAAAAATGACGACAGAGGGCGCCATGTTGAAAAGATCCGACTATACCTACCTGAACATGGACCAGGAAAACACACTGAAACCGAGGAAAACACACCGAAACATATTTGTAGAACACCAGTATATTAAAAATAGTAAAAAAACTGAGTAAAAAATCATTGTTGCAAGACTCCTGGTCACTCTGCTGCTCATTCTACTAATAAGCTTGCTGGTGTCGTATGAACACACCGACAACACACAAAAAACCCGTCGGGATCCGCGTCGTCGCCGCGCCGTGGACCAGGAAAACACACTGAGGCCAAAGAAAACACACCGAAATATATTTCTGTAAAACAGTATTTATTTTTAAAAAGTAAAGAAATAGTAAGAAACTATTGTTGCAAGACTCCTGGTCACTTGCTGCTCATCATTATTCCAAGCTTGCTAGTCATAAGAACACACCAGCAACACAAAAAAATCTGTCGGGATCCGCGTCGTCTTCTTGAAAAGACGTACATTTCTCTAATATTAAATTGCAATTAATTTCAATATCATATTTCAGAGGGGAAAAAGCATTTTGTTTGTACAGTATAAATGAAATTTATTGAATATAGTCTTGTAATTTGTAAGAGATGGATAAATTATGATAATTTTTTGTGGCAAATATCATATTTCAGAGGAAAAAAAGCATTTGTACAGTATAAACTAAATTTATTAAATATAGTCTTGTAATTGTAAGAGATGAATAAATCAAGATTTGTCGCCGTGCTGTGCTTCTTGAAAAGCCGTACATTTCTCTAAAATTAAAAATTTCAAGTAATTCAAATATCATATTTCAGAGGGGGAAAAGCATCTGTACAGTATAAATTAGATTTATTGAATATAGTCTTGTAATTGGTAAGAGATGAATAAATTATGATAACTTTTTTGTAATTATTATAAATTGGTAATATGAATATTCATGATTAATTTGGGATACTCTATCTTGGATCATCTCAGTTCAACCAGGATCATTTCAGTTCAATCTGGATCATTGATATTGCTAATGATTATTCATATTGCTAATTAATTGATTAATTATTCATATTGCTAGTGAATATTCATATTGGAAATTAGTATTCATTACAAAATTATAATTTATTAATATCTCTTTACCCCGATTTTAGACTATATTCAATAACCCAAATGGCCGCCCATACAACGTCGTTCATATATTCAGTGGCGTATAGGCTCCAATCAGAAGCAATGCCCCGCCCCCTGATGCCCCCCAAATGAAATATGACAAAATACAATGTTACCCATGACAGTGCCAGTACATGCCCTAATTTGCCCAATGGCTTGACTTTTAAAGTAAAAAATAGCTATAAAATGGTATGAAATACGGTCCTACTTTTAGACCAAAAAGCTATTTTTAGGTGATTTCTCCCCAGTCAGAAACCATGGCCCGCCCCCCTGATGCCCTCCCCCAAATGAAATAAGACAAAATACAATGACCCTTGACAGTGCAGTACATGACCTAATTTGACCAGTGGCTTGACTTTTAAAGTAAAAACTCTAAAATGGTCTGAAATACCTACTTGTAGACCAAATTAAAGGTATATGTTCCGATCATTTTGGGGCTATGATTTTTTTTTCACATCAGGATATTTTGATATCAGAAGAATCCCCATATTTTTCTCATTATGTCTGTAAAATCTTAGGGGCCAGATATGTTCCATTTAGAAATTATAGGCTAAAATGTGGTGAATTACTGTCAAACTCAATGGGCAAATGCTTTGTGACCTTGTGCTTCTAAAAATAGACCCATTGAAGTTATGCAACTCAAACTTTGGAATGCGACAATTTTAGGGATGACCTTTCATGTAAAATAGAAAACATCAAGTTGAAAATCGGGCCAGCAATCGGAACATCTACCTTTAAGCTAATTTTAAGTAAGTCTGATATTAAAAGGCACAATTTTAAGTAATTCTGATATTAAAAGGCACACATTTTTGCGCATTTCCCACCACGAATGTATATTGCCCCCCCCCCCCCCCCCACCGTTTTCCCACCATTTTTGTTGTTGTAATGCTGGCGCCGCCACTGGATATGCCCCCAGTCAGAGGCCATGCACCCATGCCCCCCCCCCCCCCCCCCAAAAAAAAATGAAATAGGCCTACCTAGTTACGCCCCTGTTCATATTGCAAATTAGTATTGCAATTATAAAAAATAATTCAAATATCATATTTCAGAGGAAAAAAGGCATTTGTATTAAAGTATAAATTAAAAGAGTAAACAGGAGTGTTGGGGAGGATGATGAGGAATCCAAGAAGATGAGAAGCTAATCTCACAGACACGCAATGAAATACTTCATTCACATCACTCATTGACGATACATGCTAGATATAATGTCAGAGCGATTGGCTGTTGTGTACCGATTAGTAGTATACCGATTGATTTTGTTATACTGATAACAATTCATACACCTGTGCATAATATCTTCTGTACGTGTGGTATGTTTACTTTGCTCTAACCGGCATAATTCTGTAATACCCTCCAAACCCTACTTTAGTAGTATGCGTCGTTCTTAAAAATCACGCACTGTGAATACCCTGTGACGGGTATAACAGAATTACTCTCTATAACCAGACAAATGGCAGCTTACAAATTACAGGTATGCACGCTCTACTGCATGCATGCCGAGTGAGTTCAAAAAGCCAGCGTGCGTGTACATCTCATGCTTTAACGTCCCAATTGATATTATATAATGATAGGCAATATTTTAGCCATGTGATAGTTTTTACTATCATTATGGCTAGATATTAATTTGTGATATCATTATATAAAACAAATATTGAATGCCTTTTGCTTGTGCAATAGTAAAACTATATCACTCGGTGCAATTTGGATTGTTCCATCACACTCGGCTGCGCCTTGTGTAATGGAAAAATCCAAATTGGACCTTGTGATATAGTTTTTACTATCACACTCTCTGGCATTCAATATTTGTATACTATACGGTGTGCATTGCATGCGCGCAATCTTGAAATTTGTCCAGAATTTGTGACATCTTTATCAATTTTGACAGATTTACGGCGCATAGCGAGATGTGTGAAGGGATGGGGGCTTAAGTCCATCGGTGTCATTGTTAATAGTTTGTTTGTTAATCATTGTCGGACAAAAGTACTTGCATTGCATCTTGCACAATTACCGAATATTAATTGATTTGACCCATGCTCAAACATTTTTATGGCAGTAAACTGAAGAAAATAGATTGTTTTCAAAAATAAGCGCTCCGTTAGATCGCATGTGTTTTATTTAGTAACACCCTGTATATGATGTTATTGGCCATATTAAATTTAGTATGTATATCCAGGCAGTGACGTACCCAGAGGGGGCCCGGTGACCCCCCTGAAATAACCCCGTCGGTACACACGAGCCTCCGTCGGTACATTTCTGTGTTTGACCATGGGGGTTTTTTCTGCCGATTTTGAGCACAACGTCACTCCTACCGCCCCCCCCCCCCCCCCCCCCCCCCCCTTACGATTTTTTTGGAGACGGTACATCTCATGCCTTTCGTCGGTACAACTATGTCGTGGCCCCAGTTTCCAAAGCTGGGTACGCCACTGTATCCAGGCAACATTTCTAATTGTAATGATCATTTCATGTGTGTTTTATTTCATTTCATTATCATTGTTTTCATCAAAATAATATCAAAAAGAGAAGAAACGCGTGGATTGAGGACTCGATCATACATGTGCATTCCGCTTGTTACACCCTGTATAATATGGTAATTATTGGTCATATGTTTGTGTTTGGTGCAATATTATTACAAACGTCAATTTAACATTTATTATGACACTAAATTATGATAACGGTTAACATTATTTCAGAAATACGATTTCACATACTTATATTGTTACAAATTTTGACAACCCTGTATAAGGTATCCTTTATAACTAAAGACAAAGGTGGCAACATTTTTCTTTGTAAAACTATACGTTTGAATTATGCAGCTTAATAAATTATAATTTTATCTTCAAGGTATGTAAATAACCAGTGAAAATGTTGTATTTTTAGTGCATTTCTTGATGTTTGCACCCTATATATATATTATCTACCCACCTTGATATTGTCATTGTGAGATTTGGAAATGTGTATGCTTTCAGGAAATGTATACTTTCCTTGTACTCCTATGTATAGGGTCATGTGTTTTAAGCTCGCCTCCTTTCGCGTTACACACGGATTTTGGCTTTCACGACATGATTTTAACTTTACACATTTATATTTGCTTGTATACCCCCCTGAGGTAGTAAAAGTATATATTTTCTGAAGGGAAATTTCATGAGGAAACCAAATATGCCATTAAAATTATAGTACGACTAAGAACTAAAATGGTATGATCGGAAATGTTCGGAAAAATATCAGAGTTTTTAATTTTTAATTCGAGATCCATATATTTTTTATACCTACCCCTATCATTATTTACTTTACATATTTAAATTCCTCATGAAATTACCCATTAGATGATATATAATTGTTAAAGTTACTACGTCGGTATGGTAATTATACCGCCTAGTGAATATCTCCAATTTTTATTTTATATATTTTTAGAATTTTCAAAAATATTTGTTTAAGGATGAACCCTACCCTGATATAAACTGCATTTCTGAATTCCTCTAGTTACAAGCTTTCCAAAAATGTATACTTTTGCTATCATAGGTTGAAAACTTTTTCTGTTATTGTCATTTTTATAAATCCGGTAAATTGAGGCTGATTATTCATGTTTACTGTGTAGCGAATAGGAAGAAAGCTGATGTTCATTGTCTTATCCATAATTAATTAGTTGTTACAAATAGTTGACAAGTCTGTTGAACCACATACTTAAAGACTACTAATTATCCTTTAAAATGGGACCAGAATGGTGTTTGTAACATTAGGAGATGACTAGTTATTGTAAAAAGAACAAAACATGGGATTATCCCCATTGAGTTTGTACAGGCGACACCCCTTCCAGAAACACCCCTTCCAGCACCACCCCTGGTCCCCAAACATCAAACAGCTGTATCTCCCATTCTGTATTAGCTATACCAATGCCATTTTGCAGGCAGATAGCTTGTTATTAGGGCTTTCAAATGATACCAAATTTGTTGAGATAGCTTTTGTGGTTTTAAAAATATTTGAGGAAAATTACAGCATGAAACTAAAAAATGTAACGGCACCACCCTATTGGGAGGCGAGTTCATAACGCGTGACCATAGTCTTAATGCTAAAAACGTTTTAAGCAAAATCCATGTGATTTTTCCATTTTTAGCATATGTCACACAAAGGGGTCCCAACTCAACATGACTCAAGGCACACGACCTTTTATCTTTCATAAAGCTAGACGTATTGATTATTGGTTACTCTAGCGCAATATTAACATGGCAAATAACAATTTACAACCAGTACATCCCCATCAAATCAACCCTGCACCTCTCCCAATATGCAAGAGGTGACACATTTGCTGAAACCGATTATAAAATAACCCCCTTCTTCGTGTAATCAAGAAACCCTTCGTGTAATCACGAAAACCTTCCATTTAAAGCAGTTATAAAATAGTATGGTAAAGAAAACTTTGCATTAAAAGCAGGTGTTCCGATTTCTGGTCCGATTTTCAACCTGATGTTTTTTATTGTACATGAAAGGTCATCCTTAATTAATATGCCTATTTTAATAAAAAATAGTCATATTCCAAAGTTTGAGTTGCATAACTCAAATGGTTCTTATTTTAGAAACACACGACCTGAAATTTTCCCATTGAGTAGTACACACACTAGTCGGGTGGATAACCCTAACCCCCGAGGCACCTTTTCCCAAGATTTTTTTTCGCGGCCAAATAGCGAGGGGAAAAGGGCCCCCACGCCCCGAGGCTCGAACCCCGGACCTCTGGGTTCAGAGGCAGACGATCTACCGCTAGGCCACGTGGGGAAACCATACATGGCTCAGTACCCTTCGCCATCTATATACCCTGGGGCCATTATTTCATCGAAAAACTGCCGAGCCGGGTGACACAAGCACACCGCATCGTAGTAATTCGTAGTACTCAATAGGGTTAATCAGCTTTGGCGGTAATTGCATTTTACAGAAATAATACGAACTAGATCTAGTTCTGGTCTAAAACCAGGGCACCTTGATTTTTTTATGTGTCAATGACCCCGAATGATATGTCAATTGTATTCCCTGAAGACCCTATATGTGCATGGAGCTAGAGCATTTTAAGTGAAAATCACTTATTGAACCCTAATGACCCTTTCATGACATTTGTCTCCAAAGTCATGATTGACTTGTTTTCTTGTTTCATCCTGCGACATAAGATGCAGCAAGTCCGATCAAAATCAGAGCATGTTTTGTTTTACATTTTATCCCTGTATAGGTCAATGACCGATAATGACCCTTTCCTGACCTTTGACGGACATAAGATGCAACAACTCCGATTAAAATCAGAGCATGACTTTAATTTCACGTTTTTATAGTTCAATTACCTCTAGTGACCTGTTCCTGTCCTTTGATCCCTAGGTCATGATTGACTTTTGTTCTTGACTCATCAAACCGAAACAGGATGAAACAAGTCCGGTCCAAATCGGAGCATGTCTCATGTTTTACCCCTGTATAGGTCAATGACCCCTAGTGACCCCATAGGAAATGTCACTTTTACTGCTGAAGTTTGTATATGAACATGGACCCAAGGAATCTTTTGACAAATTCTGATGGTCATCAGTCATATTCCCTATTTTGAGTGAAAGGAAGATTTTTGCTCAGAAGGGTAACCTGAAATTACACAATAATACAGACCATTGGCGGAGCCAGGGGGGCATGGGGGCACGTGCCCCCCCCCCCCCCGGGTCCTTGGCACCAAAAAAGAAAGGAGAAGAAAAAGAACTTAAGAAAAAGGAGAAAAAGGAAGAAAGAAAAGAGATAGTAGAGGGTATAGAGTTCTTTTTTGTTGCATAGTAGGTTTCCATGCCCCCACTCCTTATTTTGTACGATCCCGACCGCTCCGTCTCCCCTGTCGAGCGCGTAACACATAACGCGTCGTAGTGCGCAATGGAAAATAAACGCGCATACGCACACCCACGCACCCCTACAAACGCGGGCGGGCAAATATTGGAGAAATACGCTTCGTCACGGGAGTTGGTTACGGTTTTTACGTCTAAACGCCGTGAACGTTGCACTGATAAAAGATGATTATAATGTGAGTGTTATCTTACTATAATTCACCGTATGTTGTATGTATGTGTGTATGTATGTATGTAGGGGTGTGTGTATGTGTGTATGTATGTGTGTATCCTGAAAAGGCTTTCTCATTTTGCATTTTAAAGCCGTGAATATTTCACTGATACTAAATAATGACCGGACACGGGTTATAAGCTATAAATGGCCGAAAACCGTACAGAATTGACCGAGATATGAGCACAATTATGGCAATTTAGGGCCTTTTCAGCCCGGCTTTTGAGACTATTTCATGTTTGTTTTTCTCTGCGTACACTGTAACCATGCAGTCGGCGCGTAGCACATAACGCGTCGCATTGCGCCATGCAAAATAAACGCGCACGCGCACTACACCCACGCACCCTACACACGCGGGCGGACAAATATTGGAGAAATACGCTGCGCCACGGGAGTTGGTTACGGTTTAGGCCTTGGGGTTGCATAAGCCACGGGGCGGGAGCGGTGACGGTTAGGGGTTGTGTGTAATGATACCCTTAGGGCCTAGCGTTTATTAGGGTTATGTGGTTTGGGATGGGGTTAATAAAGAAATAAAGAAATGTATTATTAAATTGCGTAACGATGGTGTCGGATGTGGGATTTGATACTGTATGTAAGACGCGGGCGGACACATATTGGAGAAATACGCCGCGCTACGGGAGATGGTTAAAGTTAGGCCTTGGCGTTGAGATAAGTAGCGGGCGGGGAACTTTTGGCCTTGGGGTTGAGATATGCCACGGGGCGGGGCGGGCGGGGCGGTGACGAATGGGGGTTGTGTGTAATGATGTAATGTGGTGTGGAGACAGGGGGTTAATGAGGAAATGTGATACTAAATTGCGTAACGGATATGCTACGGGGTGGGGGCGGTCGGGCGGGGACAGGGTGGGGGGAGGGATGGATGGGGTACGGGAGATGGTTAAGGTCTAGACCTTGGAGTTGAAATATGCCACGGGGGTGGGCGGGCGGGGGTCTTTTAATTGAAATTTGAAAACTTTTAAACTTTTGAATTAAAACAAAAATGTTTTAAATATTGTTCTATGTGTTTCGTCATACATTTTGTAGGTGTTCTATCTGGTAGGCCCTACTCCCTAGCGGGAGTGCCCGTCCGAAGGACGGGCGAGCCGCTAGTAAGCTATAAATGGCTGAAAACCGTACAGAATTGACCGAGATATGAGCAAAAGCGGGAAATCCAAAGCCTTTTCAGCCCGGCTTTTGAGACTTTTCTACGGGCCATGTTTGTTTTTCTCATGCGTACACTGTAACCATGCAGTCGGCGCGCGTAGCACATAACGCGTCGCATTGCGCCATGTAAATAAACGCGCCCACGCACTACACCCACGCACCCCTACATACGCGGGCGGGCAAATATTAGAGAAATACCCTGAGCCACACGGGAGTTGGTTACGGTTTAGGCCTTGGGGTTGAGATAAGCCACGGGGCGGGGGCGGAGACGGGGACGGGGCGGGGGCGGAGACGGGGACGGGGCTAGGGACGGCAGGGCGGGCGGGGGTGGGGGGGGGGGGGGGGGCGGGAACGGCGGCGGGTCATAAGGTAACGAAATAATGTGGTTTCCTTGGGGTACGGGAGATGGTTAAGGTTTAGGCCTTGGATTTAAAATATGCCACGGGCGTGGGCGGGCGGGGGGTCTTTTAATTGAAATTTGAAAACTTTTGAATTAAAACAAAAATGTTTTAAATATTGTTCTATTCCTATGTGTTTCGTTATAAATTTTCCAACATTCATGTGTTGTTTCATTTGTAGGTGTTCTATCTGGTAGGCCCTACTCCCTAGCGGGAGAGCCCGTCCAAAGGACGGGCGTCCCGCTAGTCTTACTATAATTTGCCGTCTGTATGTATGTATGTATGGGGTGTATGTATGTATGTATCCATAAAAGGCTCCCTCATTTTACGTCTAAACGCCGTGAACGTTGCGCTGATAAAAGATGATTATAATGTGAGTGTTATAAGCTATAAATGGCTGAAAACCGTACAGAATTGACCGAGATATGAGCAAAAGCGGGAAATCCAAAGCCTTTTCAGCCCGGCTTTTGAGACTATTTCTACGGGCCATGTTTGTTTTTCTCATACGTACACTGTAGGGGAATATGGGGCAAGTGGACCGTGGGGCAAGTGGACCGAAATGAAGGATTTTGTAATTGTATGGGCATACTGCTTTCTTTTGAACAATACGACTTTTGTTGATACTTGACATATATCTTTACCTTCTACAATCCAAAACATTTGGAACTTTAGGGTATTTACACAGGTGATTTTTCTCCATATCTTTGAAGCTAACTCCTTGAGTGACTGATTGAAAATTCACAGATAGTATGGGCGATATATGAAGATGGGTTTAGATCATGTTTAATGTACTTTATATGATTGACAGATATGCAACAGTAAATATATACATGCTGTACAGTCGTCTTAAGATACTAGGTCCATATTGCATTTGATGGGTGCTATATTGTAGTGTGCTTAGGGATTTTCCGAAATATGATTAAAACCATAGGTTGTGGTTGAAATGACCGTAAAATGGCGCATATTGCTAATTTGGGACATTGGTGGTTTGGATTTCCGATCAATATTATCATTTAAAGAATGCTTCAACTTAAATCATTATCACGGGTATTCATTTGGTAGAGTTATTAGTTCATGAATTTGCAAATAACAAAATACACCATTTCTTACTTATCTAAAGACACTCGTCTACTTGTAGGACCCGAACGCCGTAATATTTGCGAATTCAAAGATACTCACTGGCTACAGAAATCTGTGTAATGGCTAAAAACAAAAAATGCAATTTTGCATTTTTTTCTGAAATATATTGGAGTTATTGATTATTATGACAAATGGTGGTATGTTTTAAAACATTTTGGCGTAAAATGTATTACGTCGCAGGCGTGTTTTAATAACGTTTCATCTCGACAAAGTGCTACGTCATTTGTTGGGGTAAGTGGTCCGAAGGGGTGTGGGGCAACTGGACCGCCTGCAAAAACGTAAGCAAAATTGTAAAACTCATTTTGAAAATGAGTTGTTAGTGTCAATAAAACATGACTCGGTATTGAAATGTGAATAGAATATGAAATAATTCACATTCTTTCAAGTTCTTAGACATTTTGGGGCATTTCGGGTCTAATACCACTATTTCTGATATTGAAGGATTACAATATGACATGAAATTGCTTTAGAATGGTTTAAAACCTCGGTATTATGAATTACATCTTTATTATATTTTGAATGGTGTCTGTAAAGGTATTTGCTATGACGAAATATCATGATTTATGTATTTTATCCACTGCTTGTGTATATCAACCGTTGGGTCATCATTGTCATATTGACTAACTTCCCCTGTAACATGAAAAGCTGGCTAAATATCAAGATGGTTTATTATAAGTACTAAATGATGATGATATGAAGTAAATAAAATCATTAAAGAAAGGGGTATATATAGACAAATGTATGGGGCGTCTGAATATCACAACCATGTCACCATTTAACTAGGTTCATACCGTTTTATCTAATAAACGTGCAGTCGAAAATTGCGCTTGTTTCGTACACCATTAGTATTACTGCTTTGTACACGTTAACCACGAAAACTGTATAAAACATGGGTTTCATGAGACCTGTATCATTTTTACACGTTAAATAATATGGAAATGAGTTTGTAAAGAAAATACTGCTTAGTTACCGTGTTGTCAATCAATGATTTCTGTGTATTCTAACCGTTGGAACATATAGGACCAGTTGCCCCAACGATGGGGTAACTGGACCGTGCCAAGTAAAGTTTTTAGTTAGTGGTAATTGGCCTTTTGTTTGGATATTTTTTAACATTGATTATATGTTATATGTAAACAGTTACATGGGTGATATTTTCATAGCAATTCCATAAATATTTACACGAGCTTTAAGCTTTTATATCATGAAATATGCTTAACCGGTCCAGTTGCCCCATCCTCCCCTAACCATGCAGTCGACGCGCGTAGCACATAACGCGTCGCAGTGCGCCATGCAAAATAAACGCGCCTATGCACTACACCCACGCACCCCTACACACGCGGGCGGGCAAATATTAGAGAAATACGCTGAGCCACACGGGAGTTGGTTACGGTTTAGGCCTTGGGGTTGAGATAAGCCACGGGGCGGGGGCGGAGACGGGGACGGGGCGGAGACGGGGGCGGGGACGGGGCGGGCGGGGGCGGGAACGGCGGCGGGTCATAAGGTAACGAAATAATGTGGTTTCTGATAGAACAAAACATGATATGGTGAATCTAAATTACGTAACACGGTGTCAGATGTGGGATTTGATACTGTATGTGACACGCGGGCGGTCAAATATTGGAGAAATACGCCGCGCTATGGGAGATGGTTAAGGTGAGGCCTTGGCGTTGATATAGGTAGTGCACCCCTGCGGGTCGCCTCCACATCAGCTCTCTTCTTAGCATATCTTTGTGATGTCCCAACTGAGAATTATATTGTGAAATTACACATAGAGGTTGAGAATAGCATCCTCCAACTACAGGACAATTTTGGTGACATTTGGATATCATCTTTTGGTGTATTTTTATGGAACTTAATATTTTCTCCTTGTATTTATTACTCTGCATATGGAACAAGTTCAACCATGCATCAGTGTATCAGTGTATCTTCACCACCAGCAAAGATCAATATTATTGATGTGCTCAAGTATATGATACAATAGACTTCCTCCTAGGACACAATGGCTCACACCAAGTTGGCTATTGTTGTGTACATATACATACTACTACACTGTAGTATATTCCAGTGTAATGTGCTACATGTGGATACTAATGGGAGTTACAACTACAATAAACTTGATCATCACAAATTTCTTGGTATAAATATTACACTTTATGCTAACTCTACAGTGACTTTCAAGCTACAACTCCTCAAGGCCGGTGATATTCATCCAAACCCCGGTCCTGATATTACACCTGCACCTACTATTACGTCAGTCAAATCAAGGCCTACACTCTCTTATACCACGGAGCAGTTACTTCATATTAATCATAATATGAAATCCAAAGCCCATGTATCAAACACTTTATGGAGACATTTAGTGACTCTTGGTATAAACAACAGACATCCAACACATCGTGGAAATAATGGACAAGTCAAACATAACGTCACATTAGAATCAGCAAATTCAGAAAGTGGCAGATATTCCTTACCTAACAAAACTAACAAAAAGAAAAAGGTTACAATGTGCCTTTGGAACGCCCGGTCTGTCAGAAATAAAACCACATTTTAAGCGACTCCCTGATTGAGCATGATGTTGATGTTATGTGCATAACAGAATCGTGATTGAATGAAAATGATGCTGTTGTCATTGGAGAATGCACACCACCGACATACTCGTTCTTAAATTATCCAAGAGGTACTGATGACCACGGAGGTATTGCTGTAGTATATAAAACAGCGATGAAATTCCGGACTTTCAAACCTGATCTGGTTACTCATACCTTTGAATATGCTTGCATCACGGACCCGATACATGGAATTACATATGTCGTCATTTATCGCCCTGATCCTTTCCCTAAGAATACATGTGATTTCTTGGAAGTGTTTGATGACTTTATCACCACCGTATCATCTTTAACAAGCAGACTACTTATACTAGGTGACTTCAACATTCATGTTGACAAGCCTGTCACCCGGTTGTTAAGAGATTTAATTCATCACTTGTTTCTTCGGGATTGCACCAGCACATTCACGAACCTACACATAGGGCAGGACATATATACTTTGGATCTTGTTATAACATGCCGCGATGATCAATTAATCAATGACTGCAAGGTGAAGGAATACTCTTTATCTGATCATCACATGATTCATTGCGTGTTAAACCAAGAGAAATCGGTGCCTGTAAACTCTGTCTCTACTAGTAGAAATTTCCAGCATATGAACCACGATGCTTTCGAAAAGGACCTAGCATTTAAAGTTTGTGAAATACAATCTAGTGAGTCACCTATGGAATTGCTGACCAGCTTTGAATCTGCCATCACTTCGGTACTGGATAAGCACGCACCTCTCAAAACTAAATCCCATAAGTTACGACCCAAGCAACCTTGGTATCATCAGGATATCAAAGTCGAGAGACGTTTGAGAAGAAAATATGAGCGTAAATGGCGTAAATCTGGTACTGAGATCGATCGATCGTATGGCTTATCAAAATCAGAGGGATAGAGTCAATCAACTGATTGATGACAGTAAGACGGAGTTTTACAGGTCCTCTCTTGCAACTTCAGACAAAAAGGATGTTTTCAAGACTGTCAACTCTTTACTCAACAAAAACCGCAGAATTCTCCCTGAATCCGATTCACCTCAACTTCTGGCAAATGATTTTGCTGTTTTCTTCAAGGACAAGGTTGATAAGATTCGCAACACTCTTAATGAGCAACAGCCTGACAATGATACGACCACCAACGAGATCAATGAACTCCCAACCGACTTGGAAATGTTTAACGAGATGAAAGGATTACAGAGGAGGATGCGCGGAAATTAGTGAAGGGATTTGCTAGTAAATCATGTGCTCTTCACACCATTCCTACGTGGCTCTTAAAGGACAAGTTGGATATTATTCTACCTGTTCTCACATCTATCATAAACACATCTATTTCAACCGGCATTTTCCCAAACTCCCTTGGTCAAGCCATAATATCACCAATTTTGAAAAAAACCATCATTGGATCACAATGCCTTAAGCAGTTATCGTCCTGTTTCTAATATCAAATTTGTTGCCAAACTTTTATCGAAAAAGCTGTTGCCACACAACTGAAACAGCACATGTCTCGGCACGATCTTGAGGAGCTATACCAGTCTGCTTATAAGACACATAACAGTACAGAAACGGCACTTTTAAAGGTTAAAGACGATGTACTCATGGCGATGGACAAGTCGCATATAGTTTTTCTTGTTTTATTGGATCTGTCTGCAGCCTTTGACACTATCGACCATACTGTTTTACTTAGGAGAATGAACACAGAGCTAGGTGTATCAGGTACTGCCCTACAATGGTTTAAGTCATACCTCTCTGGTAGACAGAGCCGCGTGTCCATTGGCAACAGCTACTCAGATCCTGTTGATCTAAAATATGGTCTACCGCAAGGATCCATTCTTGGTCCTTTAAAGTTTTTAATCTATACGCTCCCTCTCGGAAACATCATTCGCCGCCATGGCTTAGACTTTCACCTTTATGCAGACGACACACAGTTATACTGTTCCTTTAACCCAAAAATACCTGGTGCTATGCAACACGCAATCGAGAGGCTACAACTGTGTATTTGTGAAATCCAAAATTGGATGACCATTAACATGTTGAAATTAAATGAGAGCAAAACAGAGTTTATTGTGTTTGGATCACCCCATTTTCTCCAGAGCTTGCCACCTGTGTCCCTGGCAATTGGTGATGCACATATTGAACCAACGCTGTCTGTTCGGAACCTGGGTGTAAAATTTGATGCAAATATGACCATGACCAAACAAATATCTAGCCTCTGTCAATCTACACATTACCAGTTAAGAAACATCCGTAGATAAAGCGATACCTCGATAAAGACACTCTTCATCATGTCGTTAGAGCTTTAGTTATCTCTCGTCTTGACTATGGTAATCTTCTTCTCTTTGGTGCTACGGAACATGAATTGAACAGAGTTCAAAGATTGCAGAACAATGCCGCTCGGTTGATATGTTCCATATCCATGCGTGACCATATTACTCCCACGCTTAAAGAACTCCACTGGCTGCCCATACGGGAAAGGATTCAATTCAAACTCTGTCTTTTTGTCTTCAAAAGCATGAACAATACTGCACCTGGATATTTATGCAATTTACTGTCACCATATGTTCCTCGAAGAGCTCTTCGTTCTGCAAATGACATTACTCGCCTAAATGTTCCTAGGACAAATAAGGTCTTGGGTCAGAAATCTTTCAGTGTAGCTGGTCCACCGGCATGGAACAATCTCCCTCGTACCATAAGAGAAACTGACAATATCTCTCATTTTCGTTGTAGTCTAAAGACTCACCTTTTTCCATGCTAAATGTATTTTGTGTACTGATGTGTTACATGCGCTATGATCTAGATGGAATAGCGCTATATAAATATTAATTGTTATGTTATGTTATGTTATAAGCCGCAGGCGGGGAACTTTAGGCCTTTGGGGTTGAGATATGCCACGGGGCGGGGGGGGGGGGGGGGGGGGGCGGTGACGAATGGGGGTTGTGGGTAATGATGTAATGTGGTTTGGGAGGCAGGGGGTTAATGAAGAAATGTGATGCTAAATTGCGTAACGGATATGCCACGGGGGCGGGGCGGGATGGTGACGGTTGTGGTACGGGAGATGGTTATGGTTTAGGCCTTGGAGTTAAAATATGCCACGGGCGTGGGCGGGCGGGGGGGGGGGGGGGTCTTTTAATTGAAATTTGAAAACTTTTGAATTAAAACAATTTTTTTAAAAATATTGTTCTATTCCTAGAACAAAAACGAAACACATTATAAATTTGCCAACATGTGTTGTTTCATTTGTAGGTGTTCTATCTGGTAGGCCCTACTCCCTAGCGGGAGAGCCCGTCCGAAGGACGGGCGTCCCGCTAGTAAATGTAATAAGTCTTGTGCTGCCAATATCGTTGAACAGATTGCAAAGTCAAGTTGGCAATTGGCATTTCAGATGAATACTCGTAAAATTCATCAGGCCATGATCAGACAAAGAGTTTTTACATATAAATGTAATAAGTCTTGTGCTGCCAAAAGTAAGATATCGTTGAACAGATTGCAAAGTCAAGTTGTCATTTCAGATTAATACTCTGTGTCATCTTAAGTTGGGGTCTGGTGTTTCTCATATAATATCCAACACAATGATGCGCTTGGTAGAGCTCGTCTCTTTATATATATCAGTCGTTGGATTGGTTGGCGCATATTCGTTTACTTGGCTTGGACTTACAGTAGCTGAAATGAAAACAAAAAAGAAGAATACACTGTTAATGATTTAGATTGCAATTTCAACAAAACAGAAGTCACAATTGAAGCGTTGATCTGCCCTGTCTTGCCTGTAGTGAAACAAACGTTGCATCTTCTATGTCATAGCTTATTCCTTACTTTTGTGCATGCGTTTATCCGTTTCGGGGTAGCAAACACAATATTGCCGGTCGAGTAATGAAGCATTAAACTACTAGTTATCGGAAAAGTACAATTTGGATGAATAGGAATACTTTATGCCAAAGAGTCAGGAACATTAATCATCATCATCAGGGTATAGTTCGCTCCCTTGAGAGGAACCCCTCCCTAGAATGCCTCCACAGACTTCTGTTTCTGGCTAGTCTTGACCATGTAGTGCCCAGCTGTCGGGTAAGGTCGTCTCTCCAGCGTGTTTTGGGGCGTCCACGTTCACGGGTCCAATTTCTTGGGAGTCCACTCTGTTGCTCTGACTGTCCACCGGTTATCTGCTAGCCGTGCAATATGTCCTGCCCATCTGTGTTTCGCCATCCTGATGTTATCGATGATGTCGCTGACACCTGTCTGTTGTCGAATCCAGGTGTTACGCTTTTGGTCGCGAAGAATAATGCCCAGCATTATGCGCTCCATCTTGTACTGTGCCACTGCAAGCTTCTCTAACTGCTAACATGGTGTTGGTCGGTGCCCATGTCTCACTACCATAAGTAATTACTGGAAGAACGTACTCATTTAGAACCTTCCTCTTGATCTTCATACTGGTCTTACGGCTTCTCATGATATTTCCTACTTTACTGAAGGCTGCCCAACCGAGTCCAATCCTCTTATTTATCTCAGGGAGCAAATCACCATCTCGTGTCTTTCCCAGATATATATATATATCTGTCCACCTCCTCGATGATTTTTCCATCAACAGTTATTACGGACTTGTTGACATGGTCGTTGAACATCACTTTGGTCTTGCCTAGATAATAATAAAAAATAATAATAATTAGTATTTATATAGCGCCTTTTCAAAGTGATCAAATCGCTGTAATTTCGCTGCTGGTGAATCCTCAGAATCAGGTCGCATCAACTAGGGTGCTGCCAATTTCTAGCGCAAACCTATCCGCACTTAGATTGTAACATCCACCATTTTTCAATGCAGCTCCCCAAATACCATTGGGTCAAGGAAGTTTTTGATAACCGAAACAAATTGATCATCACAGATTTTGAAAGCAGGAGGAAACCGGAGATCCCGGAGAAAACCTGCGAGAGCGTGTATGGATCGTGATAAACCAAATGCACATAGAAGCATGTTTGTTTGTTTGTTTGTTTGTTTGTTTGTTTACACGGTCGGTCCGTACAGACACACGCTTGGGTCCTGAAGGGACCAGACTCCAGCAAATTGCTCGGGCCAGGCTTAAAAAGCCTATATAAGCATGCTGGTTGAATTATTAAGGCCAACCGGTTTGCTGGCTCTGTCGATGTCATCAGTGAGCATGTTTTCCAACTCCTCTGGTGATTTGGCCATCAAGAGTTTAGGCGATATATTGTCACCTTGCCTTGCTCCCCTCTCCAGCTTGATTGTATCACTGTCCTTGTGGAGTTTCATGATGGATGTGGCACCGTGGGTAAGTCATGAATAATTAAAAGTGCAAAATCAAATTTCCTGTAAACATAACATTCATAAATACACCCAAAGGTCCAATATAATATTGATAGCAATACCAGATCTTGCTAGACGCCCCGTACAGAATAAACAGTATACTATTAAATTTTTAAACAGTCAGGTCATGAAATAATCAAAGTACATATATTATGATCATATTTTCCAGCGTAATGCTGCACAAGTCAGAAAAATGTAAGGCTATATCTTGCTAGACGTCCCGCACGATATATTAACCGTGTTAACTACATATTTTAATTGTAATGAGCATGCGCACATCAGTTACGGGACGTCTAGCAAGACATTGCAAAATTGAGGCTTAATATTTCAATAAACTGGGGGCAGGGGTCTGATGCATGCTAAAGAAAAACAGGGGGCGTCTTAGAGCTAGCAAAATAGGACCAATTGGGGATCTTTATGTTCGGTCAAGTCGACCGTTACGTATTCGACGGTTGACCGACCCCATGTAAGAACATAGACGATAAGACGATATAACTCGAACGATTTCACGGTCGAATTGACTGAAAATCGGGTATCATGGTTCCCTGTATATTTCGTCGCTGTTCTGACATACCGGCACATGTGCCATTTTAGGCCAAATGAGTTAAGTTGCATTTTATGATCTACAAATGAAACTCTTTATTCTCCAAAAAAATTGAGACAAAAAGGTAATTAATTAATGAGATACCGCACTAATTAGTGTGATATGCCAGGGTTTTAACATAATACCGGCATGGAAACCTCATTTTGTATTCTGACATGCCGGCACATCACAATATTCTGCCATAGACCACCGTGTAACTGCAGTTCTGGCATATCACTGGCATATCACTGTAAGACTGTCTGACATACCGGCACATGACTTTATGACATAATTACTAAAACAGCGACGATTTGATTGGGCTCATTCCATCTAAATTCCCCCAAAAATGAGGCACTTCTATTATAGGGGTGTACACAATGGGTACGTGTACCATAAATAGAAGAGCCCGTTGTGTGGAGCCCATTGGTACAGGGAACCAGCATTATCATGACGTAGAATCTTGAGAATCGTGAAATTTTATTTAAAAGGCTTGACAATGACCATTTTGACCCATAGTGACCCAAATATTTTTTGACTGCAGGGACCCTTTAAGGACTGCAAAAACTAAATTTAAGGGGTCCCCCAGAAATATAAGGGGTCCTGAAGTTTGAGCCTTTAAAAATGGTCAAAAACCGATTTAGAGAAATTAGAGGTTCAGTTCAGCGCAGAGAGCTGGAAATTACTGCAGCTTTTTTATTTTAAGAAACGCATTTTCCCCGTTTGATTTGAATCCCCTCGACGCTGCCTCGGTGCAAGATGTGCACCACATCTTCTCCCCATCTAACTCTAACCATTTAAATCGGTTCTTCCATCTAGGCGTGTATGCTCTTATTTTCTTAGATGGAGCCATTGTTTACCTCGAATGGTCATATGGATAAAGGTGTACAGCAGCAACGATGCATATACGAAAATCGATTTCACGGCATGCGTGTTTCGCTCGGTCTTGTACAGAGATCGTTGAATTTGAACTGTCGCTCAAACAGTCGCTATTTTTTTATATAACACAGATACGCACACCAGCGTAAGAACGTGTAAATCATACCTATGGTCACATTTCTCAAGTTGGGACCCTAAAAAAGGTGCACTCAAAAAAATGATCTTTGCGTCAAGTAATTGTGACTCAAAAATGATTATTTGTAAATACTCAATTCAATAATTTGTTAATGTTACTCAAAAAACATAAGTACCATTGACTCAAATTGACAAAAATGAGACTAACATAATTTATTCGAGTAATGTTAACAACACAAACGTATGGATATTAAGTTCCGGTAAAAAGGACAAGAAATAAGTACAAATTACTCATTTAACGAATTGCTGCTGTTACTTAATTCAACCGTTTTGTTGCATTTATTGATACCTTTGAGTAAACCAGACTGAAATCGATGAAAATTAATAAAACTCAATAAATTCAAGTTATAACAGCAAAATAATTCATAAAACCAACAAGGACAAAAAGCAACATTGAAATAAATGTAATTTATGAGTAGCTATTACTCATTTCTAACTCAAATAAATTACTTGTGTTTTATTACTAAAAATATCCAGTATCTTCTACATATATATTTTGAGTTACAGCAATCGATAACATTACGTTAGGTCAACGAGATAATAACTTGACCTATACTTAATATAAATGATTACAACCAAAAAGATCAGATGAACATTTGAGTATAACGAGCAATTTATTTTAAATATTACTAAAGCAAATCGTTTGAGTTCACTCAAATTACTCAAATAATGTAGTAACAACTCATGTTTCCAAAAATCAGTCTGGAGCTAATTTGCATAATATCACTCGGCCTTAGATTAGCCAAGTAAATTGCGTAAATCGCTCAAATCGCTCATTAGCATAATTGCAATGGTACAAAAATTAGCACCGGCGCTCATATGTACCATTTCAATTATGCTAATGAGCTAATTTACACCTTTTATTCATTTAAACCTATTATTTTTCTTAAAATAAGTAGATTCATTAATTTAACACCATGGAATGTGTATTGATATGTATGCATAGTCTCCACTTGTTATAAAATGGAAATGAATGTTTTCTAAAATAATGTAAATGCAAGTACATTGTGCAAGAACATACACATCAAAGAGTCAATGCCCCTGCAGCCCCAACCACCATACCCTGGGTGCAAAGCGATAAAAAATTGCGATAATTAGTAGCCTCTACATAATAATATTGAGTTACGGCAATCAATATACTTATGTTTGGACAATGTGATAATAATTTGTCCTACTTAATATAAATGAGTACAACCGTAAAAATAGTATGACTTTGCTCAACCTAATCAAATCATGTAGTAACAGCTGAATACTTCTTGTGGTAACTAAATAAAAATGAGTACAACCCAATGGTTGTTTCTATCATTTGAGTAAAGTCAACTTAAAAAAGATAGCCAACTTCTACACATATAACTTAAGTTGCAGCAACTTGATAATGACGTAGGACAAACTTGATAATATCTTCGTATACTTACTTGATATAAATGAGTCCAACAAGGTAGTTCAATTTTGAGTAAATGTTGTAAACTTATTATGAGTACACTGATTACAATATTTTGAGTTAGCTAAACTAAAATTACCTAATTAGTGATGACTTAAAATATTACTTATAATAATTACTCAATAAAATTAAGTGTAACCCGATCACACTTGATTTTATTGAGTAAATGCAGCAAGTTATTTTTTTGAGTGTGGATTTGTCACATTTTTCGCTTATTTGTCATTCAAATGCTTATATTTTTCAAACCATACATCACAATTGAGTATAATTAGTCTCATTTGGAAGATAATTTATTGCTTTAATAGTATCTATAAGAAAAATGTATAAATCAAGTTGAGATTAATTACTATAACTCGTTAATTACAATTAGTCAGGGTGGAGGAGGGTGAGGATGCATGAGGGTGAGGATGCACGCTATGTATTTCAATGGGATGGGCAACATTTTTTCGCTTATTTGCCATTCAAATGCTTATATTTTTCAAACCATACATCACAATTGAGTATATTATTTTAGTCTCATTTGGAAGATAATCTATTGCTTTAATAGTATCTACGAGGGTCATTCAATAAGTTCTACCTCCTCCCTCATAACATCGCTAATATTAATGTCAGCCTCATGACATTTGTCATGATTATAGCTCCGAATCATAGCTACAAATGCGTAGTAAATGATAATTGATATCTGTTTTACTTCTGTTATGACGCGGTCAAAGCCGGAGAGAGATTTTGGACAACGGACACAGAAAATTACCTTAAAAATATACACATATTTTCGGGTGTTTTTTCGTATTGTATGGTTCGATATAAGAGCAAGCATGATTTAAATACTGAAAATGGAAATGACTGAATGATATCTGAATATATTATAGTATTATTATATATAGATAAGATTGTAAACAATATTAACTCTTGTAGGCTTGCAAATAGTGTACTATCAACTCAAATGTATTGCTATGCCTTTGGCATACCAGAATACTGCTATCAGTCAAATTTTCGTTGTTACAACTTAAGCCACAATGATGCCTCGAATGTTAAATCTTTACCATAATAGTCTCTTTATAAGTTTTACTTATGTGCAACCTTCAGAATAGTCAATCAGGTAGTCAATGATAGAAAATTATCGCTTTGACAGACTTCAAATCCCTCCATTTAGTTCGATATATTGAAGACCGCTTAGTTATCATGAAAGTCAAATATGACTTTTACAGGGTTCTC
The DNA here is from genome assembly GCA_035610835.1 of Ophiura sarsii. Classification (NCBI taxonomy): domain Eukaryota; kingdom Metazoa; phylum Echinodermata; class Ophiuroidea; order Amphilepidida; family Ophiuridae; genus Ophiura; species Ophiura sarsii. Next base: position 70,678,546 of record CM069441.1, on the reverse strand, counting down.
TAGGCGAGGGGTAAGCTGAATGGTTATCCTGACCTGGATCTGGCTAATCAGAGGGCATATTTTTTCCAAACCAATCTGTCAATGTTATTGTTTACAGTCTGTTAAAGAGAAATCTGACATTTAGAGCGGTTATAATTGACCGATAGGTTTGTTTTGCCTCTTACAATAGGCCAATTGAAAAGCACTTCGGCGATATTTTGCTGTTTTTCATCCGTTTCCGTCACACTAAATCGAGGTTTGGTTCTCACTGCATATCTGGAAAAGTACAACCACTACTCAGTTCAATTTACATTGGATTTGTAGCTGAGGTTCTTAGCTACAATCGTGTAATATTTGATAAGACTGGCTCATATAATAATAGAGTTATGAGGTAGGAGGTAGAACTTATTGAATAACCCTCGTATAAGAAAAATGTATAAATCAAGTTGAGATTAATTACTATAACTCGTTAAATTACAACTAGTCAGGGTGGAGGCGGGTAAGGAGGGGTACGTGTGAGGATGCATGCTATGTATTTCCAATGGAATAGGCAGAATAAATGATTAAACCTTGTGTATATTAGTTCTTTGAATTATTATTTTGTGTGATGAGTATCATTATTGTAATTACCAAACCTTAATTAGTGTTAATTACATCCCCAATTAATTAATATTACTAATTAATTACATACAAAAAATACCATCTGAAAATGTATCAACGGCAGATTATTACCCATTTCAAATGGTAATTGGGGGGGGGGGGGGGGGGGGGGCAATATCTCTGCAGTGTTTTAAAGAAGTTGGATCTAATGTTGAATGTTACTTAATATTTTAGATAATATTTGCTAATTATATTGATACTAATTACCTAGGAAGTGCTTATTTTATCCACCAATCCGCACAACACTTTTTAGTGTTTAGGATTAACATGACCATCGCCATCACCCTACTAGTATATCATTTTCAAATTGTTCAATATCCAATGCTGATTTCTATAGATCAACTGTGTATGTTAGCAAGATGTCAGTGCAATTAATGCCAGGCATAACATTGTAATCAATTCATAATACAGAAATGAGGTTGCAAGTAATCAGCCGAATTTGTTTTCTTCATTTTTGGACACCCTGTATAATAAAATTTGAATGAATTGTACATGTACCTTTCTACCAGAAAGGTATGTTCACATTTAAGTGTTTCTTTTGAACAAACAACATTTATATACATTTTTGTCATACTGTCTACACAGAATATATAGTTTTTGTATGTGAAAATTGACACATTTTGATCACCCTGTATTTTCGTTTGACAAATAATTAACCCCTACAAATAATATATGACCGGAAAGGCCTTGCCTTTGGCTTCTTAAATCTGGGGTTCAATATTTATTTCAATGCACTATGTTTAAATTAGGAAGCACACAGTAAATTACATTTCATAGTAATATTTCTTTTGTTACACCCCATATATTTCCTAAGTCACCCTGTATACTGGAACAAACACTTCATATTCACAATCCTAGATATCTCAGCTTTCTAACAATGTATAATTTTGCACACTTTGGATTTATACTTTTTGTGTTATTAGGCTTAGAGCATTATCACGTGTAATTTTTGTCAAATGTATGCATGTGACGCAATAGGGTCCCAACTTAATAAATGTGACCCTATGTTGTGTCCATGTTATAATCAGTAGAAAATACTTATAGAATGTTTTGGAAATCGCTTGAAACTTTTACGGAAGCAATTCGGAAGCGATTTAATGTGTTTAAAAACTTTTACAAATACAGGATTTGCATTGTATTTATCATTTACGGACATAACAAATTTACAATGTAGGAGATTGACAATTTTCAGAATGTCTTAAGGTTTCCACGTCCATACATCGTCAGATTTAAGGGGTCCCTTCATTTTCGATTAGTGAAGTTCAATATGTAAACTTACGCGTCCCACAAGAAAATGAGGGGTCCTAGGACGCGGGGACGCGCAATAACGCGAGCCTTGACTTTGAGTAAAATCACGTTTTAACACCTAGTGACCCTTGTGTGACACTTGATTGACCCCAAACCATAAACGTCCTTTTTGAGGTCACGTAGAGTGTTCTACTGACGAAGTCTGGTGATTATTATAGCATCTAATTTGTGGATTTTATAGATGGTTTGCCAGAAAGATTTGCGGGCAACCAAAAGTTTTTGTTTATGACCCCAAGTGACCCCTTATGACATGTCACTTTTAATCGCTGAAAACCCTATATGTACATGGACTCAAGGAATCTTTTGACTAATTTTGACGGTCATCAGTTATTTCCTGTGAGACTAGATGCATTTTGAGTGAAAGGGGTGAAAATTGACATTAGGACCCCTAGTGACCCCAACTATTTTTCAATTCTAAAAACTGGAGTATTATATATGCGTACGGTTATAAGGAATATGTTGACCTATTCTGACGATCCTAGGTCATTTCACTAAATTGTAAGGGCGTTTTAAGTGGAAATCATGTGTTAACGCCCCCCCCCCCCCCACCCCCCCCCACCCCAACTGTGAGGAATTTATATGAGGGTCAGGTAGGGGATCCTACTGACCAAGGCTGGTGATTGTAGCATGTAAGATGTAGGAGAAGAAGCATTTTGTAGATGGGTTTGCCAGAAAGAAAGAAGATGGAAGAAAGAAACGGCAGAGATACCTCGATTTATTAAAAAAATCAAGGTAACAATATGGGTTTTCTTTTGATATAAAAATATGCTGATGTGAAATAAAATCTGCAGTGATCTAGCGGGGACCGCTCTATAGTCCGACGAGACTATAATCCGACGCCTCTATACTGCCCTCCCATGACAGGTATCCATACATGACAATTTCCACTCACAAATAATTATAACAACATGGAAATATCATTAAAATGATCACAAAACATAATTCAAGGTAACTATTCCAGTATATTTCTTGTACATTCACCACAATATTAACTGGATTAAGAGTGCGCTACACTAAATAGGATATCCCCTCCCTTATTAAGCGTTCCTAAACTATATAGAATCGGGAAGTATGCATGGCAAAAACCTAAATTTAAAAGACTTGGCAGTAAGAACATTTGTGTAAATGCCTAGGTTTCTTTTTATTATTAATAATATGATTACATGGGACATCACCTACAATACATACACACTGACTATAAAATGTGCATGTCATCTAGGTACATTTTGAGAGATCTTTCAAATTTGTCTTTTTTACTAGAAACAAGGGCGATTTAAAGGGACATTAAGTGGTGTTGAAAAGTTTAAATGTTTAAAAATTTACTTCAGAATTCAAGATGAACATTAAAAATCGCCATTATTGTTGTTTCTACTAACAAAAAACACAGCAAAACTAGATTAAAACAATATCATCGCTATTTATTGAAAAACGCCCTCTATGCAAATATGGTTCGCGTTATGTATCACGCGTACTGCACGGGGATACTGTCGGACGTAAAATGCTGGTCCCGCGGGACCAGCATTTTTTGAATCGACGTTTTCTTGTACAAAGAGAGCTGATTTTTCCTAATCCTTATAGGTGTAAGTTCATACATGTAATACAATTATAAAAATAAACTAATCTCAGTTTTTATCATAATTGAGGGCGCTGCCTCCAACACATCTCTTAGTGTCCCTTTAATACGGTGACATTTCCACGCTCGTCGGACATGCAGTCTCTTCCAGGGGGCACTACACTAAATCCTTACGCGTTTGGTGTATGGTTCGGAGAAATAGTACCTATATCAATTTGATCATCGTCCCAGGGGAAGCAAATAGAAGTAAACCTTGCTTATTTTTTATGAAAAAGATAGAATAGAACCTCAGCATTGCTAATGTGGTCAAAAATCGTCGGAATCGAATACACACGGGAGCCTAGGCTGCGGAAGGATATCGTTGCCGGAACCGGTGAGGAAGCGAAAATATCGGTTTAAAATGGTGAGGGCGCTGTTTAGGTGCCCGTAGCGAAAAATTTCATCTAGATGGGTCAAGAAAAATCAAGTTTAAAATAAATTCAACACATATCTAATACATTCATGCGAAATAAAAACTTCCATCATTGTTACGTGGGGTAAAAAAACGGTCTTGAAAAAGGGCCGAAACGCGTGTATTTCAATGGGGGAGGTATTTAGTGGTGTGCCCCCTTCCACGGCTGTTTGACTGTCCGATTTATAATTAAAATTATGGGATAAAAAAAGATTATATAGTGGCCCTTTTATTGTTTGACCTGATTTAGGTAGTGCTAATGAATAATAGTATACGGTGAAAATGTCAAGAAAATTGTTCGAGCCCTTTTTAAATTATCGGCATTTTCTACTTGATACATATTTTACATGTAACTCTACGGGAAATGTGGCCGATGAGGGCGCTATTATAGCAAATAATACTATTCAAAGCTCTATTGCTCAGAACTGGCACCAACAAATGTTCTGAAGTTTCTACAAAAGATGGCCAGTATATTCAGGTATTTGAATCAGTTAAAAACAGGACTGGGCCAGCAAGTTATGGTACACTCAACAATTTTTGTTGTTGTTACATCTACTTTAAAAAATCAGTGGGAGTCGATTGCCTTACTTTTATTGAGTAAGCTGAACAAGCAAGTTATAGGTACTTATTATTTAAGTTTAGAAAAAACTCACTTGATATTAATAGCTGAAACATAAATATACTGAGTAAAAACAGCCAGTAATTGGTTTACTCACTATATTTATGTTTGAACTACTAATATGAAATGAGTTTTTCTAAACTTAAATAATAAGTACGTATAACTTAAATATATCTACTTGTTCAGCTTACTTAATAAAAATAAGGCAATCGACTCCCACTGATTTTTTTGTCAACATCCTGGGATGTTGACATTTGAATTCAGATTCAGGCCTTGTGGTAGAGTCTATGAATTGCTTTCATGTATCTTGAATCAGTATTTGTACACAGATGTCTTTAAAATGTATATTAGATCTGGATATGAAAATATGAACACATATGTTGTTACAATTGTGGAGAAATGGTTTAAATAATACAAAACAAATGATAGAGTTTTGCAAAATCTGCGACATTCGTCGTGTTTACTATATTCTGTTTGGTATATAAATGTAACGGTCAGATCAATAGACCCCCATATAAATTGCTAAAATGTCGCCCCCTATAATTGTTATTAACTTGTGTGGTCATACTTATTGACTATAGAGATAATGTATGGGTGAGTCATCATGATCCCTGTTTCCAACCCTGGGCCACAAAGGTAAATAAACACTTTGTGATTATGCCTACAGCTAAGAATAAAGAATAAGATGCACACGGATGTCTTATAAGCAAAACGATGGTATATAAATGTGCTTAGTTCTCTAAAGGTCTAAAAGTAGGTAGCACAGGGTTTCCAGATTTAGCACCCAAAATGAATAGCTAGCTAGTGACCTCCATGGCAGGTAGTTTGGGCTCGAAAGTTCAGTCATGTGTAACATGCTATAAGATGGAAGACAGATAAGTGACCCTCAGTAGTTTCTATTGAAAGTTGATGATGTATAAATTATGCTTTTCTATTGTGATGAATAACTTGTGGATAAGTCCTTTGGAAATGGTGTTAAAATCTCATGTTTGCTGGGAGGATTTGCATATAAGGACTACCCTGTAGAGATGGAAATGTGGAATATTTTTATAGAGAGTTATGTATTAAAGGGGCACTAAGAGATGTGTTGGAGGCTGCGCCCTCAATTATGATAAAAACTGGGATTAGTCAATATTTGTATAATTGTATTACATGCATGAACTTACACCTATAAGGATTAAGAAAAATAGCCCTCTTTGTACAAGAAAACGTCGATTAAAAATGCTCGTAGAGCCGCAACGAGCATTTTACGTCCGACATTCATGACAGTATCCCCCTGCAGTACGCTTGATAACGCGAACCATATTTGCATACATGATATAGGGCGTTTTTAAATAAATAGCGATGATATTGTTTTAATCAAGTTTTGCTGTGTTTAAACAACCATAATGACAATTTTTAATGTTCATCTTGAATTCTGAAGTAAATTTTTAAACATTTAACATTTTCAACACCACTTTAAATGTCCCTATAAATGTAACTACCGGGGTCCAAGGGTGATTATTATGGGATAACAACGTGGTGGAAAGTCGCGATTACTATGGGATGGTTGGATATATCTTGGAAGCTGCTCGGAAGCTGCTATATTTTCCGAAGCTGGCGATGTTTATAACATGTAACATAACTTATATTTTTATTCCTTGTTCAAAAATTGTTACTTATTATTTGAAGTTTTGATGTTCCTGTTTTAATTTTAAAAAATATGTGCTTACTCTTATTTACCTGTAGGGCCTATATCCTCTCTCCATGTTTTCTCCAACTTTTATTACCAGTTTTTATTTTTATCCCCCCCCCCCCCCCCAACTTGTTTATTTAATATTCATAACCTTAAAACATTCTTAGTTTTTTTAGTCGGGTTAATTTTCAACCCGACCTCATCAAATGTTGAGGTACACAGGTGGGGCCTCATGGGATAGAATAAATGAGTCAGACGATGGAGGGTTTCAGAGAGAAAAGTGGGCCCAGCATTAAAACAAAGAGTTTTTGTTAAAATACATCATACAGTATACACTGTCTAAATCTTCTTTTTCATATTTCCTTTGTGTCGTCTGTTAATTTCATTTTAGGATGTTGACCAGTTTTTTGTAAATACCTTGTTAAAGTAGATTTAACACATTTTTTGGTGTGTATATTGATTGCTGTAACTCAATATTATTATGTAGAAGCTACTAATTACCGCACATTTTTTATCGCTTGGCAACCAGGGTATGGTGGTTGGGGGCTGCAGGGGCATTGACTCTTTGATGTAATGTATATGTTCTTGCACAATGTACTTGCATTTACATTATTTAGAGAACAATCATTTACTTTTTATAACAAGTTGAGACTGCATACATATCAATACACATTCCATGGTGTTAAATTAATGAATCTACTTATTTTAAGAAAAATAATAGGTTTAAATTAATAAAAGGTGCAAATTAGCCCATTAGCATAATTGAAATGGTACATATGAGCGCCGGTGCTAATTTTTGTACCATTGCAATTATGATTATGAGCGATTTGCGCAATTTACTTGGCTAATATAGGCCTAGTCCGAGTAATATTATGCAAATTAGCTCCAGACTGATTTTTGGAAACATGAGTTGTTACTACTTTATTTGAGTAATTTGAGTGAACTCAAACGATTTGCATTAGTAATACTTAAAATAAATTGCTCGTTATACTCAAATGTTCATCTGATCTTTATGGTTGTAATCATTTATATTAAGTATACGTCAAGTTATTATCTCGTTGACCTAACGTAATTATATCGATTGCTGTAACTCAAAATATATATGTAGAAGATACTGGATATTTTTAGTAATAAAACAAAGTGATTTATTTGAGTATTTGCAAATAATAATTTTGAGTAAAATGTACATGACATACCGTATGTATATGTGTGTTCTTTTGGGATTTTTTTAGTGAAAATTGAATTATGTCAAAAAGTTAGAAATTAGTAATAGCTAGGGCCTACTCATAAATTACATTTATTCTGTCCTTGTTGGTTTTACGAATTATTTTGCTGTTATAACTTGAATTTATTGAGTTTAATTAATTTTCATCGATTTCAGTCTGGTTTACTCAAAGGTATCAATAAATGCAACAAAACGGTTGAATTAAGTAACAGCAGCAATTTGTTAAATGAGTAATTTGTACTTGATTTCTTGTCATTTTTACCGGCACTTAATATCCATACGTTTGTGTTGTTAACATTACTCGAATAAATTATGTTAGTCTTATTTTGTCAATTTTGAGTCAATGGTATTTATGTTTTTGAGTAATATTACATTTTTTATTGAATTGAGTATTTACAAATAATCATTTTTGAGTCACAATTACTTGACGCAATGATCATTTTTTTGAGTGTATTCTCAGAATAAAACGGACACATTACGTGGGATCAAACAACCGTGCTTCAGGGTGGTCATTTGGAAAATCGAGCAGGCTACCCTACCTACTGTTTTCACTTTTTGGTGAGAAAAAGTAATCATCTTCAAGCAAAATTCACTCTAAAAGGTCCCATTTCAAAATTTAGTGGTCTAAAATAGGGTTTTATATCACTAATTTTGTACATATCCCTATGGGCCTCTATGTAGTAGTGTGCACGCTGATATACTTACTTTACTACATCTACAATTTATCTTTTTGTATTATCATTTGCGACAAATGAATATAATAGAATCTTATTATGCGTAACCCATGTGTTTCGCTTCTCTAGCTACTGTGTATTGCATTTTCTATTCGTATTTGATTATAATAAAACATAACGCTTTTAATATTACTCTATTATTAGCCTCCTCGGAAACTATGACGACCCTTTTACGACGAGGTTGCTTATTTCATCAACCATGTAAGAATAGATGGGATGAAGATATGACGCCGCTTGCGCACGCATCACTACTTCAACCTGAGGCGCGCTCCGCTTTTACCATCTCCACCGCATTTATCATGCATACTACTATGTTCCCTTACGATTACACACTTCTACTACACACAGTACTCTGACAGCCAAAATAATTCGCCGGTTGCACTACAATGTAGAGCTTTGCAGATACTGTGCTTTACCCAATGACATTATCAGGTGTAGGGAAACAAACAGTAGATGAGATTATGTAATGTGAAACATTCCGAAATACGAAGCTGATTTATCTCGTGATTATAATACTATTGTATCATTGCTGGGAGATATCAACTATATGTGCTTGGAAATATATTTTTAACACTATAGATGTTGGATAGCCAGAGTTTAGTAAGTGACGCCGAGCGAGATACAACGACGAACTGCAGTGGCGCAACAATGGTCAAGCCGGGATACCTTTCAAGATGCAGTGTGTCATTTGTAAATGGCATGGAGACGGCATTCTATAGGTAAGCAACGTGATAGTATCACATTATACGGAAGTAGTGACATTATTTGTTTTCCTTTTTTTAAGTTTATGACATCATCCATAATGAGTACGGAGAGGCCATAGTTCAATGAGTATTACTTGCAATGAATTGTGTGAAATTCAATTATCATCACCGCTGTTAGAATGTGTTCCAATGATACAGTGAAGTCTTTTAAAGATAATTATGTCCTTGTTTCAATTTGACTGTTTGTGTTTCAAGCCGTGTAAACAATAGTTTTAAGTTTGAGCCCCTATCAACGGAATATCAACTTATCCGCAATAATCTCAGATTAACCGAAAGCAGTAACAGCAGTAATATAAACGACGATGATAATATTCAAAGCTGTTAAAAATTTGGCCTAATCCAAATGAATGTAATTATTGTAATACCAGACTCCAAAATATCATTTACGGCTCATAAAACATCCATCGTCGTCGTATGATGATTCGCCTATAATGCATCTATGAACATACGGATTCAACACAGATCAATGGTAATTCAAATTGCTTATGGTTGTATAGATTATTTTTCTTGTCACTAATGTTAATGCGTTTGCTTGCTTAATTGATATGTTGATCTGTTGATTGGGCCGATCTATCGTCAAATATTATTGGCCGATAATAATTATACTAATAACGTTAAACAGCATTATTAAGTAGTTATACACTCTTAGTGGTGTCAAACCAATCAGAAAGCAAGAAACTAAAATACGGTACCATGACATGTTGCGATTCTTTTTGCTGATAACAGTAAATAAATACAGCTATTGATTCAAGCATTGGTTGCCTTTATATTCTGGTAAGAAATATTTTAAATATTTATTTTACTTTTGAGTACAGGTTTTTTTTTACTCACCCTGTAAACCAAAGTGTCTAATGCACCACACGCTTTGTTTTTATTCGTTGTTCAGGCATCGCAGTTTTGCCGATTTTCACTGCGGGTGTTAGTAAACTTGTTAACATGTTTTATTCGTTATTACATAGATGATATTATGCTCAAATTGTGAATTTTGATTTGTATAATGTCGTGTATGAATTAGGTCAATACATGCGAATATATTTGATTCTCGAAAAATTAGAAAAATCAATGCACTTGCGAAAATGTTGATATGCTCACAATAGCATTCCCCTACGGGGTCGTGCCATTATTCACACATCAACACATATTTAACACGAATGTCGTCCGTTGAGCTTCGTTGCAAGTTTATAAAACAGAGTATACTATATTATTATTTTTTAAAGGGGAAACAATTTCCTGCACAAATGAATACCAATACCGACCCAAATTTTGAACATTTTACTTTAGAAACAATATGAAAGTAAATTTCAAAACAAACAAGAAGAGTGTTAAAACCACAATTCTCGCTTAGAGGGGGTTAAGTTTGAATGCACGGAGAAATAAAGGAAGAGTATCATTAAGAAAATTGTATCATAACAAAACATGCACTTTCAGTGTTCTTGAAATCAAGTTTCAAGATCTGATTTTATAGCATAGAGTCATAGTTGTACGTACATGATTGTTTACATAAACAGACTCCCTGAACGTTTGAGTTAAAGGTCCTAAATAGGAATAGTTAGTATCTAATTAAGAATAGACTTATCAAATCAAAGTCAACCAGGGGCAAAAACAACTAATTCAGTAATGGATAATTAATTACTGATTAATAATTAACTAATTATGATTCATTAATGATTAATTTAAGTATCAATAATTAATTATCAATATTAATTATCAATAATTAATTATCAATAATTAATTATCAATAATTAATTATCAATTATTAATTAACAAATAATTGATTAATCATATATTAGTTATTAATACTTATTCATCATCAATTTATTATTGAGTTATTAATGTTAATAAATAATTAACTAATGATTAATGAATGATTAATTAATTATTAATCAATAATTAATCATTAATTAATAACTTATAGTTATTAAGCATCAATTTATTGTTAATGAATAATCAATCAATTACTATACTAATTACTAACTTTTTTACCTACTTTTCAATTGCAATCTTTAAGTTTAAGCCATTAATGTGGCACATTAAATACACAAAGCTTTCATTATAAAAGTTGCTACATGGATTTACACCATGAAACACTATGATGGATGATTTATCGTTCGTCTCTTATAGTTTTCCATTATTATGCATGTAGTAAAAAGTGTCAAGTATCCTCAGTATGACAACAGCATTAAATTCACAATTTATTGTATTGACCCTTGTACACACACCAGTACCAAGTAGGCACATGGCATGGTATTACAACTTTGGTAGTTGCACCAATCTGACCACAAACCAATTACCCTTCCATAATAGGGCTATTTCAGGTCATCGTGTATACATGTAACTCAATACCGTGGTGAGTGACGGGATTATTTTAAATACGTGCGCAAAGACATGCTAGTAATTTGTTTCTGCCATGGTAAACATGTCTGCAAATTTGTCACAGGCTGCGTATAGATAATTGGACATAATTATGCTTCAGCTGTTATGATTGGTTGACAGGATTGTGTGTTAATAGTGTGGGTGGCCTTTGTGAACCAATGAAACCAAGTGTACTTGTCGTTTTCGGTGGCCATATTTAACGCTATGCTGAAGTACCAAATACACACTGGATCCATGATGTGCCCTTGTTAGAAAATAATAGAGAAATAGTATCATACTCACTTCGCGAGAAAAAATAAAAGCAAAAGCTTCTCACAGTATTATGAATGAAGCATCTTCGTATTGAAGCTTCCACATGAACTTTGACATCTGGTAGTCGCTCAAAATGACACTTATAACCCCCTTAGTGCATTCATTACACACTTTTTATTTTAAGGGAGACTGGCGCAACCATTAATGCAAGTATTTTCTATTATAAAACTCGCACTTGCAAATCGACAAGATATAACAACCGTAAAACTCTATCGGTTCTATTGACACATTTGGGTCAGGGATCGCCACTCACAAATAAATCTACGTGCGGCATTTATACGAGATAGAACCCGGTAACCGTTTATGATGTGTAGGACATTCCTTGGTGCGCTCTTTTCCCATTTATATGGTGTTAGTAGGAAGAATACAATTTCCATTGGTATAGTGGGGTAGCACTGTGGTGGGGTATAATAGTAGTATGATCAGAAATAAAAGTTGCATTCGGTTCAGCCGCACTGTCATGTGTCTCATGATTTGTCAGAAATAAGAAATGGAGAGATGTGAAATGATTTCGTTCAATCCAGCTAATGGAATCGAACCTCGTATTTGGATTTTGATCAAAATAGTTCGTATAAAACGACCCGTATCTTATGAATTGCAAGCTTAGCTTTAAGCAGTAGCCCATCTCCCGAGGGGTCGGGGAGGCAGAGCGCCCCTATCTGCTTTAATCGAAAAGCCTATTCAAACTGCATGCTGGCATTCAGTAGTGCGTCTAGTGCCGTCCCATGAGGCTATAGCGACCGGCAGCTGTATCAAAATGTGTGAAAATTGTTTGGATGAACTATAGACAATCATGGTCCATAGAGCATAGCTGCTTAGCATGCTTAGTATGAATTATTTAAGATGAAATTTATTTTTGGATTGTCCCTTTCCAGCTGTACACTATGGATGTATTGCATTACTTATTCATCAAAATGGGTATACCACCTTGTATGTCTCTGAAGATAAGATCCAAGAAGTGTTTCTGTATAAGTGTTTGCTTCGTCAAAGATATCATTTAATGTACAGGGTGTATGAAAAATGATCACATTCTCATTCTGATAAGAAATATTCAAACGGTAATGATCCTCGGTAACGATTTCTCATCCTTGAGCTCCCACGATTAAGTTAATATGCATTTCAATTCAGTTAAATTGAAACCATTTTTATTTTAACCCTGTAAAGTGGCCGCCATTTTGAATTGAGCGGGAACCCTCCCCCTTACTACATGCCAAAAAATGCAACCCTACATTTTGAACCTTTGGTTTAATTAAAGATCGTAATATTCACCGTATACTAAGTATCTTGATTCTTGTCATGCGCGCATACAACATGCATTCCATAAGGTTCTTTACAGTTCGGCCAGTGCAGATTATGCTACAACTCTGGAAATTGAACACTGCATCGCAAATGTTTGTAACATTGAAAAAAATATTGTTTCACATCACGAACATTAAACGTTTAACTGGGTAATTCATCATTGTATTTTATGAGCCGTCTTTTATTATGAAACATATCATCAAATTGTCTTTCCCTATTCTTAAACGATGTTGATATCTGCTATTATGTGATTGACTAGAAGCTACCCTGAACATAAGATAAGATACTCGCTTCCTGTCGTATAGCCACGAGCTGTAAAAGTGGTTTCACAAACGATATATTTCATCATTTAGTGGGCCATTTAGTTTGTAAGCACGGCCATGAGGTCTTCCTCAAAAGTGGTTTCCTCGCCCAAACGTTTAAACATAATCTCATAATTCTTCCCTTCTAAAATGTGTCACTAGGCAGAGTCAATGTATACTTCTCATAATTATGTGTCAAAGGGCAATTATAATAGATAGTTTTCATAAAATAGTGTCGTATGGACGTACATAAGGAATACATTGACCGATTCTGACGATCCTAGGTCATTTCACTAAATTTAAGATTTAAGTTTAACGTTTTGACCCTAGTGACCCCTGTGTGACCTTTGACCCCAAACCGTGACCACCCTATATGAAGCTTAGGTAGGGGTCCTATTGACCAAGTTTGGTGACTGTAGCATGTAATCTGTAGGAGAAGAAGCATTTTCTGTATATGGTTTGCAAGAAAGAAAGATAGATAGATGAAGAAGATGAAGAAAGAGAAAGAAACAGCAGACGTATATAAAGTGCACAACACAGTCTGAGGAACAAATATAATTTCATAACACTGGTGAATTCCTGTGAACCGTATAGGCCTACCCGGCTATTGGCTCTGCCTACATCGCATATAATGGTTCGGTTTTTAATATGAACAATTATTTGGGGTCACTAGGGGTCAAAATGTGAATCATCAATCCATTCACTTAAAATACTTCTCGTCTCGGAAGAAATGACTATTGACCGTCAAAATTGGTCAAATTGGGTCCATGTACATATAGGATGTTCAGCGATTAAATGTGACGTTTCATTTGGGGTCACTAGGGGTCATTGACCTATACAGAGGTAAAATCCAAGACTTGCTCTGATTTGGACCGGACTTGTTTTATCTTGTTTGATTTGATAACACAGGGAAAAAAATGAATCATCATAACCAGGTCAAAGGTCAAGAAGGGGTCACTAGGTGTCAAAATGTTAATCTTCAATTCATTCACTTAAATGCTTCTTGTCTCAGGGGAAATGACTGATGACCGTCAGAATCGGTGAAAAGATTCCTTAAGTCGATGCACAAAAGAACGTTGTGCAGGGTGTCCCAAAAGTTTCGAAACAATTTTTACGGTCGTATCTTTCTTAGAATAAGTCGCAGTAACAAATTGAATCATTTCATTACCCAGCATAAAGGCCCCTCAATATAAATCTCACGCTAAAAGGTGTGGCTACATAACTCACAATACCATAAAAGTGTTCAATTTGCTGGACCACAGGTGGCTTGACACGCTAGTGTACAGTAAGTCACTGTAATCACATGCAGTGTGTTCCTGACATTCCATTGATGTGGATTTTTTTCAAAAAATGATTTAACTTTTAAAATGTTGTGTAGTACATTAATAATGTTCATAATAAGGATTATATCAATTTGAAATTAAAAAAGAATCATTGTAGAGAACTATTTTTCTCTTCACTACCTCTTTTCCTTTGTAGCATCCTTGACATTATTTAGCTCATTATACTACCTTCTTATATGAAAGTGCAGTTTTACAGTTCGGGAAACTTTCGTCTGTATTTTGGCAATACAGATAGCTGTTATTGTAAGTCTTCATTATCCAAATATGTTTTTATTTTTAAACCGTGAATTATTTTTCCGGGACTATAAAGGTTTAAAAATAAATGGAAACTTTTGAGACACCCTGTATCACCAATAGCGTGTCCTAAAAAATGATGGGTCCAAAAACTGTTGAGCTTATAAGTGTTTAAGTAGGAAACGTAGCTATTTTACATTTCGAGATATAAAATGAATATATCTGACCTTAATTGGTGAAATTATGAAACTCTAATTAAGCGGGATTTTTTTGAAATACAAAGCTATGAATGGAGGGTGGTCAGAACCCGTTTTTACCGATTTTAGCAATGCGTTTGCATCTGTGCGTTGTGTGCAAGTTTTCCCTGCATGTAGTTTATTTATGTTAACTTTATGTTTGGAACAGGCCTGTAATCAGGGTGGCATAACAGACTATTTTTTGTTAATCTATATAGAGTTTGTCATTACAAATGCAAATGACCCCTGCCCCCTCTAGTTACGCCCCTGCTACAATGCGATTTTATGTTTTCCCTTCTGGTTCTGATGTTCACCTTTTCATGACTAAACAGTGCATAACTTACATACGGTACGCGAGTGTCGAAGCACTATTACATACAAATAATTAATGATATTCTAGTAAGTCGCACGAAGCATGTAAAAATATTTAACAAACACATACAATTAAATATGCTAACAGCACTAAAAGCAGAAGTTCCCCGAATGGAGTTTTTGTTTTAAATATAATAGATTAAACTGGACTGAAGAGAATCGTACCGTGTCCTATTTTTTTGGAATTGCACAATCGACTTCAAGAGTAAGTTCCCCAGTGTTTGTTAATAACAATGCTTAGTAATTCGAATGTATGCATTCATTATAGATTTTATAAACAAAGTGAGATGCAATTATACATGACTGAATTGAATTGAGAGAGCATGTGTGGTCTTGTGGATAGCACGCAGGACTCACAATACAAAGGTTGTGAGTTCTAGCCTAGCTACGGCCAACATGTTTGTATCCTTGGGCAAGGTACTTAGTCTCAATTGCCTCGTGGTTCGGAAGTCATATTATGAAGAATGTACATATTATCATTGTCTTTAAATCAGATCCACTAATTGATGACAATTTGAACATTGTCATAATAATTGGTTCATTTTGGGATCAGAATGTACGTTCAAACATTGCTTTCTCTCCCCTTAATCATGTTAATACACACTCCGCGGTGCCAAGAACAATGTATTCTGAAGAAACTGAAAAAATAAAAGAATATTGTCAAATTTACTAAAAAAATGATTTTACATTGGATTTATATCATTTATTATATTATTTTGGTGTGGCCGTGTGTTTTGAACTCGCCACACTTACCGTTGCATGTCCAGATTTTTACATTTTACACCATCTGAGATTCGAATTAGCATATCGCAATAACTATTTGTTCTACCCCATAAAAAGTATATATTTTCTGAACAGTAATCTCACAAGGAATCCAAATATGCTATTGGAATTTAGATAAGACCTGATGGTAACATGTTGTGATTAAGAATGTTAAAAAATTATCGATTTTTTTCATATTTTGATTTAAGCTCAATAATAATTTTATACCTATCCCAATCATAATTTTACTGTGCATATTTAAGTTCCTCATGCAATTACCCATCAGAACATAATAGTTTTTAATGGTAAAACTGTTGAAATATACTATATCGAGAAGTAAATGAGCACACACGTTTAAATTTCATATTTATTAGAGTTTACAAGTATATTTTTTTTGGTATGCACCCTATCCTTATTTAAACGGCATTTTTGAATTCCCCTATTTGAGAGCTTTCCAAAAATGTATAATTTTGCTATCATCGGTTAAATATTTCTTTTGTTATAGTCATGTATGTAAAACCGATGAATTAGGGCAAGTTCACTGTGTAACGAATAGGGAAAAAGCCAAGGACAGCGCAATCGATTCATGATTACAATTGTTGCACAATAGTTGTCACATTTGTTAAAACAGAATCTTATAGAATATAAAATAATCTATAAAATGAGAGCAAAATCATGTTTGTACCATACAGGGATGAGGAGCTATAGTAAATTGAACGTAGAATTGGGAACATTTTCTATATTCCCCATAGAGATTGCACACAGCGCCGCCGCCACCGCCGCCGCCGCCACCGCCGCCGCCGCCACCGCCACCACCCCTGACTTTCAAAACATAATCAATCATATCTCAGCCAAACATTTATAGAAATACCTGATTTATTAACACAATGTAGCTAGATAAATAGGCTTTCACATGAGACCTCAACCATAGCTCTACCACATTTAGTTGTTGAGTTAATAGAGAGAGATGGATGATTCGTCACCAAAAATGCAACGCCACCACCCTTTTTGGGTGGTGAGTTCAAAACACATGGCCGTGTATCAAGACAGATATTGTTTATAATTAATTGTATAAAAGCTTTTTTAAGTGTGCGCGCTTTGCACGATTTTTCTGTTGAAATATAAACTGTTCAACATTTTGAATATCGACTTATTTTTATTTACATTTTGATCCACATCTTATAATATAATTCAACTGCCTGCAGTCATTTCGCATCCACGCGAAAAGTCGTTCCTTTTCTAACCCAGCAAAGCGACCCGGAAGTACTCACCCGTAGCGAAACCGCTTCGCAGTCATAGTTGACCTCGTAATAGCACGATGTAAATGAGCTCTTTTCATGATTATAATCACACATTTCAAACACATTGGCCATGAAATTGTATAGTAAAAAGGCATATTATGCAAACAATATTATCTAATATTTTCTGTGAACTTCATGACATGTTGTATTTTCGGTGCAAATTATTTCAATCCGACAAACCCGAATTCAAGAAAAACTTGAAGAAACTAAAGCCAAATTCATGGTAAAAAAGTCGCTTCTGAAGAATTAGGCATCAATTTTATCCATCGTATCATAATATTCATAGTCTTTTGTAACTAGAAACATGCTTACAATTTTATAAAATTATTTAGTCCGGTCAAGTGAATGCTTATAAAATAGCTCCTCGAATCTTGTCTCGATCTAAATTCATTTTGTAGCGTCGACGGGTTGTTGATCAAGTGTTTAAATCTCACAATTATATTCAGATTTGCTAGATAGCTCAGATGGTAGAGAGCTCGCTCTGGGAGCGAGAGGTCCGGGGTTCGAAATCGATCCTTCTGCGCTATACAATGTCTTCTTCTTTTTTTTTTACAGAAAGGCTATTCTGGTCAAAATGAATAAACATTTCACAATTTCATCCCACAAAATGCATGAATTCGGACGTTTTCATTGGAAAAACGGTATTTTTTTCTCCAAAATTTCAATAATGAATTCAAACGCGGGCATGAAAATGAAACGCGGGCGTGTTACGGGAGGCTAAAAATCAAGTTGGCGAGGCCTAACGGGGGATCGTAAAGTTTCGTTTTCTGACCGAAAATCGGTGAAAATCAAACTCGGTTTTTCTTATCAAAAAAGAAGTCGGGCATCAATGTTTTTGATATGAAATTAAAGCTTAAAATTCCGTTAGTACGGAAATTGCTCTTAAAATATCGTACGCATTTTAGTCCGGTCAAGTGAATAGATACAAGAAGCAAAGTCACGAAAGTTGTTAAATTCTAAAATTAGCGATAAAATCACTGTTTGTGGACCAATTGTGTCAGATTTGGCATCATATTATAGAGAAAATTACGAACAATCCACCTACTTCGCCATCATGGCTGCCAGCTAACCCTACCTCAATTAATTCAGGGAAAACAAACTTCCCTTATTGTTTTAGCGCAAGGTTGACATCCTGAAATCGATCTTTGCGTGGGTTAGAAATCGGCGAGGTCACTCATTAAAAACGATACCTGCGTACTGACTGCCTGTCAATAGTTTCGTTATCATATGTACAGTATTTTGCCTGGTTTTTACACATTTGCAATATCAAAAACATGTAGTTATTTATCAAATTTAGTAGTGCTTTGAGATAAATATATATTTTCAATACAATAATTGAGGTAAACACGCTAGCGTCGGAGCATCAAGAGTGGGACTACTGCTTTTTCAATCTAGATTGATTTTACGCGGTAACTTTGATTGTCAGTGCAATACACGTTGTATCAATGGTTTAGCCTCTTTTGTGTAGTACCGTGCGGTGATCATCATCGTCCCATTGATGCTGGCAAGAAGTAACTCCTTTCAGCACTACCAAAACCCTATTGTATATTTCACGGACATAAATTATGCTAATGAGCTCATTAAATGACGTCACTCACATCATCGGGTTTTGCCGATGATTGAAATCCGTTGATTGAAATTCTAGGTCGAGTAAAATGATGTTCTTATTTGTTGTCTGTGAGCTTTTCTGATTTTTTTCCCGTATTGGAGTATTTTTTTATTGAAAATAGACAGTTCAAATTAAACGTTGGTTCCAAGTTCAAGTGACAGCACATGTATTAAAGGCGACAGCAAAGGCAATATGCAAGCAACATTTGAGAAAAAACGATGCCCGACTTTGCAAGAAAGTGTACGGGGAAGTGTACGGGTGAACATGACAAACCAAAACAGCCTAGTAAATAATCACCTCCGTGGCGCAATTGGTTAGCGCGTTCGGCTGTTAACCGAAAGGTTGGTGGTTCGAGTCCAGCCGGGGCCGTTGTTACTTTTTGCATTTAATGCAGATCGACAAATCACAGTAAAAATATAATATTGACAAAATCACAGACCACTTACACAAAAATCGCATCTGCGCATGCTCCTGTTGTGATCGAAATCTACCACACAAGCAATGGGCGAGTTTTATAAGTGTTCAGGGACAATCGATTGTCCCTGCTCCTTTCGTCTAGCTTCATGTCCTAGACAGTCAGTACGCAACAGGCCGCTTTCAATGCGTGACCTTGCCGATTTCTAACCCGCGCAAAGATCGATTTCAGGATGTCAACCTTGCGCTAAAATCTTACGAGAAGTTTGTTTTCCCTGAATTAATTGAGGTAGGGTTAGCTGGCAGCCATGATGGCGAAGTAGGTGGATTGTTCGTAATTTTCTCTATAATATGATGCCAAATCTGACATATTTGGTCCACAAACAGTGATTTTATCGCTAATTTTAGAATTTAACAACTTTCGTGACTTTGCTTCTTGTAACTATTCACTTGACTGGACTAAAATTCGTACGATATTTTAAGAGCAATTTCCGTACTAACGGAATCTTAAGCTTTAATTTCTTATCAAAAACATTGATGCCCGACTTCTTTTTTGATAAGAAAAACCGAGTTTGATTTTCACCGATTTTCGGTCAGAAAACGAAACTTACGATCCCCCGTTAGGCCTCGCCAACTTGATTTTTAGTTTCCTATAACCCGCCCGCGCTTCATTTTCATGCCCGCGTTTGAATTCATTAGAAATTTTTGGGGAAAATACCGTTTTTGCAATGAAAACGTCCGAATTTATGCATTTTGTGTGATGAAATTGTGAAAAATGATTTTGACGAGAAAAAAAATATCATATGAAATTGTGCAGAGCAGAAGGATCGATTTCGAACCCCGGACCTCTCGCTCTTCAGTCTAACGCTCTACCATCTGAGCTATCAAGCGAAACTAATTCGATTCGTGAGATTTAAACACTTCATCAACAACCCAACGACGGTACGAAATGAATATAGCTCGAGCCAGATTCGGACACCCATTTTATTAACTATTCACTTGACTGGACTAAATAATTTCATAATATTTTAAGCATGTTTCTAGTTACAAAAGACTATGAATATTATGATACCATCAATACAATTGGTGCCTAATTCTTCAAAAAGGGAATATTTACTGTTAATTTGGCTTTAGTTTCGTCAAGTTTTTCTCGAATTCGGCTGTGTGTGATGACAATAATTTGCACCGAAAATGCAACATGTCATGAAGTCACAGCTAATATTAGATAATATTATTCGCATAATATGCCTTTTTATTTTACAATTTCATGGCAAATGTGTTTGAAATGTGTGATTATAATCATGAAAAGAGCTCATTTACATCGTGCTATTACGAGGTCAACTATGACTGCGAAGCAGTATCGTTACGGGTGAATACTTCCGGGTCGCTTTGCTGGGTTAGAAAAGGAACGACTTTTCGTGTGGTTGCATACTGGCTGTAGATGCATGTCTATGGTGTGTTGCTTATTTGCATGCATACAATGAACTCGGATCAGTGTACACATTTAAACCTCACTGAAACAAGACTAGTATGTCTTTAATCTTTTTTAAGGGCAGTGTCAACCCGGCACTTGTTTCAAAAATTGAATTTCATATTTCTCTATTATTTTATACTTTTATATGTATTCTATCATTACCATCATAAATTACTAATCGGAAGCGATTATTTCCCGTTCTTTTGGGTGATTTTAAATTGTTGTTTTGGTAAGTTTGAGCCAGTAAAAGGCGCATGGTTATTTGGCGGGAATTTAAGCGGAGTTCCGCGCTTTTCAAATGCTGCGACAGCTGTTCGATCATTGCGTCGCGCGCTGAAACTTCCCGTGCGTAATACTAGACGCGCCGCTTAATATGCGCGACGTAGACGCGAAAAACAAAAGAGCGCAAAACAATGGTTAAAAATGTAAACAAAGGCCAATCTTACGATCATTAAAATTTCAGTTTTCTTCCAATCTCTTCACATTGTCACAATATAAATTTAATCTGATAGTTTATTTTGATTGATTATAATAGTATACTCGCTTTTTTAGGTCACACGCCCGTGTATTCCGTGAACATTTAGCTTTAAATGGTGGAAAATGTCAATATTTTTACTAAATCGATGTTTTCTAGAAGTTCAAATTTGAAGGGATTTTACGAATTTTCAGACAACATAACTAAAAAAATATCAAACTATCAGGTAAGCTTTTACTACCATTGTGTAGAGGACTTTCAGCGCTAGGAGGCAATTTTTTATTTTTTCGATTATGGATTTTAAACTCGAGATATGCATCCATTTCTAGCGAAATGTATGCAAAAAAAACACGACTTTTACACTTTTCGGATGTTTTTAGCAATATTTCCAAAGCCTTATTTTGGAAAAAGAAAAATTTATTTCCTAGACAAAATTGTCTTGTTTACAAAAATGTATATTAGAACAAATTACCATTTTTACTGGGTCCATCCCAGTATTGAATTCGTCTTACGAGCTCTGAGTCATGGCTCAAGGACTGCAGTGTTGCCAACTCAGATTAGTTCAAAACCGCGGCCCAAGTGTCCTCTAAAACCGCGACCCGCGACAAAAATTGTTGTGTTCCCATAGAAAATACAGTGTAGCTTGACTTTTCCCTAAGACTAATAGTTATATTAGTCTCAGTTTTCCCAAACCGTGGCCCCCGTTTTTTTGCCCGCGGTGCAGGGGACAAAAGTAGCCCAATAGTGCGGCCAAACCGTGGTGTAGGCAACATGTCTCAAAAAAGTCTTAAAAAAGTCTCAAACAGTGTTGCCAACCGTGATGTTCCAAACCGCGGCCCAAGTGTGCTCTAAACCGCGGCTCACGACAATAAGTAGCCCAATTATATTACGATCCTGTGTACTAAGGTCATTATATCATGTGTTACGGTTGATTGGGGGAGAACCTTGGGTGTCAACATTAAATGTCTGTTTTGGGCTGATGATGTCGTTTTGATTGCTAATAATGAACACGATTTACAAAACATGCTTAATATTGCCGCTAACTTCTCGCATAAATGGCGTCTTGGCTTTAACCATAGCAAGTCTAATGTTCTAATCGTGGGCAAGCGCACTAATAAGCATCGACTTTGGCAATTAGGCGATAACTATCTTTCTGAGGTAGATACTTACAAGTATCTAGGTGTGCACATTAGCAGAAATCTTTCTGACCATCATCACATTTCTGAAGTGATTAAAAAGGGTAACAGAATAAATGGTTACATCAAATCCATTATTGACAATCAAGATGACTTCAACCGCGTATACTACGGCAATATTCTTTGGAAATCATTAGCACTTCCCATGATCAACTACGCGTGCGCTGTTTCATCATTAAGCGATTGTGATTATAAAAGGCTTGATAAATTGCAACTTCAAATGGCAAGAGTTATTTTAAAAGCACCAAGAAATACTCCCGCGTCGGCCCTTCTTGGTGATCTGGGTTGGAGCAACTTCAAAAGTATGCATGATTTGATCAAAGTCAAGTACTTCTCTAGACTTATCGATATGGATCTGTGTAGGTGGCCTAAACTTGTTTTCAATGCACTTTACAGAATTAACGATACTGGTAGTCTGAAGTGGAAGTGGTTACAATCGATTAAGAATACTCTTTGTGATAATGATGTAGGCTACATGTTTAAAAGGCACGTAGATAATAATTATGATATAGTAGGTAATTTCAAACAAATTCATTCTCTAAATGTTGATGTGTTGTGGTATGACAATGCTTGTCAAAAATCATCACTAAGTGATTATGTCAAATTTAAAAGTACACCTTTTCTTGAAGATTATCTTCTTGATAAACTTGATTTTTATGGGGCAAGTTTAAAATTCAAAGCCCGTTCCAATACTTTGGCATTAGACAAGAAGATCAGTATTTGGGATATTAATATTTCTGGTACATGCTCTCTTTGCAATGACGGAATGGAAGATGTCAATCACCTTTTGTTTCAATGTAAGTCTTATAATGACATTCGCAACACTGAAATGAATAACCTCAAAAATTCTCTTTTTGAAGCAGGTTATGTTTTTGTTTGGGATTTTTTTCATTGGCAGTGATCTGTCTATCCAAAAATGTTTTGTTCTTGGTAGCAATGTTCATCAATTTCTGCCTACTTTTCTATCCAATTTGTATTCTAACATTGATAACATTTTTGACAAGTATTGTAAATCATATCTTAATAAAAACCCTTTAAAGGGGAAGTGCTAGTACAAATGAAAGACTTTGATATTTTTTAGGAAAGCATTTGGTAGATTAATGACATGTAATTGGGTAATCAGTATTGGCACAAGAGCAGGCAGTGGACGTATTGGCAAATTTGGGCATGATATCAAGTAATGAATATGAAGACAAATTTGCAGTAGTTGTCCGTAGGCCTATATATGTGAAAATCAGACACAATTAGGCAAGATATCAAAATTGAGCTTGTATTTGATTATTGTAGTAGAGATCTTCCGCTTAACAATGGTACTCGTTTTTAAGTGGAGTTATATAATTTTTCAGTTATAGTCTTTATGAAAACTCCAAACTGAGATATCATCCTTTAAAGATGTACTTATAATGTACTAACGATGTACTTTTATTTTTATTTTTTATTTTTTTTATTTTTTGGTTTGAATTTTTAATCTGAAACTTTCACATTAATGTTATAAACACTCTGAAAATTAATTATTTACAAGAATCACCTCCAATTAGGGTTTGGGCTATTTCTCAGTTTGGAGCTCTACCCAATTCGTGAATTAAAAAGAAATTTGGAAGAAATGAAACGGTCATTTGATCTTGTTGTGTGCATTCATTGGCGGCGTAGCTACAGGTAACCCACCAAGGGTCATTCGGGGGGGGGGGGGGGGGGGGTGCAATTAACAATTCAGGGGAGTTAAAGGGTTTTATGTACTTATCTCCAATTTCATGGCGTTTCTCGTCGTGGTGAATCAATACCAATCCTAATCACCTGCAGCAGAGGCTTTGTCCCAGGACCTACCAGGCCCTTATGTAATGTGGGCCCTGGACCCCACGCCACTCTCGTGCCCCCGGGATGACAAGCCTCCTGGCTACGCCCATATGTCGCAAACAGTCCATGAAATCAATTGACTTCAAAACTCATAAAACGACCGCCAATTTTGTATTTATTTCATTAAGCCTACCAAAGAATGGAAATTAACTACCCAGTATGATTTGTTTGTGCAGTTATAAACGATATCTCCATCTTTGGCAAACACGAGAGTAAACATTTTAGAACCACCCTCTCCATAGGCTTTATTGGTATAAGTGTTGTAAAAATCAACACAGATTGTCAGAGGTATATTTGCTCAATAGTGAATTAAAAAGTACAATAGTTTTTAAACGGCTTTCGTTGAATAACAAAATAACAGACATAAGGGACGCACCATTTGATTTTCGGGGGAGGGGGGCATGGAAGTTGGGGTCGATCGATTTATTTTTTTTGGCCAACGAAGTAGGCGAAATTTTTTTTTACATTTTTTTTTATAGCAAAGGCGGCACAGTTGTTTTTTTTTAGGTTTTACTGTTTTTCTTTACATTGAGTTGGGTGAGTTGGGTGAGTCATTTTTTTTCTTCTTTTCCTGGTTGGTGGGCAAAGTTGTTGTTTTTTCCTGGTTGGTGGGCAAAGTTGTTGTTTTTTCCTGGATAGTGGGCAAAGTGGGTTTTTTTAAAACTTCCATGCAACGCCCCCCCCCCCCCCCCACCCCTGAGTATCTAATGGTGTGTTCCTAATGTACTTTTATAGACATTTGAGTCATAGTTCAATAATTACAGCACTCACAAAATTCCTAAGGTTACTTCCTTGAGCCCCCCCCCCCCATTATTTTGAGAGTGTATTTATTACCTAGTAATTATATAAGTTAATTTTATGAGAACTGCATTATATATTTTGAAATTTGATGATTTATTCATCAGTTTGTTTGCTTCAAGCGCGATAGCAATCCTAACCTTAAATTTATGAGTGAGACTTGTATTTTTAATACAGTGTGGACAACTAATGAATAATAATAATAAATAGGAATTCTTAATCATGTATTAAGTCAACCATTTTCTAGCCTTTCCTTATCCTGGGCCTTTCCTTAACACTTTCTATGCGGCTAGTTTTACCAGAGTGATATTACCTATTACACCTCCCTACCCTGGTTTTGCCATATAAAAAAGATTTTGCAAAAACCTTTTCTAAACTTTCATCAAAGTCTTATCTCAAGTCTTATCACCGCATAATAAACGCCGTTTGCCTCCTGTGACACTGACAATTGGTAATGAAATCATTCACCCATCTGAGACTGTGAGAAACCTAGGAGTCATATTTGACACCCATATGACTATGTCCAGGCAAGTTTCAACTCTTCGCAGTAGTGTATCATTCCATCTGAGGAACATTTCGCGAATTCGACGCTTTCTTGACTTCAACACATGCAATGACATTGTCCGTTCCCTTGTTCTGTCCAGACTAGACTATGGAAATGTATTACTCATGGGTGCAAATGCTAAAGAAATTGCTCGTCTACAGGTTCTGCAGAACTGGGCTGCGAAGCTAATTTTCTGTGTTGCAAAGAAAGAACATGCTTCCCCACTTTTGAAACAACTGCACTGGCTACCTGTGACGGAGCGCATCTACTTCAAGACCATGCTCTACATTTACAAATGTCTCGCAGGTTTGGGTCCGGCTTACTTAACATCTGGCCTGACTCTGTACTCACCAGGGCGAGAGGGATTGCGTTCTGCATCCGATTTGTCTCGTCTAACAGAACACAAAATTCATAACCGGACTCTTGCATCAGCTGCTGACAAAGCTTTCTTCTATGCTGCACCAAAACTATGGAACAAATTACCAGTTGCAGTCCGCACATCATGCTCTGTTACAGTGTTTAAGAAAGCTCTCAAACATCACCTGTTTTCACAAATCTGATTGCTTCTGTTTAATCTTGTTAGATATTTCTCTGTTTATTGCTTTTGATGCCATGTAGATTTTCATGTATTTTTGTGTATATATTTTTGCGCCGTGGTCTTATAGAAATGGCGCGGTATAAAAGCCTTTCGTATGTATATGTATGTATAACTGACCTAATACTAGACGTGCTTGTACTTATGTTAATTAATTTCTCATGGTGATTCGAAATATATGATGATGAAAGCCAATAAATTAAATACGTTTGTGAAACATTTTGTGAATTGTATTTTGCGTGTGCATAACCGCGCGCATGGACAGTGTTAATCTATTCTATATTTGCCTAAAATTCTCAGTCCTTAATAACGGTTTGCTTCCCCCCTCCATTTCTTTAGAAATACTTACATTGCCACAAGCTAGTGGATATTTATCGCTTTGTTTACCTATCGGAGTAAATATACTTTACACAGGCTAGGCAAACAACTGCGGACAACATCAAAATTTCACCCGGGCGCTAAACAACTGAACACATCTCTCGTCCAATCAAAGACATGGACACAGATGGATTCGGCGGCGCTTGTAAGTGACCCTGATGCAATACACAATAGCATCCAAGCGTCACACTTCTCGTTCAACCAATATACCCGTATGAGCGTGTCATTTGGCTGGACCCGTTCGATAATTATACCGATTTGGTCACGGTTTCCTGAACCAAGTGACTCGAAGTCATTATAAATAACACGTACTTGGAATATTGATTTTGAATTCAGGCTATAAGAGCTAGCTATCGTGATAGCTAGCACAAAAAGGCTTGGACACATAGGTCAGGCCTAAAGAATTCTCAGTCCACAGTTCATTGAATTGTGTTTATGCTTTCAATTCATGCTCTGAAGTCCTCGTTTTACTTTTAATTTATTAGTAATTTTATATGTATGTTTATATTTTTGACTCTCTATTTTTATCCCACATCTGTATATAGCCTTGGTGTTCATGGGTAAAATTGAAGGTCTCATTTTTGTACATCTTTTTAAAATTTGTATGTATATTGTTATTTTTGTTAAGAACGCACCGTTTTTAAAGACGTGTGCCGCTGTTGTAAAAGCGTATGTTCTAATAAATAAACTAAACTAAACTAAACTTGTTGGTTACGGTCGAGTTTATTATCAAAGGCGCTAATCCGTATATAAGTTTGTCGTGGCCAGTATTTGGCTTTTGCATGTCTCAAGGATCTAATCCCCCTGTGCAAACGTCGGCGGTAATGTGTGACGCTTGGTCGAAGGTAGACTTTGGATTCTGTTGACGGTGAAATGACCAACCGGAAATCATAAATATTATGCTAATCATTAAACATGTTGATCCTCTCTGTGCTACGGTGCATCGTTCTTGGTTAGTCAGTCAAAGGGAAACTGTGGCTTCTAAAGCTCGCGATATTATCAACTTTGAAGCCAGGAATTCGCGCAGTCGCAATGACTCGAAAGACCGGGGGAAGGACCTATGTTTCAGTTGGGTGGCAAAGTGTTGTTGTTTTTGTATTTTCAAGTGCCCAGGGAGGGCGGGCACTGACGTTGGAAAGGTGTTCAAAACACTGGAGGAAAATCGCGAACATTTTCATTACAAAGCCCCATTTTTTTAAAGACATCGATAAAATCAGTTTAAAAATATTTTTTCGTCATAAAAAAATCTCTTGGTTCAGTTCGTACTCTACCCTGAGACTAATATAAAGTCTCAGCTCTACCTCTGTACCTGATCCCCTTTTTGATACCGTGGTCAATTTTTATTTATTTTTAATCAGTATTATAGGCGAAGTTTTTTGTGCTGGTATTTTATAACAAACTTCCTACAACCCTTACCCCTTGAAGTCTAATGGAATATTCAGCTTTAAACACAAATACATTACATGCTTACAAGAAATCAGGATATGACAACAACAGTGTTGATGGAATCGTCGCTGTTCTGCTGACATACCGGCACATTACAACAGAAATAAGTAAAGAGATGTGCCGGTATGTCAGAACAGCGACGGAATGTTTAGAAGCCATAAAGCAAATATAACGCTTGTTGAAGACAATAGCGGCGTGTTAGCCCAAATACGTACTTGAGTGGTTTATTGGCTCATCAATTGACGGTACTTGAAATTAATGACTAGATTGTCATCGCGCACGGGAAGCTACAGCCATTCTTGCCGGGGGGCACTCATATGCCGTATCTACATAGGCTTATATACAATGTATGTTAGCACAGCAAATATTTGAAGGCCTATAAGAATAGTCTTAGAAATTCGAAACTTAACTGGTATTTTTTATTGATTGGCAACAAAATAATACAATATACGAAACCAGTCCCAACTGAATAGCAAAAATACTGGTTAAAAACTGTTTTTCTCGATAAAGAATTGATTTTCTCAAGAAAAAAATAGGTCTCAAGAAATGTGTTTTTTCCTCCTCAATCCAGTCATTCATTGTTGTCAAGGCCTACTGCTTTCCAATAAATGTGTGTACACCGCCCGGGGTACACCGTACACGTCAGTGGCGTAGCTAGGATTTTTTTTCAGGGGGGGGGGGGGGGGAGGCAAGATTTCAAAAACCTTCGTAAATAAGGTCCACAAATTTCGCACGGTCCAACAATTTCGCAGTCCAAAAGCAGCACAGTCAACAAATAATGGCAAAAAAAAATGGCATTTATTTATTAAAAAAAAGGGAAAATGTTATTTTTAAAACGTTAAGACGCATAAAAGCACTATCTCCAGAGAGTGGGGCGGGGCACAAAGGGAGGCGGGGGCACACAACAAATTCTGTCGGGGGGGGGGGGGGAACTACCAGCCCAAATTTTAAATATCCTACCCATCAATTTTGCCTTAAAGACACAAAAAATCTGCCAAACCCTAACAATATGTAGAGCATATAATGTTAGTTAGGGTTAGTCTAAACACCAAACATGATTATTAAAACAATCTCAATACGTCAAGCATAAATATTTCCATTATTGCTTTAGTTGTTATTTATGCAATTGCAAGCCGGGCATGGCGGGGACCGTACACGAGTGTACACAAAATGGTGCCCGGCTAGGCCTATGCGGCCGGGGGAGTGTACGCGGACGTACAAACTGTGCCCCCGCTAGCCGAGGCGCGTAGCGGGGACGTACGCTCAGGTAACAAATGTACACCCCGGACGTTTGCTATGAATAAGCTAGAGATGCGATGCGCTTGACGGAATAAGCCATATTGAACACATAGAAATGCATTCCGTTATGGTTGCAGAAAGAAGTAAGCGACCTTGGGACCAGTGGCGTATCCAGGGGGGCCCAGCAGGCCATGGCCCCCCATTGAAAAAGTGTTAAAAAAAAGGAGGAAGAGGAGAAGAAGGAGGAAGAGGAGAAGAAGGAGGAAGAGGAGAAGAAGGAGGAAGAGGAGAAGAAGGAGGAAGAGGAGAAGGAGGAAGAAAAGGAGGTAGGGGAGGAGGAAGGGTAGGGATATATGCGGCGCAAATGGGGGGGGGGGGGGGTACGGGGTCACGTCCCCATAATTTTAATGTGAGGGACGTTAAAAACGTTATACTAGACCAGTGGTTCCCAACCTATGGGGCGCGACCCCAAATGGGGTCGCGACGCACTTTTTGTGGGGTCGCGGAATTTAATTTAACAAAATAAAATGTTATGTTTTTGTACTGTACTTTAGTGTATTAGTTATATAGCAAATATCATGGTAGCACATTTCAAAAGGTTAAAATTTGACCAAATTTGACCATTTTAGCATAAAATATCAAATTTTGGGGCGCTGCGCGCACATTTTATCACCATATTAGGTATAATAAGACCAAATGTTGCAATTTGCTTACCAAATTAGTTAAAATTAGACCAAATTTGACAGTTTTAGCGTAAAATGGCAAAACAAATAGCACGCATTTTTCAATTCTTGCCCCCACCTAAATGGTTTCTTGCGCTCCCCAACCCCCCCCCCCCCCCCCCCCCCCCCCCACCACCCCACCCAATTCATTATGCTGGTGCCGCCACTGGTGACTTTGTTCTGTGAGGGGTCGCGCTCTGATGCTGGTTTCTGAAATGGGGTCACCACCAGAAAAAGGTTGGGAACCACTGTACTAGACCTTATAATGTTAAAAATGCCAATTTTTGCGCGATATGCACGTATTAGTTTCAACGTTTCATTATTCAAGCTTAACAAGAGGGCTTCAGGAACGTTTTTTCTGGACCAGTTTTGTTTAAAAACTTCTTTTTTTTCTTGCTCGATTCGCGCTCACTTTTTCAACAGGTTTCAACATTATAATGGGTCTCAAAACACACCAAATATTCTAAATATTATGTGGGGACGTTAAAAACATCATACTGGACCATTCAAGTGTTAGAAATGTCAATGTTTGCGTACATCGCGCGCATTAATTTGAATGTTTCAATATTCAAGCTTAACAAGATAGCATTGCAGGACAGTTTCCCATGACCATTTTAGTTCAAAAACTGAAAAATAGTGAGCGTTCCGCGCGCATATTTTCTACAGGTTTTAATATTATAATGACCCTCAAACCATGCCAAATATTCTAAAAATTATGTTGGGGACGTTAAAAACGTCATACTGGACCAATTTAAGTGTTAAAAATGTCAATTTTTGCGTACTTCGTGCATTATTTTCAATGTTTCATTATTCAAGCTTGACAAGATGGTTTCAGGTTAGTTTTCCATGACCAGTTTAGTTAAAAAAGTCAAAAATTTTGCGCGCTTCGCGCGAATATTTACTGCAGGTTTTAACATTATATGGATCAGACCCACCAAATATTCTAAATATGTGGGGGACATTAAAAACATCATACTGGAAGTTTTAATGCAAAAACCACACCAAAAATTCTAAATATTAGGTGGGGGACGTTATTATCATACTGGACCATTAATGTTAGAAATGCAATTTTTTGCGCGCTTTGCGCGCGTATTAATATTAATATTTCATTATTTGAGCTTAACAAGGTTGCTTCAGGACAGTTTTCTATGACCATTTTAGTTAAAACTCGAATTTTGCGCGCTCTGCGCGCATATTTTCTACAGGTTTTAACATTATAATGGCCCTCAAACCTTATCAAATATTTTAAATATTATGTGGGGACATCATACCGGACCATTTAAGTGTTAGAAATGCCATTAGAAATTGAAATTAATTTCAATATTTCATTATTTAATCTTAACAAGGTGGCTTCAGGACAGTTTTCCATGACCAATTTTAGTTCAAAAACTCAAAAATATAGTGCGCTTCGCGCGAATAGGTTTTAACATTATAATGACCCTCAAACCCCACCAAAATTTCAAAATATTATGTGGGGGACGTTATTATCATACAGGACCATTAGTGTTAGAAATGCAATTTTTTGCGCGCTCCGCGCGCGTTTTAGTTTAAATATTTCATTATTTAAGCTTAACAAGATGGCTTCAGGACAGTTTTTCATGACCATTTTAGTTCAAAAACTCAAAGTCTCTAAAATTTTGCGCGCTCCGCGCGAATGTTTCTAGAGGTTTTAATATAATAATGGTCCTCAAACCACACCAAATACTTAAAATACTATGTGGGGGACGTTAAAAACGTCATACTCTACATTTTTAGTGTTAGTGCGCGCTTTTAGGTTCAACGTTTCAATATTTAAGATCAACAAGATGGCTTCAGGTTTTTTTGGCCCCCCCATCCAAACAGTCCTGGATACGCCATTGCTTGGGACTGTAGTGAATACGTTGTCCTGGGAAATGGGTGGCCGTGTACACTTTGTCCCAGACAAGGGGTCGGGACTGTAGCGGGGACGTGTACAAGAAATGGTGCCCGGCCCTGCGGGGACCGTAAACCCGGGACGTACGTCACATGGGCAATTTGTACGTCCCGGCCCTAATCCCCGCTATACCCGGGTCCCCCGGGGCAGGGGATGCAATTGATAAGTGCATTAATAATTTTGAGTAACAAAATCCAATTCAATTTTATCAATTCAAAATGCTCCAAATTAGATGAATCAAGTTTGTGTGTACCGGTTCTGGCATGAGCCTGAGCACGGAGAGGCAGACGGGAGTATGCAGAACTGAATTATATCTTAACTATTTGGTAAAGATCATTTGTGTCAATTCCACGTGGTTTATAGAACCGGAGATATATCTTTAGTGACATTTTAGAACACTTTAGACCCCGTGCCGTACCGAGAAGGGGGGAGTATGCAGAACTTAATTCAACCGTAAATATTCAGTAAAAATCATTAGTGTCCGATTGAAACTTTCCACGCGGCATGCGTCTGTAGACGACATTCCAAAAGTTCACAAAATGTCTAAACACATGACATATTGTAGCAATTCCACGTACTAATGACATTTTAGAACATTGTAGACCCCCGTGCCGTACCGAGAGGGGTGGGGGGGGGGGGGGGGGGGGGGGTGAGAGGGGGGAAGTATGCAGAACTTAATTCAACGTTAAATATTTAGTAAAGATCATTAGTGTCATTAACACTTTCCACGCGGCATGCGTCTGTAGACGACATTTCAAAAGTTCACAAAATTTCTAAAAAATGACATATTGTAGTATCAATTCCACGTGGAGATGTATCTTTACTAATGACATGTTAGAACATTTCAGACCCCGTGTCGTACCGAGAGGGAGGGGGGGGGGGGGGGGGGAGGGGCGGAAGTATGCAGAACCTAATTCAACGTTAAATATTTAGTAAAGATCATTAGTGTCATTAACACTTTCCACGCGGCATGCGTCTGTAGACGACATTCCAAAAGTTCACAAAATGTCTAAAAAGGACATATTGTATCAATTCCACGTGAAGATGCATCTTTACTAATGACATTTTAGAACATTGTAGACCCCGTGCCGTACCGAGAGGGGTGGGGGCTGAAGTATGCAGAATTTAATTCAACGTTAAATATTTAGTAAAGATCATTAGTGTCATTAACACTTTCCACGCGGCATGCGTCTGTAGACGACATTTCAAAAGTTCACAAAATTTCTAAAAAATGACATATTGTAGTATCAATGCCACGTGGAGATGTATCTTTACTAATGACATGTTAGAACATTTCAGACCCCGTGTCCTACCGAGAGGGAGGTGGGGGGGGGGCGGAAGTAAGCAGAACTTAATTCAACGTTAAATATTTAGTAAAGATCATTAGTGTCATTAACACTTTCCACGCGGCATGCGTCTGTAGACGACATTCCAAAAGTTCACAAAATGTCTAAAAAGGACATTGTATCAATTCCACGTGAAGATGCATCTTTACTAATGACATTTTAGAACACTGTAGACCCCGTGCCGTACCGAGAGGGGTGGGGCTGAAGTATGCAGAATTTAATTCAACCTTAACTATTTTGTAAAGATCATTAGTGTCAATTCTACGTGGTTAAGTACCGGTTCTGGCATTTTATTACAATGTAACAAAACCTCCTTTATGGAAACTGAAGTAATAAAAGATGACCATTTACAAATACAAACCAACATTCCATCTAAACAGTACTTACCTTTCAAACGGTGTTATGCATATGACTGTGGTCCATCGTGACAATTAGACTAAAATATATATAAACATTTGCTTTACTTGTAGCACACAAATTCCTTAAATTGCAATATTGTTCTTGTAAACAGATTTAGAATATAGTTATAAGCTATATAGTTTAATTAGTTCCATCATAGCAAGATACAGGGTGAGTCAAAAAACTGCAATAGTGGAAAGAAGCCATTTTGTTTCCAAAACCAAAATGAATTTTAAATTTCTTTAAACGTTGCAAGAATGATGTATTTAATCCTAACTTTGTGTGAAAAAATGAAGTCGATCGCATTTTCGTTTGTCTTTGGCAGTGACTCTCTTTGCTGCACAACCAAATATACCTGTTTGTCCACGAGCACAGGGATTTTCATTTGAAATGGCACACATTGCATTTTCATATTTGAATATCCCGCCAACAAAAAAAGGAAAATGTCACTTTTTTATTAAAATTTAGAATATTATACGCTTTCATAGCATAGGTATGATTATAATTGATTATGCTAAGTTACATGTAAACAAGAAAGGATGCCATCAAATTCCAATAACATCACAAATGAACTTAAGTTTCCAAATTTGACTGAGTGACACATTTTGCGATCTGATGCATATTTTGGGTATCTCGTGGACAAACGTGTGAAATGGGTGCACTGATTAAAAGGTTCAAATTAATTTTGGTTTTGAAAACAAAATGGCTTCTTTCCACTATTGCAGTCTTTTTGACTCACCCTGTATATTCAGCTATTATCAATCCGCGCACACAATTTATCCAAGCCTATAAGAACGATTTTTGCAAACAAAACAAAAATGCAAGTGTTTTAATTGCCTACTCCTCACAAATTAAATCATATGTAAATAGTTTCCGCCAATTTGGAACTAAGTAAACTATAGCACTAAAAATAATCGCAGAAGGAATATATCCTAGAAATTTCGTTTTTAATGAACAAACTACAACTATTTTTATAGTAAAGATGTTGTATGTGTGCATAATAAACATTGTTCGGCAAAAAAATCATACACTTGTCCCATTATTTTGAGTCCAATCAAACTAGATAGCACCCCCTTCTTGGCTAAATCGCTGCTTCCACTTTCACTTTACATAACCCACATCCACGTAAATGCGCCAATTAAAAATATATACAAAATTGAAAATAATATGATTAGCTTTGTAAATATGTCATGTCCATCAACTCAATTTTTTAATAACCATGTTTATGCACCAATTCAGTAAAACAGCATACCCCACGGTAATCTTAATATTTCAATGGGGACATCGTCACTCATCTCATTATATCAGTTCGTCTGAAATCTGATAAAGACTGTTCCCCTTACAAATATACAAAGAATGAGACCAACTCTATTCACTAACAGGACCCAGTCAGGTTTTGTTCAAAATCTCAAACCACAAACCCCGAGAACCGCAAAAACCGAGAACCGCGAAAGCCGAGAACCGCTCTAGTTTATTTTATAGTTATGCTGTCTGAAAAATGTGAGATAAAAAAATTAAAAAAATCGCTTTTTGGTTCATTTCTCAAAATTTAGTTTATTTGGTATCACATTGATATCACCATCGGGTTCCTTATCAAAATTCCTTTCTATAAATGTATACTTTTATGTACTTTTATTCAATATTCTCAAACTTAGAAGCAAAAGTTGATCATCAAAATAATAGGGTTGACACTTCCCTTAAAATAAACTTACGGGTAAACTTAGTACATTTATATAGTTGGCTTAGAATACCCTGGCTGTCGGGAAATGGTGGATCTATGATGAGGTACTACCAGGCCCCCGACACTCTATTGTTCGAATCACCGAAAGTATCGACGTTCATGAATATACAATGAATAATCATATCAATGAATAAACGTCATTTGTGAAATCGAAAATGAAAAGTACCAGACCACAGTGGAAACGAACGGCCGTAATCTTTGAATCTCCGTTGATTTCAATGTTATGTCGGAGTGTTTTACCTAATTTCATACTGACACGACCTGAGTGATAATCAAACGATGCCCTGGCGCTGTTGAAGTCAGAAATATCATCGTTCCCTACAGTCCGGACTCCGAGCGTCCCCACATCGAATTTCACCTAGAATATTCGTCACACGAACCTATGTCCGCCATCGTCTGAATATCGAAAAGGCCCTCTGGAGAGTCAAGGGGACACCATTTTTTTCTACGCATGCGTCCGATCGCTTTGGATTTGTCCACCAAAATTGCTGCATGGCAAGTGACACAACTTCTTGTAATGCGCTAATCAACCGTAGATCTAACCCCCGGGCTCCGGTCAGTTTGGGGTGGAAAATCTCAATCAGGAAAAGTTCACGGAAAAGGTTAGGCGCGTGTCATTCTTTGACGGTTCAATGGTATATCACAGATAGGCAAAGTGGGTATATCCAGTGACAGTTGTATATCCCTTGGTATATAATATTTAATTTTGACTAAAGCAGCCGACAATGCATTGATTGATGATAACATCCAGAAGTGGTTTGATGATAATAATGCCGCCGTGAGGAGCCGTGTAGCGAGGGGGCACGCCGAACTATGATCGAGAGTGACCAATAACGCCGCAATGCGGACCACTGGCGCGGCGGGCCGGCACATCCAACATGCGCGAATCAGTGGCGTAGCCAGCTTTAAACAGGGCCATAGGGAGGGGGGGGGGTGGACTTATCAGACAGTAATAAGTCCGAGTTGTACCGACGAAAGGCATGATGTACAGTAAATAAAACTATACGGTTGCCCTTGCAAACTATACGGTTGCCCTTGCAAACTATACGGTTGCCCTTGCCCACATGTTGTGGCGAGTATACACTTGCAACAGAGTGACGGTGGAATCCGGGGGTCGACTATACGACCGTAACAGAGCGACAGTAGAATCCGGTGTTTCATTTTTTTTAAAGTTGAGTGTATTGTTAATATAGTCCCGGTTCTGAGCACTTCTCTAGCCCGCCCGGCCTGTGGGCCTATTAGTAAAATGAGACGCCGTGCACTTTGCGCCGTGCATATGCTATAACCATCTAATGATTGGAAGCGTAGCAGCAAAGTATTATGAGAAAATGTGTACATATCTCCTAAGATAAAACATCACTTGTTGCTGATTTTTTGTTCCACGCATTGGCCAAGTGGCGCCGGAGTCTACCATCGGACCGGGCTTTCAGTTGACCTACGCATAGGAGCATCGTCGAAGCGAGAATGTCCCCTGTAACCTTTTTCAAGATCTTTGGCACTGAAATTAAAATGTTGGTTCATTATAGAGGGAATCCACTTTACTCATGCGTGCCCGTAACAAAGGGTTTTCGCTCCCATATTATTCGTTGTTCAGATCAAGTCAATGTACGACCTTCAACAAGCCAACCCTTTTTAAATTCTGAACCAACTCTAGCTCTCCAATGGCCGATACGTGGATTACTGTAATTTACCTCTAATCACCCTTCAAGGTACAAGACTTGATCGCGTCTATCAATAGTTGTCTGATTGCCTTTCCACATATATTTCGACATTTATTGCGTCTCCCAATTCGTTTATTAAAGCTAGCTAAATTTGGTACAAGAACTAACTTTCCTGAAATGAAGTTGTACCAAAGATTTTCTAGAAATTCATCGGTTGTACAGATTTTAAAAAAAAATGGTAATCATGGTAGATTTAACATTGGTAACGGTCTCATTTCTCATGCTGTACGATTGGCTATGGCCTGTTTTGAAAATGTGTTTGCTTCGTGTATCCAAATAGCTTATAGTTGTATATTAGCCTAGCTATAACAAGCTATAAAAATGACATCTCTGAATGTATAAACAAAGTGTGCAAAGGAGAAATGGTTGGGCACACTGGTAAAATGGTTTTACAACAATACAAGTGTTACAAGTGTTGCTATCATTATCAAAGTAAACTTCAATCACTTATTTATCGAGCAATAATATATTGTTTACGCATTTTAATTGTTTAGATTATAAAGTTAAATAAATCCAGAGATAAATGATAGATAGAAAAATAGATTAAAAAAAGAATAGAAAAAAACTATAAAAGCATTGGCGGCCTTTATAAATTTAAAAATTAAAAAAAACACCAACGAATACACGGAGATTCGAACCCGTGATTGCCGATTGCAAACGATATGGCCAACGTATGCACGCCACAGAGATCGACGAGTGTAACTGTGACAGTTTTATTATTTAACCATTGATTCTTTTATTTATAACGAACGGATTTTTATCGTGCCATTTTTGACATTTTATACCATATTTATATGTTACTCTCGCACAAAATGTGTTTATAATGTGATTATACACCTTATTTTGGAAAGAACGGTAGAAACGTTGACATTTTCGAACACAAAATTTGCGTCATTTATAGTCCACAATCATTGCTGGCTGAACGTTGTGTGACGTGTTGTATTGCATTATTCATGTTACGATCTGTTTATGTATGTCTTTGTTATACTTCTCAATCGCTCATCGCACTTATAAAACTCGCCCATTGCTTGTGTGGTGAATTTCGATCACGACAGGAGCATGCGCAGATGCGATTTTTGTGTAAGTGGTCTGTGATTTTGTCAATATTATATTTTTACTGTGATTTGTCGATCTGCATTAAATGCAAAAAGTAGCAACGCCCCCGGCTGGACTCGAACCACCAACCTTTAGGTTAACAGCCGAACGCGCTAACCAATTGCGCCACGGAGGTGATTATTTACTAGGCTGTTTTGGTTTGTCATGTTCACCCGTACACTTCCCCGTACACTTTCTTGCAAAGTCGGGCATCGTTTTTTCTCAAATGTTGCTTGCATATTGCCGTTGCTGTCGCCTTTAATACATGTGCTGTCAGTTGAACTTGGAACCAACGTTTAATTTGAACTGTCTATTTTCAATAAAAAAATACTCCAATACGGGAAAAAAATCAGAAAAGCTCACAGACAACAAATAAGAACATCATTTTACTCGACCTAGAATTTCAATCAACGGATTTCAATCATCGGGAATACCCGATGATGCGAGTGACGTCATTTAATGAGCTCATTAGCATAATTTATGTCCGTGAAATGTACAATAGAGTTTTATAAGTGCATCGCCAACTCTGTACATGAAGCTTACTGGAGCAAATAAAGACAGCAAAAAAAGTAACTCGGCTGTTGTAAAAGCACCTATAATTTTAAAATTGTTATTCATATTCTAAAAATGAAAATACCAGGAGACGGAAAATTTAATTACGGTGATTTTGACACCTTGTTTGTTAAAATCGATCGAGTATTGTTGTCGCGGTATGTGCTTACAGATGAAAAGTGCCCATGTCCATTGTTGCAGTAACTCCTTTTGATCTCCTTTGATCTCTCTGATTCAGCATGAAGATAATAGCGGGAATTTTGATTAGCTGTTGTTGTTGCGCTGTAAACTTGATTAGCATAATCCGGGACAAATTTAATGGGGATGACAGGCGTACTTCTTTACAATTAAAAAGGATAAATTTAAAACTCCAAATGCTCAGAAGGTCCGAGAAGACAGACAGGACAGGTCATCACCATGGGCAAATTGTCAGTAGAACAGCGATGGCTCATTACGCTGAATCAGAGAGATCAATGGGAGTTACTGCAACAATGGAAATGGGCACTTTTCATCTGTAAGCACATACCGCGAAAACAATACTCGATCGATTTTAACAAACAAGGTG
Source organism: Ophiura sarsii (assembly GCA_035610835.1). Classification (NCBI taxonomy): domain Eukaryota; kingdom Metazoa; phylum Echinodermata; class Ophiuroidea; order Amphilepidida; family Ophiuridae; genus Ophiura; species Ophiura sarsii. The sequence continues at coordinate 70,638,949 of CM069441.1, read as the reverse complement.
TCAAAATCACCGTAATTAAATTTTCCGTCTGCTGGTATTTTCATTTTTAGAATATGAGTAACAATTTTAAAATTATAGGTTCTTTTACAACAGCCGAGTTACTTTTTTGCTGTCTTTATAATTATAATCAATTATCATCGTTATTTATAAATGTTTAGAATGCAATGTCGCAGCCTATAATTGTTTACTGTCCTCTGACACAGCGTGAACATAATAAAGCCTATAAGGGCGTGTTCACACTATAGCTAGTTTTCTCCACGAACCCGGGTTGAAGTCTGGCGTGAACAGAAAAATAGGCTCAAAAAACCGACCCGGGTCGAAAAATACAACCTTGCGAAAGTTCAGGGTAGAACCCGGGTTCAACCCGCATCGACTGTAGTGTGAACAGAAATCGCTGTTTCGACCCGGGTTGCCGGAAGTAGATAACCTGACTGCTGACCTAACCTCTGACCGTGGTTTGGCATGGTAGTTGTTTACGTCAGTTTCGAGCTTTGCTTCGCACGTTCTCTTCTGCCTCTAGTTCTGGTTGAAATCTTTATCAAAATGACGAATAAATGGAGTCAAATTGAAACGGAAGCCATGATGGAACTCTGGGCGGATAAGACCGTGCAAACTAGTTTGAACTCAATGATTCTCAATAAGGCTATTTACGCCAATATATCACGCCAGATGGAGCCAATGCGGATACAACTTCAACACATACATAGCGCTAGTGTGAACAGAAAATGAAATATCGATCAATCCAGGTTCGACCCGGGTCCGACCCGGGTTGAGGAAAAAGCTATAGTGTGAACACACCCTAAGTGTGTCCTGCCCTCTGACACAGCATGTACAGGATGAAGCCTATTGTTTCATGCCCTCTGACGCAGCATGTACAGGATGAAGCCTATACTTGTTTCATACCTTCTGACGCAGCATGTACAGGATGAAGCCTATACTTATGGTAAATATAGACTATTATGTAAACATACACAATCTGTGTCAAATTAACACAATTATTGTGCAAAAGCTTTAAACAACTATGGAGTTCAATTTTTATAAAGATTGTTACGTAATAGTTTTCTCTGCAATAATCGTTTAATGTATGGATAAATATCAGTTTTCAATTATGAGTTTTCATATCAAAGTAGTCGCATTAGATGTATACTTTTCTGTTTTTAGTGTGAACAACATAATCTCTAACATCGTATGTGATGGACTTGTGGAAATTATTCATAAATTGGAAGCTATTCATAATCGGAAGTAAGCCGTTTTTTCAAAGCAACTTTCTTAAAACTGTAAGAATCACCTATTTTATAAAATGTTTATAAAATGTGTTATTTTTTTTTTGATTGAAGAATCCAATATTGCTTTATAAAACACGAAGACCTCATGTTTTGAAATACGTGCAGGAGTATGGTGTTTCAACTTTCAGTGACTGTGTTTTGCGTTTGTTTGTTCAAGCGCACAATAGACCCCATAATACACATTTTACAGTCATTCTTTAACAAACAGACGGATAATGGAATGGTTTGGTGATTTCAATGCTCTGTGGATTACCAGTGTACATCGGTATGATTGTAATCAGACATGATGTTACAGAGGTCATTAACTGGATCATATGGTATATTCGGGTTTAAGCAGCTATAAAGAGACATTAAAAACTGCTATACCTTGTAATGAAGCTTTTCAGTTTTGATATGTCATTGCACAGATTTTTATTTTAGTTATACCTACAATCTTGTTCAAAACCTGTTGGGACACTTTACACGTGCGCATGAAATATCTTCCAAAATGAGTAAAAAGCTGTCAGTTGAAAGTATGATAGTCAAAACTAGTTTATGTAAAGCTGCCACCACCACCCCAATCAATGTTGGGGCTGATATATATAACACAGCCCGTTGCTGGACGATGCTTTTATATGGACCAACATTGAGTTTAGGGGGAGGGACCACCGTTCCACAGGACATGCAGGAAGTGTCCCAACAGTTTTGAACATGATTGTAGGTTGAGGTTGCGCCTAAAATGATTTCTTTCAGCCAGATAGTTTCTGATATGTGCAACCCGTTCTCTCATCTCACATCATCATCATCAATTTGACGCTACTCGTGTCTTTCATTCTTTAGGGACACGAGGCGTTGTGTCTATTGTTATTTCAGTGCCTTCACACGCCGCTGCCACTCAGTTCGGTTTTGGGCGGCATCAACGGCGGCATTAGGTTGTAAGCCTATGGCGCTCAAGTCCTCTCACATAATTATGTCTATAAGACCTGAAGTTATACACTGCACAATTATATATCCCAATCACGTAATAGTACATCATCGAGTTAGTTGTAGTTCAATGTTAATCTACTTCATATTTTGTTTTATCACATTATACGGATATCTTTCATCGAAAAATATTTGAGATATCATCAGTCTTGAAATTAAAGCGTTTATGGTAGTATTTATTGAAGACATTCACTTTCAAAGTATTTTATTTAATATTGTCTAGCACAGCCTACAGGCATACGTGTATGTTTGCTTCCTTAGTCGGTTCTTGTTCACTCATGGTGCTTGCCGAGCGGAATTAGTCATGCGCCATTTTAAAGCATCAAATTCACAGGATTGTCGTAATAAATAAATATATACTGTTTTGCAATTACTTCATCATTGTACTGGTGATAATAAAGTGCTCAACAAAAGAAAGTCGTACACTTTGTTTAGGTAATTTAAAGTTACTTTCTAATATTTGTTTACCAAACAGGCTAGATAGACATTTAGATGAATTATTTAGGCACATTTTGATACCAAACATAACACCTAACAACAAAGATAAACCATGATTAGCACCATTTATAGAAAATTAGTCACTTTTCAAAAGTCACATTTTCAATAAACTACGCGGAAGAAAACACCAATTGAATAACAAGCACATAATGCCCTTTATGTTCAGAATCAAATATCCCGCTCACTAAGTGTACGCCCAGCGCAGGGTAGTGTACATGGCAGCACTGTGCGATCGATTGCCCGCCGGTCAATCCGGTTAATAACAGTGTCACACACAGGGTGAACCTCGCACACACCCATTTCCCTCCCGGGGAGTAATTGAAAATGTGACTTTTGAAAAGTGACTAATTTTCTTTAAATGGCGCTAATCATGGTTTATTTTTGTTGCTAGGTGCGGTCAAAAATTTTCGAACGGTCACAAAAAAAATCGCCCTTTCCCCCATTTTCCCTGGTGGGTAGGTTTGAATTTCCTGCTGAGCACCTTCAGGGGGGCACTGTGCCCCCCTGCCCCCCCCCCCCCCCGGCTGTTACGCCACTGAATAGCACTCATTGACAGTACTAGTGATGATTTATGTGGCAGAACTCTGCTGTACAAACCCCTGCACAGTAGGACACTGATAGGACTTAGAAGTTTTGATTCAAGCAACACTGATCAAGATAAACACCCGGGGGGGGGGGGGGGGGGGTTCTCACATTGATATGGTATACGTATATGTGCCTCCCTTTTGGGGTGCCTTTTCGCAAAAATTGGTATAGCGATGGGGTGGTTTTCATCACAGACCAAAGCGCCCAATTGGCATAAATTGGGTGTATTTTGAGGCATTTTTGGAAAAAGCGCCCAATTTGTGCAAAATTGGGTGCTTTTCTTACAAAATTGGTATATTGATGGGTGGGAAATTAGCCAAAAAATAGGTACAGTATAGGGAAAGTCACATTTTCGAAGTCCGGCAGACACATCCACGTACGATTTTGGCGAAAGTAACCCCCCGGGGATAAACAATCATCTACTAAACACACACACACCAAGTTGGGATATAATTAATCAGGTTATTTACGATGTCAAATTTATAGCACTCTGAAGCTGTACGATAAGTGAAATTTGTGGAACTCTGGACTGGCTGTGTATGTGCTATTATTATACTCACGGCATTTCACGGTATCTATATCATGAAGGTTAACGTAATTTACAGCTAGTAGTCAAGTGTCTATAGTTAGTACACGTAACGTATGTACGAGTCATTTCACTTTATCATCAAATTACAAACGAACTTTTACCAAAATAATAGTATAATTAATTGTATCATCATTTGATAATAGATATATGTATGCGGTTTCCTATGGACTGTATTCGACGGCTTGCTTTCACATGTCTTAATGAGGACGAGATACACACTGTTACATTGTAGTTCCACTAAAGAATATCATGAAAATACGAACAGATATGCTGCCGGAATTGAAATGGCGAACTGATGTTGATCCCAATCTTGCGGATCCGTAATGATAAATTATTGTGTAACATTAGTTATAAGAATGTGATATTCCAGCTTTCTATAAAATATAGTTATTTTAATAGCTTTTATTACAGTGCAATGGGATATCCATGTGTCAATTTTAATTTCGTTAACACTTTTAAAGTTTTAAAATTGGGTCAGCTAACCCCGTCCTGCATCCGGTCCCATAAGATTTCTTAGTCAGAACATGACATTTTCAACATTCATATTTACGTATGTATCAAGATTAAAGAGGATGCAATTTCTAAATGAAATTAATCGATCTTTACTGTTGGCTTGTTGGCTCCATTGCTTAAATTAACCAGCTATGTGTTATCGACTGAATTGACATTCGTTGTACAATCACCTATAACGTATATGAATACAAATACAATCACCTAACGTACATGGATACAAATACAATCACCTATAACGTACATGAATACAAATCCTATTTTGATGAGTTCATGTACTGGATGTCAATCACTGTGGAGAATTAACACGTACTTTGACGAATATTGTGTCGGTTAATAATAATAATAAAGATAAATTCGTTTGATAACAATTAACTTATCTCAAATTATTTTAATATGACTTTTGACTTCTAAAACATCTAAGACAGATGCACTGCTCTTAAAATTGAAGAGCCCTTCAGTCACGCCCTTTCCGGGCTTAAGCAAATCAAATTTATTCTTATTTCTACAGACGCTATCGTGATATAATGGCCACCATAATGTTCAAACTTCAACTATAACCATGATAAATATGTACATTCACAGATAATCGCAACAGTACTGGAATCACACCGTGATATGTAGATGGAAAAGATAGTGACACGGGACTCTCACATTATAAGAGGATAGGGAACGAGGATAGGGATGCAGATTCTCAAATAAACGTGCATTAAATATGTCTACTTCTATACATTGTCTTGATGGGTTGATATCAAATAATGATTTATACAAATATTGAATGTTTTATCAATACAATGGAAATAATAATAATTCATATCGGTGAATTGTCTATTTAATTCCAATTATATTGTTACCACTGCACTCACACATACAATGTGTATATTATTTAATGTGTTGTGTTTATTTAGTAGAGTAATTAAGTAATATAACAAAGATAAAATAACGCGAGATAGAAAAACACAGACACTTCTATTACTAACCTCAAATATCAGAAACAGTAAAATTAAATATGAGTTTTGTCAACTCTTTACAGATATTTTAACCACTGTCGATGGCATTGAATTAGTGGTGGATGTCCATTAATTTGATTGGTGATACTGTCGTCCATCCAACCTGACATATTGCTTACAGCCTTAATGAGCTTTCGATAGCTAATTTAGATCACAAATCATCGTATATCTAAACCAACTATTAACCTTTTCATATAGATATGTTCTAACACCGCTGACACTGCTGTAACCATAATAGGCCTACTTATTGAGGTCAATAGAATGATTTTTATATTACGACCGATTTCTTACAGCGCCTTTTCAATACGCTACTTGCACGGTACAGAGGAACCAGTCGAAAGCGAGGCTCTCCCCTCACACGCAGGGGCGTCAATCCACATTTAAATGTGGTGGTGGTGGGGGGGGGGGGGGGGGGGGGGGGGGGACATCCTAAGTTGCCCGTCCCAAAATAAAAATAAATTGTAACTGAATTGTTAATGAAAGCGCTGAAAAGGGGAGTCTGAGGGGGATGTGCCCCTCTCAGCGTTTGATTTTTGTTCTTCAATTTTCGAACCCATTTGGATTTGGTGTGATTTGGTGACCGATATTTTATAGAAATGTTCATAGAATGTTGATACAAATGAATACTTGGTGTGGATCGAGACCCATAATTTATAATGGAGAAACCTACCTATAGAAGAAATGCGCGCAAAAATTGTATTTCTAACACTTGGATGGTCCAGCAGTATGACGTATTGAACGTCACCCACATAATATTTTGAATATTCCGTGTGGTTCTCAGTGCTAAGTAGGTTTTTGATATGTGGGGGAGGTTCAATAATTGAAAGTCAACCGAAAATATATTTTGGAGGAAATCAATGCGCGCGCAACGCGCTGAAATTTTTTGAGTTAACGTTTATTTGTGCTATGATTGAGGTACATTTTTGCTTCAACCAAGCTTCTATCCCAAACATATTACATCTTTAGGACACATGCGCGCGCAGCGCTCGATTTTTTTTCCGTCTGTGTACTTTTGACCAAGGATATATAATTAGAGCGTCCTTGCTTTTAACCATCATAATTCCATGATTCCTCTTGTCGAACTAACGGACTATCAGGTGTTTCTAAAATGTTCTATTTCGATCACATGCAAACTCAAAACATGGGAGGGACATTTAATATTATGTCCACCCCATACCTCAAAATATGGAGGAAATGTCCCCCTCGTCCATATAGGATTGACGCGCCTGCTCACACGCACTATTACGCACTATCACGCCACACTGCGTCGTGGTTTCACGCAGATTTGTGCATCGCGTGACGCGGTTGTGCGCGCTCGCTCTGAGGGGAGAGCCTCGCTTTCATTTTAAAATGGCGATTGCGTGCAAGCAGCGTATAGAGCCTAATGTGCACCAAATTAAGAGGAATTTCCAATGGGGTGTGCAGCACACATTGATGTTCCTAACGCATTGGCCATTTATAGCTGTGCCCTGGTCGCGAAAATAAAATACCGGGTGTTTAGGACTAATTTGAAGTGCTTGACTATTTATACAATGAACTAAAATGCATCGTTGGTTTGTCAGTAACTCTGTACAGCCACCATTAATGCTCAGTTCGGGCTGAGGCTCTTGCTTGGAAGCCCCTAGCTGCATACTGAAGACATCAGAATTTGCCATGCCGATCAATGCCCATAGTGGCAATTTATTAGATTATTTCATAGCGTGATATAAAATCTAGTTTGGTTTGTGAACGTTTTCATCATTGAACAAATGACACATTCAATGTTATATTAACATATTGGTATGGCGTATATGAAACGCAATGGAGGGTTTTGTAATTTATAGAAATTTGTATTAGTTTTAACAACAATTCGCGTCGATTTTGTTGGTACCAGGTTTAATTAATTAGTATTTATACGTAACGAAGGGTGGTTTAGTAACGTTCGAACACATTGCGCAAATAATAATGTAAAATGTGGTTAAATGAGATTCTTCAATATTTTGTCTATATACAGATCTACCAATCCTCACGGGCCGACGAAATATCGGTTCTTTCTGACTCAATATGTGTCATTAACATCTTATTGAATGTTTAAATCCATTATATTCCATTTCACCCAGACCCGCTAATGCTGAAAGCACGTGGTTTTGTACTAATTGGTCGATCATAACACTTTACGCACGGCAGATACGAAATCGATAGTAATATGTTATTTATGCTTTCAATATTTGCTACATGTAAATGCAATCCCTAAGGGTTAAAACGTTCTCTAATCGAACGCCTATTTGGTTAATTTATTAAAATAAAAAACGATATTTCGTTGCAATAACCTTGTACCAAAGGTCACACGTGGAAACTATTCTAACGATTATTCGATTATTTAGTTTAAAGACGGCTTCCATACAGACATGCAGTTAGTAACGTGTACATAAGTGTAAAGGTAAGCTATTCCATGTAAACATGTGCTAATGTTATTCCCGATCCGTGCTCACTCTAAAGCCATCTTCATCATATCTCTGGTTTCCTCCTATTTTCCAAATTGAGTTGGGCAGTTTTTTTAATAGTGATACAGAAGCCCCTTACCATGTGTAAGTGGGGAAATATCAGGGGCGGATCCAGGATATCTCAATAGGGGGGGCCAAAGGGGGTGGCAGCCCCTTGAAGGGGTCAAGGGTGCAGAGCCCCTTGGCGTTTTTACGTTTTTTACACGTTTTTACACGTTTTTACACGTTTTCGCCTTGTCAAAAAGGAGTCCTGTCAAAAATAAGGGGGAGAGGCGCAGGCGCCCTGTCAAATATAAGAGGGGCGCAGGCACCTTGTCAAAAAGGCGCCGTGTCAAAAATCTACCCGCGTCTACCCCCACCCCCCCCCCCCCCTAAATCCGCCCCTGAATATTGTATTGAAACGGATGTAATCTTAACTTCTGATAGAATAGCAATTGCGCATAATTGCATATTGTACAAGTTTATTCTTTATTACTCATTCGGATTGTAATTTTCAATATTCATTATTGCAGTGCTCTTATTGGTCCACCACAATTCGTGATCATATTTTTAGAGCCCATTACGCGCCTAAGAATCATAATCGATCGATTTACGAATGGCCCGAAGTTTCATTGATATCGATTTTGAGCAGTTAAAAACAAAAGCATAAAAATACCAATCATTGGTCTTGCTACAATGAAATAATAGCACCTTGGGCGTCAACCCTCAACGTCCTCATTTGCACTCCATGCTTTCTGATAGCATGCCATATTCTGTCCGACAATATTGATCGGGTGTCATTGCCAATTTACATGACTCGTTTTAGTGATCATGATATGGTATTGGAAAGAATAGTGGTGCATGGTACACTGCAAAATCTGCAGAATGTGTTCAAATGTAACAGATATAGAACATGTTCTGAACACCTGGAGAACACACCGTGAACATGTTCTGAACGCGTCATGTGTTCTGCACTTTTTGCAGTGTAGTAAGTTACCAGTGTATGGATCAAATTGAATGGAATTGACGTTAAAGCTATTTAATTTTTCATGATGGTTATTCGAAATAACATTCTATAGGCTTTATAGGACTAATCGTATGTGGCGACCACCATGTCGTCAATAAAACAATTCGGTTCCTCCAGTTTGCGGATATAAAAACAAAATTATAATATCTATATCGTAGGTGCTTTTGATAATCCAGGTATATGTGCCTTAATCCAGGTAGGCCTACCTTTGTGTTTTTAATAATCCAGATACCCAGGTACCTATATTATATAGGCCTCTCATGTAACCCCTAATCCAGGTACCCATTGTCAGATGATATCCAGAGACCCCATAGGCCTAAGCCCTTACCCCTAATCCAGTTACCACATATGCCCTTAATAGTGCCGAAGATAGCGGGCAGTTAGTCGTATCACAATAGGCAGAGGTGAGTAATTTCAAAACGTTATAAATGTTTATATTAATATCAAGCGCATGTCCTTAAATAGTTCAGGTATCTAAGGTGCCCTTGATATAATGTAAGTAACAGTGCCCTTAAAATACACCATGAGCCTAGACGTAAGACCCAATGTGCTCTTAAATAATACAGATACCCAGATGTTCCTAATCCAAATACTCCATGTGTTTTTAATACACCAGTTGCCCCATAAGCCTAGGGCCTTACTAACTCAGGTACCGCATGTGTCGGCGTTATATCCATACCAATGTGTCCGTAATTCATGTATACTAGCGGGCATCCGCGCTTCGCGCGGACCCGCTAGAAGATTTCACGGGGAGGTAAGTAAACAAAGCGTAAGAAAATTTGATACAATATCAAGAACATGTCGTACATGTATACATAATCCAGACGGGCCCTAAATAATCCGAATATCGCATGTGCTTTTGATAATCCAGGTATACATGTGCCTTAAAGTAGGTAGGCCTACCTTTGTCTTTCCAGCCTCCAGATACCTATGTAGGCCTCCCATGTGACCTGAAATGCAGGTACCCGTTGTCCCATTATATCCAGGGACCCCATAGGCCTAAGCCCTACCCTAATCCAGTTACCACAGGTGCCCTTAATGGAACCGGATACCACATAATCCAGGTACTGCAGTGTGCCGTTATATCGCGATACCCAGGTGCCCTTACTTTATCATTCAAGTAACTTGAATTAATCGCGGGTGCCGAAGATATTGGGCAGTAATAGTCATATCACAATAGGCAGAGGTGAGTAATATCAAAGCGTTATAAATGTTTATATAAATATCAAGAGTTTGTCCTTATTCAGGTACCTAAAGTGCCCTTGATATAATGTAAGTGACATGGTACCCTTAATACACCATGCGCCTAGGCCCAATGTGCTCTTAAATAATACAGATACCCATGTTCCTAACTCAAGTAGGCCTACTCCACGTGTTCTTAACACACCGGTATAGGCCTAGGCCTTACCCCTCACCGATGGCCTTAATAACCCAGGCACCTCATTTGCCGGCATTATATCCATACCAATGTGCCCGTATTATATCCAGTTTATAATGGAAAGCGCAGGTATAGGTGCCGAAGCTATAATAGCGGGTGGTTAGTCACATCAAAACGTATAAAGATGAGGGTATTGTAAAACAGCAAGAGTATGTCGTTGATACTCCATGTATCCTAGGTGCCCTTAATACTGACATTGGTACCACAGTGCCCTTACTAATCCATATATAGGCCTACCATGTACCCTTAATAAATCCATGTATGCCATGCATGTATAACACATGGTGCCCTTGATTATTCAGGTACCACCCCATGTAGGCCTACTTTAATAATCAAGATTGTGTATTAGTGATCCAATATAGGACCTCCATGGACTATGTGGTTTATCTTGAATCGAATATTAAGGGCACCCGTGATAACTGTGTATGCAGCTATTAGGGCCTGTGGATTAATGGTTATTCAGGTGTAGGAATACTTAAAATATTCAGAGTACTTAGTATCTGGATTGCCTTAATATCCCCTCCCCCATTACACCCTGTCAGCTCATGTCCCTACCCATTTTGCACCCCAAATAATACAAAAGTTGTATTTTAATGTCAAAACTGAAAGTAACTTAAAATTAGCTTTAAAATGTCTCCCCCGATTCTTTTATTGCCCCGCCACCCCGTTTTCCTCCTTTAAAATGTTGATGCTGGTGCTGCCACTGCCCATGCACATACTGTATCCCGGTAATAGGCTGCTCATGCACATATACTGTATCCAGGTAATAGGCCTACGTTCTGAGCGTTATGGGTTCTATAGTTTTATAGTCGGTCGTTTAGTTTTATGGTCTGCGGAGTCTATCATCAAGATCACTTGTATTATTCCATGCTTGTACTTAAACACATAAGTGTGCCATCCGGATTTTGTTTGGCCTATTTACTTAAATACATTCCTCCAATAGGCATGTAGGGCCTAAACGTATGTAGTCCCTTTGTCATGTTTGTTGTGTTCCAAATAAGGCCTCCCGAGATACTAAGTAATACACCCTTAAAATCCAGTTATCACAGGTGGCACACCTGCGCATAGTATATCCAGGTAATTTGAGACTATCTGCGTTTTATATAGTGACCCCCCCCCCCCCCCCCCCCGTAATCCAGATACCACTGGTGCCCTTCCTAATCCAGACACTCTATAATAATCATGATAATATACTACACGTTCCGTTTATCCAGATGCCCATGTGCCCTTATATCCAGATTATCAAGTAGGGAAGTGCGGGGAGGAGGAGGTGGCTTTAGGGTATGATGGGGCAATACCGCACGTTCCGTTTATCTAGATACCCATGTGGCCTTAATAAGGCCGCCTTACTTTATCCATATTATCAAGTAAGGGAAGTGCGGCGGGAAGTGCGGGGGAAGGGGGCTTAGACCTTAGGGTATGATGTGACAATCCCGTAATTTACGTGCTATAAGCCGCACGGCGAATAAGTCGCAGCCCCTCAAATTAAGATTCAGACCTCATCGTATACAGTAAACTGCACCGCTGTATAATACGTCGCACAAAGAAAATGAAAGGGTGTGTGTGGGGGATGGGGGTGTGTGTGGGGGGTGGGGGTCAACCCTTTTCCACCAGCCCATAGCTTCATGACCAGCCATGGGGTTACAACTGCATGAGTGACTCCATCAAATGTATTTTCCTTCAGCCACTTCAGTCACTTTAATACATGTTATCCTGGATACGGTTTGCGCCATGCTCCCAGTTTCTTTATTAAAATAAAGGTCTTGGCTTTATGATTATGATGTTTTGTTTGTGTCTTGCTCTCGTTACATTTTATTGTACTGTACGGTATGCACCGCGGAGCAACCGTACGGACTGCCTGCTTTCACTGCATGCCCCGTTTACAATGTACAGTTTGCGCCACAAACGCGTACACACTTTGTCTGCGTCATTACGTGTGCGCCAAATCGCGTGCGCCATGTTAAACGCGGTCGCGCAGCAACAACGGTTGGTATGGTACCGCCAGTTTCTTTATCGTTAGCAAACTCCGCGTTCATCTATGTTATTTAATAATGTGAAAGTGTCACTTTAAGATCTGCGTAAGAGTTTTTGTTTACATTTAGAAAATGTCGTAAAATATTTTTATTTGGTTTTTATAGTCCCGTATAAATGCTTGTTACTATGCGTTCTTTAAGAATAGCAAACAGCCGCATATACAGAAATGTAGCTATATCCCTAAAGAAAATATTTTGGGTGAAGACCATATGTCATCACTCATTCCGTAAACCACAATTTGTGTCCGAACAGTAGCTACCCGAGTAAAAGAAATTCAACATTTCGGATTTTCACATGTGATCCTTTCTGCGCATGTCTGAAAACGGAAAAAAACGGGCATTGAACTATCTAATTAGCTCGTGTATTAGAGGCGCAATTACCACGCTTTTTCAGTTGAAGAGGGACGCGAGTGTAAAATTATATTGAACTATCTAATAAAGCCATGTTCCGAAAATTAGTATATAGATATCCAGTTCATAATGGAAAGCGCAGGTATAGGTGCCGAAGCTATAGCGGGTGGTTAGTCATATCAACACGTAAGATGAGGGTAATTGTAAAACCGCAAGAGTAGGCCTATGTCGTTGATGTATCCTAGGTGCCCTTAATACTGACATTAGTACCACAGTGCCCGTAATAATCCATATATACCATTATGCCCTTAAGAAATCCAGGTACGCGTACACCGTGTACCATGTGTATTATAACACACGGTGCCCTTGATTATTCTGGTACCACCTTCACTTTAATAATCAAGATCCTCCATGTGTCCTTAGTGATCCAATATAGGACCTCCCTGGACTATGTGGTTTATCTTGAATCGAATATTAAATGCACCCGTGATAACTGTGTATATGGTGACAAGGGCCTATACGCAGATTAATAAGGACACCTGATTCAGGTGTATGGAATACTTAGAATATTAAGAGTATCTGGATTGCCTTAATATAATTATAGAACACATATGGCGTTCCCATTCCCATGTGACCTTTAATCCGGCCGATAGACCTAACCCCCATGTGCAGTGGCGGCACTACGGTGGGGGAAATGCTCGAGGGAATCCCCCAGTCGTGACCCCCACCCCCAGTTACCCCCAGTCAGCTTAAGTTCCTACCCATTTTGTACCCCAAATAAAAAAAAAGAGTTGAATTTCAACATGTTCAATGTTTTAAAACTCAAAGTTACTTAAAATTAGCTGTTACTCCCCCCTCCCGATTTCCTTTATTTAGGCATACGTTCTGAGTGTTATAGTGGGTTTCATAGTCGGTCGTTTAGTTTTAAGGTCGGCGGAGTCTGTCATCAAGATACCTTGTACCATTCCATGCTTGAACTTGAGCACTGTGTGCCATCCGAGGGTTTTTCGGCCTATTTACATTAAACACATTATTATTCCACATATAAGTTTATAATCACTACATGTATTCACCTACCTGAAAAATCTAAAAAACCTGTATTAATTTAACATTCATGAGTCTTTCCAGCAAGACAGATTTCTAAATTCATTAAAAATGTGTCCTTTTGGCAGCCATTTTAAATTTGGCAATTTTACCAACCTAACCGTTTGTCGGAGACATTTTTTTTGTCATATTATTCTTTTTTCTCACACAATTTGGCCATAGAAAACTGGGTTTTGAAAATTGATACATATTTGCCTACCCTACCAATATAATAGGCATATGGCCTAAACTTATGTAGTCCCTATGTCATGCTTGTCATGTTTGTTGAGTTCTAAATAATACCTCCCGAGATCTGGAGATACTACCTATACTAAAATCCAGTTATCACAGGTGGCCCACCTGCGCATATTATATCCACCCTAGGTAATTTGAGACTGCGTTTTATAGTGATGTGAAACGCGGTCGCGCAGCAACAACATAGGAACGGTTGGTATGGTACCGCCAGTTTCTTTATTGTGAGCAAACAATGCGTTCAACTATGTTACTAATGTGAAAGTGTCACTTTAAGAGCTGTGTAAGAGTTTGTTGTTTAGGTTTAGAAAATGTCGTGATTTTTTTTATTTGTCGGACGTATAGTCCCGTATAAATGCTGGTTACTCATGCGATCTTTAAGAATATCAAACAGCCGCATACACAGAAATGTAGCTATATCCCTGATGAAAATATTTTGGGTGAAGACCATATGTCATCACTCACTCCGAAAACCACAATTTTTGTCCGAACAGGTAGCTACCCGAGTAAAAGAAATGCAACATTTCGGATTATCTGTGATCTTTGAATGTGATGTCTGAAAACGGGAAAAGTACGGCATTGAACATGTTGAACTATCTAATTAGCTCGTGTATTAGAGGCGCAATTACCACGCTTTTCCAGTTGAAGAGGGACGCGGGGGAACATTTTGGCTTTTTTAGTCCGTTGCTACGTTATTACTACGCGACGCGTATACACTAGGCACCCATGGCGATGGCCGGCGCACCGCACACGTATCGGGCGACTGCCAGCGCACGCGTAATCAGGCGATTGCCGTCGCACGCGTAATCAAGTAATTTATACCAAGGACGCTCTATGAGAAGGACTGGAATGTTCCGCATTACCCATAGGGCGCACCGTAGTATGTAATTCCGCGTACGCGCATCTCTTAGCGCTGCATGGAGGAGGGAGGTGCCCGGTGCCGCCCCGCGGCTGGATGCCGTCTACGCCCGCCCGCGCTATGCTCCACGGTTCAGTGCAGAGCGTATAGGCTGCCCGCCTATTATAAAGCGTTCAGTGTCCTATATAATCATGATAATAGACCCATATCCCATTTTTATAGAATACTAGAATTCGCGGTTCGTGGGTTGGGCGGTTCTCGGGTTGGGCGTTTATGGGATGTGTATACTCTTAAAATTCAGTTATCACAGGTGCCATTAATATTCCAAATCCCCATAATACAGGAACCTCATGTGCCCTTAAATCCAGGTAGGCTACCCCATGTGCATATCCATGTAATTCAGTACATGTGTTATTAGGCCTAGGGTTACGGTTTTATATTGGGGTCTTAGTTCAGAGGTCTTTTAGTTTTAGAGTCAGCCAGAGGAGGAGTCTATCGTCATGATCATCTGTGCCCAGTCTTGAGAACTGTGTGTCGACATTGATTATCCTCCGTAGACATGCCTAAACGTATCATATATGTATTTAAATCAGGTATGTTTGCGCACACCGATATCCATGTAACATTCCCATTTATATAACAGACATCCCATGATTGGTATAGGGCCTATCCGAATTGCTATAGTATTAAACTACAACACTGTACACAATTGCACGTGATGATATGCATAAACTTGACGTGCTACAGAAGCGATGTGCTCGAGTTATACTTGGTGTTAATTCTTTTACTCCCTCTAATGAAATGTTCCATGAACTTAAATGGCAAAAACTTTTTAAACGCAGAAATTATTTCACTGCTTTGCTGGTTTTTAAAATGTCTAAATGGTCTGGCACCATCGTATTTAGGTATTTAGGCAACTAATTAGCTCCCCATAGGCTTTACACACAAATGTCGGCCTATTAAAACCTCTCTATTTCAAAAATTCCACGGTCAATGTTTGTGAAAATGTGCAATCTTATGCCATCAATGCTTATTTATAACATATCAGAATATAAAGAAAAGTTATCCGTCACATCTTTCAGTAAATGCCGCTGAATTTGGAGGTATTAATTTCATCACCTAATTTTCAGTCCTCAGGCTGGGATGCACAGTGGCGGTAAATCGGCGGATAAAATTATAATAAAGGTTTTTTTTTACAAACTTCACGTACATATTCCACACAACACATACATGCAACATTCGAGAGGATAGCACCAGCTAATGTATCGATTTCGCACACTTTTTGTGCTTGATAGGAACTATTGCTGTACTCAATATTTTGCCGGAAGTGGATTTCTAGACTGAATTAGTTGTGTGCGCCCTTTAAGACCACATGTTTGTTCAAAATCATATAAATCTTATACCATTGTTTTCATTGTTAGATTTTAAGTATAAATGCAAAAGCTTATAGAATTTTGATATTCCGTTTTATAGAGATGTGGTCATTTGAAACAGCGTATCGCCATATGTAAATTTGTATTTTTCGCGTGTTTTTTAATCTCCGTGCCGCGTGGAGTGCACATGAAGTACTGTCTTCAGTAGATAGCATCCCGTGCATTGGCAAGTTTTGTGATTTTATACTGTATGAAGTCATTGAAACTTTTCAAAAAATGAACAATATAAGAATATAAACACATTTTGCCCGAAAGGATAAGCATTTTAAGTGATAAATTACTCTGTCGACATAATGCAATTCGCCCAAATCTAGTAAATGTCGATATCCGCGATAGCTATCGTCCGTCACCCTTTGATCGAGTTGTCAAACGGTGTTGGGCGGACATCATCTGACAGAAATTTACTACATTTGTTGTAGCACCATGATGATATGTCAGGTTGGAAATTGAAAAGTTAAAGAAACTTTTAATCTTATAGACCTCTACACCATTTTCTGAGTCGGAAGCCCCCCACCCCCCCCCCCCCCCCCCCCCCACCGTATTTCAATTAATGTCGCATTTTCCTATTAATAAAAGGCGGGTTTAAGTTTTTATACTTCAAAAATATGAGTTTTTGTGAAACCAAAACATTGTTTTAATCAAAAAGAAGTCGAATATATTCAATTTCCCTACATCCAACTTCTTTTTATAATGGTCCGTTGTCTATCTTATGGGCAAAATGGGGGGAAAATCGTAAAAAAAGTAAAGAAATTTGGCTCGCACGGGTTCTTTGAAGTAGGCCTACGGCCATTATTTTCGAGTTTGTGATTAAAAAACCCGCCCAAGACTGCATGTATTTTGTTGGTACTCGTTAATTTTCAACGCATTGACCATGCACATTCCCTCGGCGAGTGAAACCACCGGGAACTAGGGATGTGTGCTTCAAGACCACATGTTTGTTCAAAATCATATAAATCTTATACCATTGTTTTCATTGTTAAATTTTAAGTATAAATGCAAAATCTTATAGAATTTTGATATTCCGTTTTAGAGATGTGGTCATTTGAAACAGCGTATCGCCATATGTAAATTTGTATTTTTCGCGTGTTTTTTTAAAACTATCTCCGTGCCGCGTGGAGTGCACACGAAGTACTGTCTTCAGTAGATAGCATCCCGTGCATTGGCAAGTTTTGTGATTTTATACTGTATGAAGTCATTGAAACTTTTCAAAAAATGAACAATACAGGGTGTCTCAAAAAAAATTACAACGCACCATTAGGCGATCATAACTTCCTAATTAAGTATCTGAATTTTACAATTCAAACGGTAAAATGAGGCCAAATTATTGTTCTACAATTGGGAGAAAACAGCGTTTAATTTTGTTCCGTCATTATGGAAATATCTATGATTACGTAAGAGTAGTCACGGAACACTTCCATCCAAGTTTGCATATTTTGACAGATTTTCACTTGCGCGGTGGTTACTTACTCATTGATGTTCAATTAGCCATGCACTGTTTAATACTTATGATAAAAAAAGGTTCAATTTGTGATCCAAGAATACTGAATAATCGATCATAACACTCGTAACACCCAGAAAACCAAAAACAATACAACTCATTGTAAGGAGAGAGATATGACCATACTCTTTTAAAGTACACAAAACATTTATTTTGTTTTCAATTGCGATACTAATAATTTGACCATCATGCGCAAAATTTGCGATAATTTTATAATATACATGATTTCAGCCTTCAAGTTGCAAATGTGAAGACTAAAAGCTTAATAAGTTGTATACGAGATTTTATTAGATCTTGAACTTGGTTTAATAACGACAATGTTCATATTTGCTAAAATTAATATAATTTTGTTTCCAATTGTTATAAAAAGATTGAACTTATCCTACAAATTTTAAATGTTACTGTTCTTAAGTATAAAATGTGATGGAAATAATGTAGACACTTTTTATTTTATATTTTGTGTAAAACTTTGGTCTCATCTGGCATATTATTTGGTGTAAAATAAAATCTAGAACCATAAAAACACGTTAATCCTTGTCATTTTGTAGAGAAGTATTGATTTCATGTATGTGCTGTCTGAATCACTCAAGATGAGCAAACTTGGATGGAAGTGTTCCCAGACTAATGTTACGTAATTGCTCATTTCTCTGGAATTACTGAACCGAATCACATCCGGTTTTCTTTAAAGTATAGCAAACAATTTTGCCGTTATTTTGTTGTTTGATTTGTTCTATTCTGACACTTATTCAGAAAGTTATAATCCTCTAAAGGTGCGTTGTAATTTTTTCTGAGACACCCAGTATAAGAATATAAACACATGTAAGTGATCAATTACTCTGTCGACATAATGCAATTCGCCCAAATCTAGTAAATGTCGATATCCGCGATAGCTATCGTCCGTCACCCTTTGATCGAGTTGTCAAACGGTGTTGGGCGGACATCATCTGACAGAAATTTACTACATTTGTTGCAGCACCATGATGATATGTCAGGTTGGAAATTGAAAAGTTAAAGAAACTTTTAATCTTATAGACCTCTACACCATTTTATGAGTCGGAAGCCCCCCCCCCCCCCCCCCCCCCCCCATCGTATTTTAAAAAATGTCGCATTTTCCTATTAATAAAAGGCGGGTTTACGTTTTTATACTGCAAAAATATGAATTTTTGTGAAACCAAAACATTGTTTTAATCAAAAAGAAGTCGAATATATTCAATTTCCCTACATCCAACTGGATTGGAGCTAAATGTTTGCTCACACCGTCCCTTTATATTTATAGATGTCCCTGAAACATTCCCATTTATATAAAAGACATCCCATGATAGGCATGATGAGGGCCCGTTGTGGCCTGCGCGCATAGATGGGTCCGCGATGGGATGTTGAGGCACTGACATCATACCACCGCAATTCGTAATCAATTTAACAATAACATGATTAACACATAACGTGTTCCTGGATGAAGGCCTACGGTTTACGCTCCCAGTTCCTTTATAACCCTAAGTCCCGCCATCTGATCCTTTTTTACCTTCTGATCATATGCATATAGATTAACTCATACAAAAACACGCCCGGGAGTTAAAGTTAATTGGAGTCCTTTTGCGGTGGTATGATATCCTTGTTAGCCACCGGACGGCTTCCTTTTACCCACCCCATGAAAAGACCCAGTTTGCGCCACGAACGCGTACGCACCTTACAGTCTGCGCCATTACGCGTGCGCCGGCAATCGCATGCGCCATGTTTTGTTTTGTTTATACGCGATCGCGTAGCAACAGTTTGTTGTCTACGTGGTGGGGCAAAGATCCCTGTGCATAGCGATTACATGGGCAGATGGTCAGAGTTCTTTTTCAAATAGGAATAAAAGATTTTGGTGGTTGCCATATATAAACTTGCTTATGTAAAGTTTCCCAACGGCAATGATGTAGTTATACATTTTAAATCATGGTCATAAATGTTGTTGTGATAGTTGAATATAACAATTTCAGTGGTTAATACAAAACATTTAGACAGTTTACGCGAAATGAATTGACTAGCGTAATTTGATTTGATATTATTTGGGTTCTACGACCCTGGATAACCCAATAAGCTTATTAGCTTATTTCCATTGGGGTCCGTTAGATGTGTGAACAGATACAGACCGGGATGATCCCCTACTCTTTACGAAAGAGACTGTAACCTTTTAACGTGCTCGGGTATTGCTCTTCCGATGCACGGGACCATCATGTATACGTGACTTCCGAATCACTGTTTTATGCTGCTATTAGGAAATCGTCACAATCATTTCGCTTCATTTACCAGGCTACCGACACGGCGCGCACACAGTATCAGCACTTAGATTGTAATATCCCTAAACAGCTCCCCAATCTCGCTTGGTCGACGAAGCAATTGAGACTAAGTACCTTGCCCAAGGATACAAACAAGTTGGCTGTAGCGGGGCTAGAACTCACAACCTTTGCATCGTGAGACCGGCATGCTATCCACTACACCACACGTGCTCTCTGTATAAGACCATAGTTGCTTAACTTTATTACATTTGAAAAAGAAACGGTCGATATAATCAATTACATTGCACGTGTGACAAATATTATTATCTACTTTACCCACCTTACATAGAAGTACTTTGGTGGGATAAATGTTGTGAAGGATTTTTCCAACTTAATGAGATCAACCTCGTTTCATTGGTGCACTGTGGAGTGGCGAGCCAAATGGGGGGTCAATTGAAAAAGTAATTGGGAACCTGAGTGACCAGAAGTTTGTATACACAGAGGAAGAACATACAAATTATTAATCATGGCTTTTCTAAAACTCTTTGTACAAGTATCAATAGAGACTGAATTAAAACAAACATCTTCTCCGTTGTTGTCAGGAATTTTGGTATTGTCATCAGGATTGTCATCCAATCAATAGGGAGCGCATTGCGAAGAGCGTAAAACTGTAAAATTTCGGCACCCTTATGATATATTGTTTTTGCAAAATCGGAGCAATTTTAAAATTTGACCCCATACGCAAAGGTCAACGACCTTTCCACGTTTTACCCGATAACTCGTTAACCAAACATCGGAAGTGGGGGAAACTATACATTTTCGGAATCCTCATGACTAGACGAGTAATTTTATATGCATATTGACATGATTGGAATATATTTGAATTTTGACCGCTGTGTGACCTTTGTTGACCCCTCCCGGAAATGCCTGACATTTTTCAAGGGGTAATCCAAGTCAAAATGGTTCGGTTTCACTTTCAAATCTTTGTTCCCAGGGTTGGTCACGGGACCTACAGGTTGGTCTCCTACTATGACGTGCCGGCTTCTAGCTAAAAATCTACCTGATGACCCGGGGTTGTGTTTCAGATATGTTATTAAGTACCGTTTGTGATAAAACATATCAAAATTTCCTAAAATTCTTCGCGAGCTAATTCAAATTACAGCGATTTGAACGCAGCCTACAAGTAAAGTCTATGGGGGCCGAATTAGTGATGTACGCCCTTATAGGCCTGTTAGGGGTATGTGGTGGTGGGTGTAAAACCACGGGAAATGGTTTAGGATTGGCCTAGGGTTATAGTGATGTGGTACAATTAAGTAGCGTTTTGTGGTGGTTAATAAAGCAACCTGATTTCTTTACTATAGGTTGGCATGCCAAACAATCCAAATCCAAGTAATGCGGGTTTTTTAGAGGTAGGGGTTAAAATAGCCACGGGAAATGGTTTAGGAGGGTTTTGATTATAATTATAAATCAACCTGGTTTTTGTGGGGCTGTGTGGGGGGTGGGG
The DNA here is from genome assembly GCA_035610835.1 of Ophiura sarsii. Lineage (NCBI taxonomy): Eukaryota > Metazoa > Echinodermata > Ophiuroidea > Amphilepidida > Ophiuridae > Ophiura > Ophiura sarsii. The sequence continues at coordinate 70,617,310 of CM069441.1, read as the reverse complement.
GTTGTAAGGTTTTATGTGGTTTCAGAGGTAGGTAATGTGGGATAATCATCTAGCGAGGGTACGCCGCTAGTAATTATAACTCCCTGTGTCAGCCTCGGACCGAGACCAGAAAACATATGGTCATGTGCCTTGAGTTGGAACCCCTTTGTGTGACATATGCTAAAAATCTCACAATGTCATTGTATATCAAGGTCATTATACAGGGTGGGTAGATAATATACTGGTGCAAACATCAAGAGATGCACTAAAAATACAAAATTTTCGCTGGTCATTAATTTACATACCTTGAAGATAAAACTATAATTTATTAAGCTGCATAATTCAAACGTAGCGCCCGGGTCAACACCATCCTGCACACGCCTATGAATGTCTATGGGATTTTACTGTGTAGATTTTGACTTGTCTCGATATATCGGATTTGGTATGAAATCTGATGAGTAATACATGCAACAAACATGAATTTATGAAGAAGAACTAATGCACACACAATACATCGTTAGTTTGTTCATAGAAGATGGAATTTCTAGGATATAATCACTGCGCGAATACTTTAGAGTGCCGGTGTATACAATACAAATCGACACTACTTTGCATTTAAAGGCATGAAAGGTGTGCAATATTATAGAATATTTATGCAACATTTTAATTTTGCATAATTATAATTTACTCTTTTTTTGCATAATCACAATTATTCTTTTGCACTACCATATTATTGTTGTGGGGAAACAAATACTAGGCTAGATTGACCACCGATGAGTTTGTCTGCTCAATCTGGGAAGCCGCAGGGAACGTGTACCCTGTCCTTATAATGAAAATTACAATTTTTGGTTCTTTTCAGGCCCTTTTTGACAGTTTTAGGTCATGTTCCTCACCCAGTGGCGTACCCAGAGGGAGGCCTGGGGGGGGGGGGGGGGGGGGGGGGGGGGGGTCACCGGGCCCCTCTGAAATAACCCAGTCGGTACACACGAGCTCCCGTCGGTGCATTTCTGATTTTGAGGATAACGTGTCACTCGTAACCCCCCTAGTCAGATACACACTCAGTTTGTTCACCATTTAATATTAAACTGAAGAACCGTTTTAGGTTCTTGATAGAACCTCAAAGGTTCTGCATACAGGACAAAACTGAAGAACTTTTTTCGGTTCTATTTATCAGAGGGTTCTTGAAGAAAAAAACCATTGCAAAGGTTCTCATTAAGAACCTTAAAGGGTTCTGCATACAGGATAAGTTAAAAATCTTTTTAGGTTCTACTTGGAACCCTTTTTTCTTAGAGTGTACCTCCATGAAATGTCGCTGATGCATTAGCTGACTGTTTATCAATCGTGCAGAACGATTATACTAAAGGAGATCAGTAAAAGATGGGGAAATTAATATGCATTAGCTCCTTATATGGTATAAAAATATAGAACCGATTAATATCATTTTAGTTCATATCCAGTGCAAGCAAGCAATGCTAAACATATTAGTAAAGGAGTTTAAAGCTAATCCATAGGGTAGATAGAGCTGTACCGTTGCAAATCCCATATGACCTATTATTTGCTCTTTGTAAAATACATAGATAGAACAATTTCCCGAGATGAAAATTTGTAAGGAGAGTATTTGTTGAGACCCTTCGAACTCGGGCTTTATCATGTTCATAACAATAGTTGGTATTCCTCCATCATGTCCATATGCAGATTAACTGGTGTTTTCTCCCGGAGCTTCGTGGGTTGCATCTATCTTGTTTATAAAATGCTTTTTAGGTTGTCAATGGCTCATTGTAGGCTTACTGTATGTTGTCAATGGCTCATTATTGTAGGCTTAGTGTATGTTGTCAATGGCTCATTGTAGGCTTACTGTATGTTGTCAATGGCTCATTGTAGGCTAACTGTATGCTGTCAATGGCGCATTGTAGGCTTGCTGTATGTTGTCAATGGCTCATTGTAGGCTTAGTGTATGTTGTCAATGGCTCATTGTAGGCTTACTGTATGTTGTCAATGGCTCATTGTAGGCTTACTGTATGTTGTCAATGGCTCATTGCAGGCTTATTGTATGTTGTCAATGGCTCATTATTGTAGGCTTAGTGTATGTTGTCAATGGCTCATTGTAGGCTTACTGTATGTTGTCAATGGCTCATTGTAGGCTTACTGTATGTTGTCAATTGCGCATTGTAGGCTTGCTGTATGTTGTCAATGGCTCATTGTAAGCTTACTGTACGTTGTCAATGGCACATTATAGGCTGACTGTATGTTGTCAATGGCTCATTGTAGGCTTACTGTATGTTGTCAATGGCTCATTGTAGGCTTACTGTATGTTGTCAATGGCTCGTTGTAGGCTTACTGTATGTTGTCAATTGCGCATTGCAGGCTTACTGTATGTTGTCAATGGCTCATTGTAGGCTTATTGTATGCTGTCAATGGCTCATTGTAGGCTTACTGTATGTTGTCAATGGCTCATTGTAGGCTTATTGTATGTTGTCAATTGCACATTGTAGGCTTACTGTATGTTGTCAATGGCTCATTGTAGGCTAACTGTATGTTGTCAATGGCTCATTATTGTAGGCTTATTGTATGTTGTCAATGGCTCATTATTGTAGGCTTAGTGTATGTTGTCAATGGCTCATTGTAGGCTTACTGTATGTTGTCAATGGCTCATTGTAGGCTTATTGTATGTTGTCAATTGCACATTGTAGGCTTACTGTATGTTGTCAATGGCTCATTGTAGGCTAACTGTATGTTGTCAATGGCTCATAGTAGGCTTATTGTATGTTGTCAATGGCTCATTATTGTAGGCTTAGTGTATGTTGTCAATGGCTCATTGTAGGCTTACTGTATGTTGTCAATGGCTCATTGTAGGCTTACTGTATGTTGTCAATGGCTCATTGTAGGCTTAGTGTATGTTGTCAATGGCTCATTGTAGGCTTACTGTATGTTGTCAATGGCTCATTGTAGGCTTACTGTATGTTGTCAATTGCGCATTGTAGGCTTGCTGTATGTTGTCAATGGCTCATTGTAAGCTTACTGTACGTTGTCAATGGCACATTATAGGCTGACTGTATGTTGTCAATGGCTCATTGTAGGCTTACTGTATGTTGTCAATGGCTCATTGTAGGCTTACTGTATGTTGTCAATGGCTCGTTGTAGGCTAACTGTATGCTGTCAATTGCGCATTGTAGGCTTGCTGTATGTTGTCAATGGCTCATTGTAGGCTAAGTGTATGTTGTCAATGGCTCATTGTAGGCTTACTGTATGTTGTCAATGGCTCGTTGTAGGCTTAGTGTATGTTGTCAATTGCGCATTGCAGGCTTAGTGTATGTTGTCAATTGCGCATTGCAGGCTTACTGTATGTTGTCAATGGCTCATTGTAGGCTTATTGTATGCTGTCAATGGCTCATTGTAGGCTTACTGTATGTTGTCAATGGCTCATTGTAGGCTTATTGTATGTTGTCAATTGCACATTGTAGGCTTATTGTATGTTGTCAATTGCGCATTGTAGGCTTACTGTATGTTGTCAATGGCTCATTGTAGGCTAACTGTATGTTGTCAATGGCTCATAGTAGGCTTACTGTATGTTGTCAATTGCGCATTGTAGGCTTACTGTATGTTGTCAATTGCGCATTGTAGGCTTACTGTATGTTGTCAATGGCTCATTGTAGGCTAACTGTATGTTGTCAATGGCTCATAGTAGGCTTACTGTATGTTGTCAATTGCGCATTGTAGGCTTACTGTATGTTGTCAATGGCTCACTGTAGGCTTACTGTATGTTGTCAATGGCTCATTGTAGGCTTACTGTATGTTGTCAATGGCTCATTGTAGGCTTACTGTATGTTGTCAATTGCGCATTGTAGGTTTACTGTATGTTGGAGACTGTAAATACTATCCTTCCCAATTTCGACATACGAAATTCATCTTAACCATGTTTACGCACAAAATTGACTTGTTTCAGTGTCTGCGATTGTCAACTATGTAACTAACTGCCAAACTCCCATTGTATTGTCTCTAAGACATCTTTAAGCACTTTTCAGTTAATTGGCGTTTTGCCTACAGAACCACCAACATGACCAAAGTGTAGTGTGATCAGTATGGTTAGAGGCTGTTAGGTAGACAGTACTATACTACTGGGGTTCAATTTCTGCTTACGCGGTTGTAATGGTTACACATAACACGGTGAGCATAATGTTCACTCATTATGGTTCCCCTACAAATTATGCAGTAACATGATCAATTTGATCAATTTGTATCTTATAGACAACTTCCCCGCAGCTTAACCTTTTTGTCTGTTTTATTCTATGAGGTGCATCTCATGAATTTTAAAGAAAGGTTAAATCGAATGCGATTAGTATTGTGTGTGCTGCACCACCTCTGGGGAGTCCTAGTTCAAACTTGTAGTTCAGATAACCCGTCAAAGGAATAGTTGAACTACCAAGGCTCGGTAATGAGTACCCTACTGTCTAAATCGATTAACAGTTTAATGTTTCAAATTATATATACGTAACTTTGGCATTTTAATGTTCCAAATTATACGTAACTTCATTGCAGGTTATTCATTCGTATTGTCATTCATTTGGTTTTATCACAGTTATGGGGGTACCGAAATAATTCAAGCATATGTAAATGCTATAGTTCATGACATACATTGATTAAAGGAATAGATTGTAAAAACTGATTCCATCATACGGATAATTATTCTGACTAACCAGCTGCATATACCACAGCAATAACAGACACATATCACCTGGCAATTTTAGCATACACAAACAGCGGAATCAATGCATTGCTGTGCACTAAAACCTAAACGATGATTTACCCACAAGAATTATTCGGTGCTATATGTAGTGCATTTTATCCAGAACAGACATGTGGTAATGCATTCGTAGATTGATGGCCTGATTCATTCAACAATAAGTAAATTGGCTCTGTAGTTGTCAAATCATTCAGAGATATCAAGGTTTTTAAGTGCTTTCCGAAATAGGACCTGTAATTATAGATATCTGCAGAACTCTACTTCGAGAGTTCGAGGACCCGTTGTACAAATCCTGTCTTGAAGCAGCCAATAAAATACGTATAATGACAGACATGTTAAAACAATGAAGTTTGTTTATCTTCAAAATATTGCTAGGTGAAGTTATTAATCAACTGAGGATATGACAGACAATCTGTAAAAAATCAATTATTGGAGACGGGTGTCGGCATGATCTTGTAGTAGTACTGGACATGTCAGTAAGAAAGGGTGCCACGAATTACCGTGAACAGTTTTCATTCACGTCTCTGCAACTAAATATAATTATTTGTATAGGCTTTTTAAAAAACGTTGTAAGTTCTATGTAACAGGCAAACGTCATCAAAATTAGACGGTTTCGGTTACACTTAGGGCCTACATTTATATATTTATATATATTGGCGCCTTGGCGGGCTGTGTTATTGTTTGTACAACGCGGATAGTGTTTGAGCGCTTAGGCTGCTTCACACGAGCTCCTCCTTTTACCATCTTTTTTGACTGTTTCCATCTACTGTTAGTGCCTGATTTTTGAACTGGATGAAGTGTTTGGATCAGAGAACCTACTGGACTCGTCAAATTGAGATTTGGTAACTGTATTAACTGAAATTAAGTGAATTTCTCATCTTGATATGTGTTGAAATTTCTACTGTATCTACATATCTGTGACTATTACACTCTCAACAGCTTTAAGCCAAAAGCAACCAAGCACGCCATTTCAATCTATCATCAATCGATTTGATTGGCAACTTTGATAATAGTGTTTATCTGTGACTTATGCACTTTCCTCCAGTTTTGTGCCATGCAACCAAGCACATCATTTAAACAATCAACTGTCCTTGGATTTTTGCAACTTTGATAATGGTGTTTATCAATATGACATCCCTTCACACAATAAGACAAATCGGCATTGGTGCTGTTCTTGGCTTGTGGTTATGCCTGGGCCTGTGTAGAATTGAGCCAAGTACAGTATTTACAGTAACTCAATCGCATCACGTAACACAGCCTATACGACGTGGTCACTTTCTCAGAACAAGAATCTCCTATTATAACAATTCAAGTTCAACCTTCCAATTGAATTTGCTTATTGCCGGTGAAGTACAGTCTAACCCTGGACCTAACACCTACAAGTACCAGCCCAATGATGGTGATCAAACGCCACACCAGTCTTGTACAATTAAGAAACCCAATCCCATGATACCACATGGTCGTGATCAACTTTTGAGTCTTAACCAACTTGGATCTAGACTAGCACCCTCGGTCTGGTATAAGCTAAAGTCACTTGGCATTTCTTCTAAGAAACCCACTAGAAGCGGTACGGTTGCTGGTATAAATCATAGATGCCCTCATCCACACATAAATTGTACTAAAATAGCGTTGCCTATTTCCACGGTGCTAGGCAATAGACAACAAACCAAATACAATCCACAACATCTTAATATACGACGTAACAATGCAGTAAATCATAATAATCTTGTTCATGTTAAATACCGACCGAAAAGAAAACTTGACATCAAGGTCTGGAACGCCCGTTCAATGTGCAATAAAACAATAACAATATACGACTACATTCTTGATAATGATGTTGACATTCTTGTAATCACCGAGTCTTGGCTTGGGGAGGATGACCCGGTTGTAATCGGGGAGAGCACACCATCAGGATACTCCCTTTTCAATTGTCCAAGAATAGGTGACAAGCATGGTGGCCTTGCAATAATTTCTAAGTCTAATCTGAAGCTAAGCATCCAGCAAATATCTCGTGATGTGAACATGTGTGTAACTTTCGAATATGCCTGTGTTACTGACATTTCAAAGTCTTTTCGTCTTATCGCTATATACCGGCCACCACCCTCGAAGGAGAATGGGTTCACAACTTCTACTTTTCTGGAAGAATTTGACCACTTTTGTGCGATATCGCAGAATTACCTGGCAAACCCCTAATTGTAGGTGATATCAATATTCATGTCGATGTACCTTCGAAGCCTGAAGTTTCTAAATATCTTGCTATACTTTCGCAACACGATCTTTGTCAGGTTGTTGACAGACCGACGCATAAAGCTGGTCACACGCTTGATCATGTCATTTGTCACCCAGATGATAATCTGTTGATATGTTGCAACGTGTCGCCTAATAGATACGGCTCAGACCACCACATGATCGAATGCAAGATAAATAAATTGAAGCCAAGACAGGAAAGAAAGATCATCAAGACGAGAAACTTTAAAGATATGGATTTAGAAGCGTTCAAAGCTGACTTATCACATGAACTCAGTGATCTAACTCTCCTATGTGACCCTGAAAAGCAATCTGAACAATATAACTTCAGGGTGCGTGGTATCCTGGATAAACACTGCCCTGAACAGACTCGTTCGCAGAAAGTCATTCGAAATCCTATGTGGTATGACGAGAAGGTTAGAGATGCCAGGAGGGAACGTCGTAGGCGCGAACGAAAATGGCGAAAGACTCTATCTGAACAAGATCATGATAGTTACATTGAGCAAAGTTGTTGGTAATCTAATTGTCCAGTCAAAAACCGTGTACTACAAAACACTTTTACTGAAGCAGACTCAAAGACAATGTATCGTACAGTGAACACATTATTAAATAATTCTACTGTTGTTTTACCGTCAACATCTTCAAATGAAACTCTCTGTAATAACTTTGCTATGTATTTCACTGAAAAAGTTGACAAGATTAGATCCGAACTTGATAGTAGTGTTTTGAATGTAAATTCCTGTACGTGTAGGGGTGTGTGTACCAATAACATGTGTACCAACAACTCAAATATTAAATGTGCTAATTTGCTTACTATGTGCAATAATGATTTTGAAATGTATGATGTTTTTACACCTGCTGATGAAACTGAGATCCGTAAGGTACTCTCAAAAATTCCGAACAAATCTAGTTCCCTGGATCCCATGCCCACATGGCTTCTAAAGAAATGTGTTGACATCATGGTTCCCTTTGTAACCTCGTTTGTTAATAGCTCGTTCCAAACAGGCCTTTTCCCCTTTACTCTTCGTGAGGCTGTCATAACACCCATAATCAAAAAATCATCCCTAAATCCAGATGTTTTAAAAAACTACCGCCCAGTCTCAAACCTCCCTACACTTGGCAAAATCCTTGAGTACCCTGCTGTTTCAAGACTGAATAAACACCTCCAATCTCAAAACCTCACTGAAGACTTCCAATCGGCGCATAAAACAGCTCATAGTACTGAAACAGCCCTGCTTCGTGTTAAAAATGACATTGTATGTGAACTTGATCATGGGAAAATTGTTATGCTTGTTTTATTAGATTTGTCAGCAGCCTTCGATACCATTGACCATGATATTCTTGTAAATAGGCTTCAAAATGAGTATGGTATCGGAGGTTGTGTTTTAAACTGGTTTAATTCCTATCTTAGAGGTCGTACAAGTAAAGTAAGTGTGTTAGGTAAATATTCATCTGTTCATCCACTAAAATATGGTGTGCCTCAGGGATCTGTCGCGGGTCCACCGATCTTTACTTTATTCCAAACCAGTCGCTGCTATCATGAGGCGCTTCAACGTTCCATATCACGTGTACGCCGATGACACCCAAATGTATGTGAGCTATGATCCTAAGGTGCCTGGCGATTTTGAGGCAGCGCAGCGCAGGCTTATGGATTGTATTGCTGAAGTCAAAGTATGGATGTTGAAAAATAAGCTCAGGTTAAATGACACAAAAACTGAGTTTTTCCTAATTTCTTCTCCAAGACAACTCCATCTGGTCTCTGGTGTTGGTTTAAGGATCGTTGGATCTGAGATTGATTCCTCCTCGTCAATTAAGAACTTAGGTGTTAAATTTGATCCCCATATGAAAATGGATTTACAGGTAAATTCTATGTGTCGTACCATTAATTTCCATCTCAGAAATATTGCTCGTATTCGTCGTTTTATGGATCATAATACATGTGCACATGTAGTGAGGTCTTTGGTCCTTTCTAGGCTGGACTACGGTAATTCTCTTTTAGGCGGTATTTCAAATTTTAATGTCAAGCGCCTGCAAATACTTCAAAATCGTGCTGCGCGTCTTATTTTCTGTGTTAAGGGGGCTGTCAAGTGTCGTTTTATGAATTTGTCAAGCACTAACTTTCAAACTATTTATGTGTTGTACATAAAAGTATACACTTTTTTGAATGAAATGAGTCGGGGAATCCATTTTTCGTATCAAAAATCTTGATTTTTATATTTTTGCCCAAAAATGCCTCTTTTTTGCCTAAATTTTATTAACAACCTAACAAAATAATTTTTAGGTAAAAAATTCTAAAATTTTACAGAAAGCATCTTAATTCAATTATCTAGGAAGTGTTTTGTTTTTTTGCCTTTAACATTTTTAGTTTTGAAATTATTGACCAAAAAGTGCTAAAAATGTGAATTTTGGGATAAAATATCTCAAAATTCACATTTTTAGCACTTTTTGGTCAATAATTTCAAAACTAAAAATTTTAAAGGCAAAAAAAAAAAACACTTCCTAGATAATTGAATTAAGATGCTTTCTGTAAAATTATAGAATTTTTTACCTAAAAATTATTTTGTTAGGTTGTTAATAAAATTTAGGCAAAAAAGAGGCATTTTTGGGCAAAAATATAAAAATCACGATTTTTGATACGAAAAATGGATTCCCCGACTCATTTCATTCAAAAAAGTGTATACTTTTATGTACAACACATAAATAGTTTGAAAGTTACAGTGCTTGACAAATTCATACAACGACACTTGACAGCCCCCTTAACAGACGAACCAGCGCCGCGCCACTATTGCGTGAACTTCATTGGCTACCCGTCCAGCAGAGAATCGACTTCAAGATCTTACTGCATGTGTACAACTGTGTAAATTTATTAGGCCCCTCATATTTGTCTGATGTTGTGTCTTTTTATCAATGTGCTCGCGCTGATCTTAGGTCTTCAAAGGACACAACTCGTCTTGTTGTTAATGCTAACAAACGTGCAATATACACACTACATTATTACAAGGGGGTGTCCAAATCCAAATTAATATTATATCAGTAACACTATATTACAAAAGAGTGTCCGAATGAACATAGATTATCAAAGATAACACCACAAAATTACAAAAGGGTGTTCAAATGTACATCAGAAGTAACACACCACTATATTACAAAAGGGTGTCCTAATGAACATAGATTATCAGAAGTAACACACCCCTATATTACAAAAGGGTGTCCGAATGTACATAGATTATCAGAAGTAACACACCACTATATTACAAAAGGGTGTCCTAATGAACATAGATTATCAGAAGTAACACCACTATATTACAAAAGGGTGTCCGAATGTACATATATTATCAGAAGTAACACACCACTATATTACAAAAGGGTGTTCGAATGTACATATATTATCAGAAGTAACATACCACTATATCAAAAGGGTGTTCGAATGTTCATAGATTATCTGAAGTAACACACCACTATATTACAAAAGGGTGTCCGAATGAACACAGATTATCAGAAGTCACACACCACTATATTACAAAAGGGTGTCCGAATGAACATAGATTATCAGAAGTAACACACCCTATATTACAAAAGGGTGTCCGAATGTACATAGATTATCAGAAGTAATACACCACTATATTACAAAAGGGTGTCCTAATGAACATAGATTATCAGAAGTAACACCACTATATTACATACAAAAGGGTGTCCAAATGTACATATATTATCAGAAGTAACACACCTATATTACAAAAGGGTGTCCGAATGTACATAGATTATCAGAATTAACACACCACTATATTACAAAAGGGTGTCCTAATGAACATAGATTATCAGAAGTAACACACCACTATATTACAAAAGGGTGTCCTAATGAACATAGATTATCAGAAGTAACACACCCTATATTACAAAAGGGTGTCCGAATGTTCACATATTATCAGAATTAACACACCACTATATTACAAAAGGGTGTCCGAATGAACATAGATTATCAGAGGTAACACCACTATATTACAAAAGAGTGTCCGAATGTACATATATTATCAGAAGTAACACACCACTATATTACAAAAGGGTGTCCGAATGTACATATATTATCAGAAGTAACACACCACTGTATCACAAAAGAGTGTCCTAATGAACATAGATTATCAGAAGTAACACCGTAACACCACTATATTACAAAAGGGTGTCCGAATGTACATATATTATCAGAAGTAACACACCACTATATTACAAAAGGGTGTTCAAATGTACATATACGAGGGGGTATCAAAAAGTTTTTGACATCACCAAGATGTGAAGGAGCCAGAAACCTTTTTTTTTATTATATGTAACCCTTCAGACATCTTTAAAAAGTCACTGTGCAAAGTCACACATTTCTCCCACTTTTTATTACCTGTCCACAGACTGCCATTGTAGAGATCTTCAGATTGACCGCCATTGATTGATCCTCAGATTGCGTTATTCCCAAAACAGCAATAAATGGTTTAAAGTGTTGACAGAAAGAGGTCAAAGGACATGTAGGGGTCATTAGAGGTCAATCTGTGTTACCCATAAGATTATTGTCACCAAGCTGGTTTGTAATGACCTTTGACCCCGTTCTGTCAAAACTTTAAACTATTGATTGCTGTTTTTATGAAAACGCAATCTGAGACAATCTGAGGATCAATCAATGGCGGTCACTCTGAGGATCTCTACAATGGCGGTCTGTAGACAGGTACTAAAAAGTGGGAGAAATGTGTGACTTTGCACAGTGACTTTTTAAAGATATCTGAAGGGTCACATATCAAAAAAAAGTTTCTGCCTCCTTTACTTCTTGGTGATGTCAAGAACTTTTTGATACCCCCTCGTATTATCAGAAGTAACAAACCGCTATATCAAAAGGGTGTCCGAATGTACATAGATTATCAGAAGTCACACACCACTATATTACAAAAGGGTGTCCGAATGAACATATATTATCAGAAGTAACACACCATATATTACAAACGGGTGTCCGAATGTACATAGATTATCAGAAGTAACACACCACTATATTACAAAAGGGTGTCCTAATGAACATAGATTATCAGAAGTAACACACCCCTATATTACAAAAGGGTGTCCGAATGTTCACATATTATCAGAATTAACAAACTACTATATTACCAAAGGGTGTCCGAATGAACATAGATTATCAAAGGTAACACCACTTTATTACAAAAGGGTGTCCAAAAATGTACACATTATCAGAAGTAACACACCACTATACTACAAAAGGGTGTCCTAATGAACATAGTAATATAGTGGTGTGAACATAGTAATATAAGGGTGTCCGAATGAACATGGATTATCAGAGGTAACACCACTATACAGCCTGTATCAAAAAGAACGCAACACTTTTTGTTGAGAGCTGTACGGTTACAGTAAAGATAAATCACTCTAAAACTTATATATTCTGTTAGGTCTACTTATTGGCTACCACATAGTCAAATTGCAACGATTATTTATTCGCTGAGATATTAAAGGTATAAGTAGAGAAGTGCAAAACACGTTTTACATCGTTCGTTCTAAAAACTTGGATTTTCCTGTCCGATTAGTGTTATGGGTTAACAGTTAATAACAATGTAACCTTAATGTCTGGAATGGTTTCTCTTAATTTCCTTTGTTTGAGTAAGGTGGTACATAAAATCATTGGATCGTGTAATCTGATAATCATTCGACCATTTGAATACGTCAATCACCCCCTTTTTAAGTTCTGAACCATCTATTGCTATGATCGCCACATAATGTCAATGGTACGTTCTTTCATAAATTAAAGTTCATAATCGATGCATCTTAAAACAAGGACAGCATTTTGAGGGTCAAGCAGCACCATGATGTCCCATTCCCAACAGACTAACAATGACTGATTCACCAGACAATTACTACCTTGACTGGACTATTCCATTTGTGTATCTTATGAATAATGTGCCATACTGTTTTATTTATGACATTAACGAGATAGAGAAAAAGAGAGGATTTGCAAACAGACTTAGTAATCTGGATTTTCAAGTTGTGTCATTAACTATCAACTAATTTATTGCTGCCAGATTTAATTAATATTGATATGATACTTGATACTGTAATGGCTAGACATTTGATACCTTTAACCTGACATTTTCTTCTCAGAATGATGAGTTTGATTCCAATTATTTAAGTACAATGGGTTATTAAAGTGTCTTGCTAATATTCACCTGGCAAGAAAATCAGGCATAGGCCTACAGGATAAACGATGTAAAACGTGTTTTGCACTTGTCTACGTGTATCGTTGATATCTCAGCCAATCTATAATCGACATCGTTGTAATTTGACTATGTGATAGTCAGAGTGATTTGTAATTTGCCGTAAGCGGAGAGCTCGCGACAAAAAGTGTTGCGTTTTTGTTATACACCCTGTATTACAAAAGGGTGTCCGAATGTACATATATTATCAGAAGTAACACACCACTATTTTACAAAAGGGTGTCCTAATGAACATAGATTATCAGAAGTAACACCACTATATTGCAAAAGGGTGTCCGGATGTACATATATTATCAGAAGTAACACACCACTATGTTACAAACGGGTGTCCTAATGAACATAGATTATCAGAAGTAACACCACTATATTACAAAAGGGTGTACGAATGTACATATATTATCAGAAGTAACACACCACTATATTACAAAAGGGTGTCCGAATATACATATATTATCGGAAGTAACACACCACTATATCAAAAGGGTGTCCGAATGTACATAGATTATCAGAAGTAACACACCACTATATTACAAAAGGGTGTCAGAATGAACATATATTATCAGAAGTAACACACCCTATATTACAAAAGGGTGTCCGAATGTACATAGGTTATCAGAAGTAACACACCCTATATTACAAAAGGGTGTCCGAATGTACATAGGTTATCAAAAGTAGCACACCACTATATTACAAAAGGGTATCCGAATGAACATAGATTATCAGAAGTAACACACCACTATATTACAAAAGGGTGTCCGAATATACATAGATTATCAGAAGTAACACACCACTATATTGCAAAAGGGTGTCCGAATATACATAGATTATCAGAGAAGTAATTTCAAGACCAAATGAACATTTATTACCAATAGTAACACATATGAATCGTACACGCCCATATTTCACAAATTATGATAGTTTGATATCGCAAAGGTGTTCAATGAAATAAACTCAAAATGGACTAACGTATGTATTGTGCTGTTAGATGAAACAAAAGTGTGTGTAATCAATTAACATATAATGTTCACGCGGGCTATTGCCGTGGTGAACATCTCAAATCTGCATAATTTTCAGCACACTTGTGCGTATGGACCATTTAGTAACGGTCTATAGAGTATGATTACAACATTACAACAAAACTTCTTTTATATTTCAGATACGGCAGGACTGTCGGTAGCCATCCTTGTGTGTGCATCATAGCAAGTTGTCTATTGGTTATCGTCTGTGCTTCAGGGTTGGTAAACTTCCACCAGGAGACACGTCGTGATAAACTCTGGGTTCCTCCCAGGTCACGTGGTCTCAAAGATATGAATCGAGTGGAGCATTACTTCCCAACAAAACAGAGGATTGAAACGTTACTCATAGAAGCCGATAACGTGTTGGATCCAAAAGTATTGCAAACGGTAGGTGTATTATGTGTTTTGTGAGGGTTAGTGTGACTGAGACAAAATGCACATGCGGTTGGATGGCAGGATTTCAAAATCTGTTTATCTATTCAGTTCAGGCAGCTAGTGTAATGTTGGAAAATGTTTGTTAGGCTTTAGTTTGTCTCAGTTATATTCTGAACAAAACAATGCCATATATCCATGTTAGTGTACATGTATGTGTGGCCCTTAGTAGTGTATAACATAATCGTAGGAGATTCCGGGTATGGGAAATCAACGTTTGAACGAATTTGGGCGAAAAGTCTGATAATGTTTGAATGATGTTACTTAAATAATTGAACATTTCTCTGCCATATAAATGCATAATCTGCTACACTTTTTACATGACTTATCAATTTACTATATCGCATAACCGATTTATATACAAATAAATAATGTGGTTTTTTTTTTTTAATATACATGTATTAATTATTCAAATGGATTATTATCGACAATATATTGTCTTGTTTGCCAAAGATTTTAACATGGTTGTTACATTACAGCCACATGGTCCGTAACCCGATTTGTGAATGGTGGACTGCGAAGTCATACGAGCTGCTCTTCTTCAACATTACCATAGGCAACTTTTAAGAGTTTTATAACATTCAATTTGAATACAGCATTTAGGGCTTCAATCATGATATGGTGGTTCATTAATGATTCATGCGTTTATACAGACGTTTGCTTGATGACCAATCCTATTGTAACCTTTAACTAGATAGGGGACTGACTTTGTAGAGTAGATCCTGTACAGGCTCTTTTTGAAATCTCAATCTTGATATCACTATCGATTGCTCGTCAGTGTTGACCCTGCGGTGATAGGCATTGTGCTATACACAGAGTCATATTCCGTTCAAAACACCTGTCTTTTAAGCTTGGGGTTTTGGCTCGCCTTGACCTAAAAAGTGCTATTGTCTTGTGTCAGCCTGACAATAGAATTAAAGGCAACATTTACATATTATAAAAGGAAATTATTTTATACTAGAGATGAATAAAACTTTGTAAGATTCAGTAGGAGATGCATATTATGCTCCTCTATTTTTAACATAAGGTCAACGAGGTAGTAGCAAGTGTCAATAAAATACCACTCAACACTCGCTCCACACTCGCTCTGTTGTGCTTTCATTCCAATTTGGTATAAGAATACAAACTTCCATATGTGCAGTGATGCGACTGTATTCTTCAGGACAGGGGCGTCATCCACATTTAAATGTGTGTGTGTGTGTGTGTGTGTGGGGGGGGGGGGGGGATATCATGTTGCCCGTCGAAAAATAAAAACAAATTATAACTGAATTGTTGTTAATGAATGTGCCAAGCACCAAGGCGTTCGAAATGTTTTCAATTTTCGAACCCATTTGGTGTGATTTGGTGGGCACTTTGACCGATATTTTCTTAAAATGTTCGTTGTTGAATGTTGATACAAATGATATTATTTTGTGATGTCTTGTTAATCAATGTTAATCAAAAAGATGAAATAGTGTCTTGTTTCTTTCTTGCCTTGCCGATGTCTCACAATCCCCTCAAGCAAGGGCGTCAATCCATTTATAAATGTGGGGGGACTTCATGAAATCGGCGTGTGGTCCAGGGGCCCGTTTAAGGACCCCGGCGGGGGTTAAGGGGGCAGCGCCCCTCGGAGCTATCGGTTTTCTGGCGTTTCCAAGGCTCTGGGTGGGCTCTCCCGGTACATATTTGTTTAAATTAACACATTTTCTTCTCATACATTTTTCTTTGAAAACTCAAAACATGGGTGGGGGACATTTGATATTATGTCCACCCACCTCAAAACATGGGGGTGGGGGGTGGGGGGGATGTCCACCTCGTCCACCCAGGATTGACGCCCCTGCTTATCCCTAGTGCGCTTCACTCCAAAGTGAGGAAAAAGTGAAATCAGCCATTCCGGACCAACCACACGACTTCGTCCAGTTTTCATTGGTACACTATCGAACGTTGATACTTTTCTTTTACTATGATTTGTCCGCAAAACACGACTGAGAGATTGTCATATAAAATGTGCTAGACTAGAATGACAAGTTCGACTTACAAAATTGTTGAGTTAGAGGTTAAAATACTGCGTAATCAAAACAATGGTTTCAGGCCCAAGGAATTTGTCCGAGGGGCGAAGCCCCGAGGGAAATTCCGCGGGCCTGAAACCATTTGTTTTTATTTTCCACAATAACCGCAAAAAATCCGCCAGTACAATGTATTTAACCTCATTCATTATCAAATATTTGTGCATAATTAGACAAACATTCTTCTTTAAGAACTCATTTTTAAGGAGATTCTGAGAGGAATATATTTCAGATTTAGCAAACAATTGATATGTTCTTCCCGTGGTTAAATAATGAATCAATCCATCCTTTCGATTTTCGGGGGATCCCCCAACTCCCAAATACAATACAATACAATACAAATGAGCATTTATAAAGCGCCTTTTCATCAAGATCAAAGCGCGTGAGAAAAGCAAACTCAACGGAACAAAAGGATAATGAACAAACAAACATCATATAATAATGATACAAGTTACACGACATTTGGATACAAATATGTTTTGACAGATTTCTTAAACATGTGTAAAGAGTCCTGATTTCTTATGAGAGCGGGAAGGTGATTCCATATTGCTGGAGCGACATAGGTGAAAGTCCGATTACTGGCTGATGTAAGAGTTTTGATGGTTGAATGCTGAGTTAGTTGTGTAGTATCCGAAGCCGATCGCAGGTTGCCACGTCGTGGTTTGTTCAGAGAAAGGCAAGATGATAGGTAGCCCGGTGCTACGCCTGAGAGGCACTTAAACACAGTAACTAAGATTTTAAAAGTCACACGTTCTCTGACCGGCAACCAATGCAGCTCCTGGAGACAAGGCGTTGCATGATCAAATTTCTTAGCCATACAAATGAGCTTAGCCGCCCAGTTTTGGGTTCTTTGTAGACGTTGAATGTCACAGGCGTTTGAATCGAGGAGCAACCCATTTCCGTAATCTAAACTTGATAAGATCAACGCACGCACAATTAGGTGACAAGTATCGTTGTCCATAAATTGACGGATCCGGGTTATGTTTCTGAGTTGGTAAGTCAGGCTAGAACATAAGGTTTTAATGTGAGAATGCATGGACATAGAGCTGTCAAACACAACACCGAGGTTGCGGACGCTGTCAGATGGCTTGATAACTTTTTCGCCGACCTGAAGAGAAACAGAAGGTACCTTGCTTTTGAGATGGTCTGGCACAGCGATAAAGAACTCTGTTTTCTGTTCATTGAGCTTCAACATGTTGAGAGTCATCCATGATTTGATGTCGGATATGCATGAAGAACGCCGAGACAGGGCGGTAGATATGGATTCCTGGTCATGTATATCAAAAGGTACATACAGTTGGATGTCATCTGCGTACAGGTGATATTGCAGGTTATGCTTCCTAATGATGCGGCCAATTGGAATGGAGTAAATGGCGAATGACTGGGGACCAACTATAGATCCCTGTGGTAACCCATATCTTAATCTGTTGGTATCAGAGGAGACTCCATTGATGCAAACACTAGTTGTTCTGCCGGTAAGGTATGACTCTATCCACTTGAGTGCAACTCCTTTAATCCCTACGTCATGGGAAAGTCGGTTGAGCAAGATAGAGTGATTCACAGTATCAAATGCTGCGCTCAGGTCTAAAAGGACGAGGAAAACACCTTTCCGTTGAGATAAGTTCTGCATTATGTCATCTTTAACTTTTAGAAGCGCTGACTCAGTGCTATGCAAAGCCCTGTATGCTGATTGTAAAGGTTCTGCAAGATCTTCGCGGATCATGTAGTCAGTGATGCTTTTGATAGCTTGCTTTTCGATCACTTTAGAAACAAAGGGGATGTTAGACACGGGTCTGCAGTTTTTCAGCAGATTGCGATCCAGAGATTGTTTCTTAATGATGGGGGTAATCACGGCATGCTTGAGTGGTGTAGGAAAAACACCCGTCCTGAGCGATGTGTTGACAATCCGTGTGATAACCGGAACAAATGTCTGAGTGTTTTGCTTTAAGAACCAAGTCGGCAACGGGTCGAGAAGACATGACTTTGAAGGCGCTTTGTTGATATACTGCAGAATGTCCTCTTCACTGACAAGATCAAATTCGCGAAATTCGCAATCAACTGCGTGTTGAGGGACTGGGTCAGTATAGTTGCCTTCATTAAGCTCTAGTTCAATGCTCTTGTAGATCTTGTCAACCTTATCTGTGAAGAATGTGGAAAAGTCGTTACAAAGATCTTGATCAGATTTGTCATCCGGTAGTATTTTGGCACCTTGATTAAGAAGGGTTTTAACCTTCTTAAAATGGTCTTAGTATCTGCATGCTCAAGCTCAGACCTGTAGTGATCTTTCTTTGCATTGTCAAGTAAGTCATTGACCACTATCCTTTGGGCTACATATAGCTCATGATGGACTTCAAGTCTACTCTTCCTCCACATCCGTTCATACTTGCGGCGAAGGCGGCGGGCAGCATAAATCTCACTATTGTACCAACGGTGATGGGGTCTATTGGTACGAGATCTTGTGGTGATGGGAGCATGTTTATCAAGAGTTTGCTTTATGGTGCGGTTATATGAATATTAATTAGATGTGTCACTTACGAATTAGCCAATCATCATGATCATTGATCATTATCTTAAATTATTTCTGAGTGCAGACGATTTGCCCGAAAAGAGTCATCACCATGATGATGATGATGATGACTCTCCGGGCAAACCGTCTGCACTCAGAATTAATTTAACGTCAAGATGAATGATCATGATGATGGTTACGCGTAGGCATACAGTAAAGTAGGCCTAGTATTGGATTGATTGAATAGAGGGCCTATACCGGTACAAATTTAAGCTTATTACATACGAGATTAACAGCTTGAATATCAAAATGTGAATATAGGCCAAGTGGGTTTTTTATTTGCAAGTTATTAATTGAAGAGGCAAAAAATCAGCGTAGAATAAGTACCAACAACTGACGTGATAATACAGAACATTAGTTAATGCCCTTTTCAAAATAAGCTTTCTTTGTCGGACAAAACACGAAAACATGGGAAATATTCAGTAAACATTTAGTAATTTTGTCACTGTTACAGCACCATATAAATACAATACAAGGTACAGCAAATGTAGGTGTATGCTGTTTCTGTCATGGAAGATTTGCGGATTTCATCGCCATTTTAAAATTTGCCCAGAAAAAGTAGAAATTGTAGTTGCAAAATAAACAGGTTCAAGGCCAGTGACGTGCGCGATGTCTGCTGCGCTTTGATCTACGCTTGTGCCAACTAAGGTTCGCGCTGCGGTCAACTGTTGTGTTTCAAATACATGCGTCCGCGTACAGTATTTGCGAATGTGAGACATTTCATTGGCCCGCATCGACATACATATTCATGAGGTTATAAATATAGAGTACTATAATTTGCGGTTCGTGGATTTGGCGGTTCTCGGGTTGGGCGGTTCTCGGGTTGGGGGTTTATTTATTGATTATTCCTCCTAGGCATGCCTAAACGTATCATATATCGTATGTTTGCGCACACCGATATCCATGTAACATTCCCATTTATATAACAGACATCCCATGACAGGCCTAGGGCCTATCCGAATTGCTATAGTGTTAAACTACAACACTGTACGTGCACTGTACACACTTGCACGCTCAAGGTCTGGGTTTGATTCCTGGCGTATGCAGACTGAAGCCCCCCCCCCCCCCCCCCCCCCCCATATTTGACTCTTTTCATCCTGATCATGCATGCATAGTTTAACTCATAAAAACCGGGACAAAAACCCGCCCGAGAGTTAAAGATATAATTGGATCTAATTGTTTGCTCACACCGTCCCATTAGGGCTGATATCCAAACTCTCAGCGGTGTTACACCGGTATTACACCGATGTTATACCGGTATTACACCGATATTCTATACAAATATCGGTGTAATACCGGTATAACATCGGTGTAATACCGGTATAACATCGGTGTAATACCGGTATAACATCGGTGTAATACCGGTGTAACACCGCTGAGAGTTTGGATATCAGCCCTTATATTTATACATGTCCCTGTAACATTCCCATTTATATAAAAGACATCCCATGATAGGCATGATGAGGGCCCGGCCCACCGCAATTCGCAACCACTTTAACAATAACATGTTTAACACATAACGTGTTCCTGGATTAAGGCCTACTAACAGTTTACGCTCCCCATTGACCCTAACCCGCCATCTGATCGTTTTTTTAACTTCCTGATCATATGCATAGGCCTGTAGTTTACTCATACAAAAACACGCCCGGGAGTTAAAGTTAATTGTAGTCCGTTTTCTCTCTTTGTTAGCCACCGGACGGCTTCCTTTTACCCGCCCCATGAAAAGACACAGTTTGCGCCACACCGCGTACGCACCTTACGGTCTGCGCCATTACGCGTGCGCCGGCAATCGCGTGCGCCATGTTTTGTTTTGTTTATACGCGATCGCGTACCAACAATTTGTTGTCTACGTGGGGCGAAGATCCCTGTGTATAGCGATTACATGGGCAGACGGGCAGGGATCTGCACCCGAAGGCATTGGACGGACAGACGGACGGACAGACTCGCCAAAAATAGTATTATGATATGAACAACATGAAGACATATGATTCGTGACTGTCATTACTAATTTCCCTATGAATTGTGTCTGCTCTAGATGATGAGTAATGTCAAAGCGGAAAACACGATGATATAGGTCGTTTTGTCGTAATGTTATCATAACGTGTGTATTTTGCTATTTTAGCATTCGCGCCTGTTATAGCTCTTTATCAAATTACTATCGACACTAGATATTTTTGGTATACCATGAGGTTCCTCTACATAGAATTCTAAAAGAAGTTTCACTCTACTGCTATAGAAAGTAACATGATAGCATTGTTGTTCATAAAAAGAGACCTTTAGCTGCCTTTAATGTTACACTTTTTACTCTCACGCAGATCTATCAGCCTATTAGAGCTCAATAACTCCAGAAATCTTACCCTCAATTTGATACAAAGATACGCATACCCACATTCAATTTGACATTCAGCCTTGCACCCATGTTGGCATGGCGCTTGCACTACTCTGTGATATACAATTGTACTGCTCCCGTGTCACGACCTGTTGACTGAGAGGTAAACACATTTAAGTGCAATACTTTCATTTATATTTGGTATGGCTACAATTTCTTTACTTCTAATATTCACGTAATCAATTTTAGTATTAATCAGCAGTGTACTATATACATTGACATATATATATATATATTATATATGTATATATATATATTGCGTTAAGCATGAATCTCAGAGTAACGACTCCCTTTCTCGGAAGGTCTAAACTTTGAATTTTTTTTATACATATATATATATATATATATTGTTAATCAGAATATAAATGAGTGATCAACCAAAATAGGAAGCTATATTTGTCCTTATTAAGTCATTTTCTCAATTATGATGGAAATGTAGTGGTCCACCTTTATTTAGTATAGTGTACATTTCCCTTATCAAGGAGCGCTTTTGAATACATGATCTCAAACTCAACGTGTATCACAGGTTTACATGGTACCAGTATTGATTAATAATCATGAATTGCTTCGGTAAATTAATAATAGCAGAACATTTTTAAATCTAAGGATCTGATTCCCCGAGTTATATATCCTGGTGGGTGGGCGACTTGTACTATTTCTCCAATTATTTCTATCTCTTCTCTGTCAATTCATATACCCATAACCATCTCTGTCAGACATATGTTAATTCTTTCACACCCAATCTCTTAAAACATCGTTGAAATGTTGAAGCCACCTCTTATCACCTCTTATTGCATTATCGATTCGTTATCATGTAAAACGACAATTCCAAAAACATTTATCGTCCGATTTCATCTTAATCTCACAAATTTATTGACAAAATTGCTTAAAATATGTCCCCATCACTCTGTGCATGACTCTTCTAGTTAATTTTCCATAGCATCATTTGATCCAATATCAACAAGTTGCTTGCACAGAAGCTTCATACACAAAGTGCATTTATGAGAATTTATATTTGGTACGACAGTAACAAATTGTTCGACCATATTCAATTTCAATACACAACACTAGTAATAAAACTGTCAGTTTATACAGTATCGAACGCCATCAGCTATATACAACCACGTTGAATAGATGACTTTTGTTGATCAAAATTGCAACACATTTCAATAATGTAACTGTCATGAACATCAAACGCCAGAAATTGGGGGAAATGGTATGATTACATGTTTGAATTGTCCTGGTTTTGTTGATCGGTGTTGTGTAACCTTTAAACATTTCAATATGGTACATGTGAACACTGGGTCAATGCAAGATCCCATAAAATACATCCACCACACATACACGCATACTTCGATGGCTTGAAGACAGTGATGTTCACTATTATAGGCAGGGGTGAGCAGTGATATAAATTAGATCAGTGGATATGATGTTCAATGATTTTAAGGATGGTATTCACTTAGACAATTCAGTGAACAGCTGGTCAAGTCCTTTCAGACAAATAAATCCCCTCTTCCTCAATCCCCAATTTAACAAACAGGTGTAATGTACAGGGTGTCCTTAAAGTTTTTATACCTTTTTATAGCTTTATTTCTCCCGTAAAATAATTTGCAGTATGAAACTCAAAACATATTTGGATGGAGAGGACTTTGATACCAAACTTACAATAACACCTTTATGTGTTGTCATAGTACAGAAGAAAACTTTCCGAACTGTCAAACTGCACTTTCATATAAACGAGTATAATAATGAGCTTAATAAAGTGAAGGGAGAGAGGGAAAGACGCAGTGAAGAGAAAAAAAACCCCGTTGTCAATGATGATTCTTTTTAATTTCAGATTGAAATAAGTCGTCATGTATGGCCGCCTGAGGCGACCATACCCGACTCCAAAACATGGTACAGCCTATACATTATAAGACCATCGTATATAGCAAAACAGCTAAGAACTATATTTTATTCTCATTATTATACAGTTTATTGGTTATTTTGATCTTTTATCATAAAATAACGCAGTTTGTTAGATTTATTTTAATCAAACAACAACAAATTTCCCCTTCATAAAATCGGCGAATCCAACAAACTGTTTACCAACATCCTGCTTCGAGCTAATCGCGCTCTTTAGCCCACTCGCACATGGCGTCACTGCGTTACACGCCGGCGACTTTGTGCAGGGCAAGCTAACGCGATGATCATACGCACTGAAGGTATTATTATTCGAATGAATTAAGCCCCGCCCCAAACTATACACCATTGTCTCATAATATATAGTGCAAATCGGCCAAAAAAAAACCAATCAAAAGGACGCACGTTGAACTCGCGTAACGTAAAGTACGCGAGTTAAACCTCACCCCAAAACGATGCAACGGTCATCCGTGGTGCGCACTACGTATTCTCGACCTCACGGCTCACGGATTTGTTGGTGCTCAAACGTGAGAACTAAAAAACTCGTGAATAAACATGAGCTTATTCACGCACCATCACGCCCACTGCGTCGGTGGTTACGGCGCAGCAGCGGGACCACTACGTTGGTGGTTACGGCGCAGCGTGACGATTGTTAAAAAGGCTACAGTTTAAATTTGACCAATCCGGTGCTTTGGTATTGTTGGTTGGCGGAATTTTGTTTTCAAGCATGCGTGGTCAGTTACAAAGTGAGCTGATCTGATGGCGTCCGCGTATGTCGGACTGTGGCCAGTGGATATGTGCCGTAGGTCCATTGCATGTTGACATCCAAAACCACACACCCACTATATCCTTAATATGTACATTATTAATGTTGTGCACAAAATGTAATGTTGTGCACAAAATGTAATGTTGTGCACAAAATGTAATGTTGTGCACAAAATGTAATAAGTGAAAGTCTTTTTGAAAACATCGGCATGACTGAAATGTGAGGAACATGCAACATGTGATCAGCGATGTACACCATGAGTCCTGCAAGTTTAACAATGTTTTATATTAAGTGGCCTCACAAGAGGAGTAAGGTGGGTATCACAGTAATTCTACAAGTTTTCTCTATCCAAATATGCTTTCATTTTGGTACTGCGACTTTTTTATGAGAGATACAAAGCTTTACAAAGGTATCAACACTTTTGGGACACCCTGTAGTTAAGACAAATCAGTACTGTACACACGATGGTCAATAGACAGGGTCAAGTCAGTTGATGGGGTATAAGTTCTAGTTCTACATATATTGGGTCAAACAGTTCATATATCACAGCTGTTTACTCTGATGTTTGTTCTACATCACATTGTTGTTATTGGGTCGGTTGAAGTTGCATCGACTTGTGTAAAGGTAAGGTAATACACTATGCACATTCAGAGTAAGATATTCAATCCAAACCGACTCTACCGTTTCCATTGAATTCGACGAGGTTGTTTGGTTCATGCTTGCACCAAGAATGTTGATAATCAATATTGTTGGTGCATTCAAATGAACTTAATCTTGGTGAAAACCCGTCAGTAGACATATTTTCTGTTGGTAGGAGATGCGAATGTCTACATCTCCCATGGCATATGTCTCGTCTTGTATTATAAGCAATTTTAATATGTACCTTGCAAGCTATAGTATTTTAGACAACGATATGTTAGTCTCTTTAAGTTGTAGACCACTTTACCTACCACGTATAAAAAAAGTGTACTCAACTTGAAGGATTTTTAAAAAGGGATAAGGGATAGGAGCATTTGTCACCCAAATTATTTTATTGGTAAACAAGACCTATTAATTAGCTTTAATAAGAATTTTATTTGGTTAGAAATGGTTAGAAACTCATTTAACGCGTATTTGAATAAAAGTGACAATTTTTAGATCCGAACAAGGTACCATCTTCGAAGGCTCAAATTCAATATCATCAGGTAATTATACGCAATAACAAATTACAGTCATGACAAAAGGTTCTAAAGTCTTCAAGTACTACGGCAACGTATTGACAATGCATGTAGAGTTTTGCGTCGAAGAAGGATCTCCAGGCGCGCTATCAACAGCATGAAGACCAGAGCGAGACTGTGTTAATAATAATGGTGGTCACGTAGAAGGAAGAGCTGCTTGAATACTTGCCCTTTGCTGGACTTACCTGAAAACAAATTGTCTTCAAAAATGAATGTCCATGTAGAGAAAGAGAGAGAGACTTTTACTTACTGTGGACATCGATATTTTGACCGTATATTTTAACTGTAAAAAAAGTTAAATAGTTGCAATATTATTTTTTATCAAAATACTTAATTGTGTATTTTATACAATATCAGATAGTCACTCATTTGGCCATTTTCATTCCACGTCCTCGTCTTGTTTATCATGTTTATGCAATCTATGGATCATTTTTAAATCCTTGCAATTACTTTAACTCACAAGTGGTGATAATATTATATAATGTTAAATAATGAGGAGAAATTCTGAACCAGGCTATTATTTATTTAATTGGTTTAATAAATAGACTGTTTAATCCTTTACATGTTTATCCTAGTACACATTATTAAGCGCTCATTAAGCGTGAAATCACAAATTTGTTCGGTTTCAAAATTCAGTTATTTTACAGAAATATTCGTATCTACTAAACGGTACCATATATTGCCGTGATTCTTTTTGCCGATTACAGCAGATAAATGGCGTAAATTATTAAATTATTGTTTGCCTTAATTTTGTGGTCAGATATATTTTAAATCTATTTTTCAATCAGAGTACACTTTTTTTTACTCACCCTGTATGCTATCTGAAGTGTTCATGTTCATGATTATTATATGACCGATACCCATGACGTCATCGACACCGGGTCTTTCAATCGCCGCGAATTTTAAAAATTGCATGTTGAGTGATGGCAGTTTTTATTCATTTTTGTGACTAGTATGGTGTTTTGTTCGATATAATTACGTTATTTCGGCCTGATAATTAGTTGTCTAACAAATAATGCTCAATGTTGTGCTTGCGGGACCCTTCCTTTAAAGGAAAGCGGTCATGGTGAGGAAAAGAACCGCTGACGGCGATTGTTTGTTGGTCCATCTAAACCTTAGCTAATAACTAATACATCACTTTATATCACACGATAGAAAATGCGTTCAATCAAATGAAGGATGGTTGATTGAGGTTAAGAGATTGTTGTAGAGTCGCACACAATACCGCTTGCATGTAAATATACGTAGAACAATTACAGACCACTGCGCCAATGTCCAACTTGTTTAGATTCAAATAGTCGCCGCGCGCTGTTCAATTTTCGTTAGAATCCTCACCATGACCGATTCCCTTTAACATCGTGTAAGTCTCAAATCTCTCTATCCCTCATATTTTGCCTTTTATATGCTCTAAACCCTACGATGATTATCCGATGAAAATAAAACACAGATCCCTCACTGTAATAGCGTAATCTTATCATTTTAGTAAGCAAACACGATGAAGGACTTTGACATCAAGCTGTCCCTTAAGGGATATCGTTTTGTCGCTTTTATATTTGAGCGCCTGGGGCATTTATGTTTTCATTTGTGTTAACAGGAACAGGATGTAAATGATTAATGTCACGGATAATGCTCTTTATAAGTGCATTACGTAAACACATGTCAGTGTCATATTGCTTGCATTCGGTTAACAGCTACGGAGAGAATTCATTACAAAATCCCTTACATATGCCTGTATGTATCTGATTTCACGACAGTCGGGTTTCTATATATTATGCTATAATTCAGCGATAAAAATAATTAATTGATTCGTTATATCAATAAAACTTGATATTCTTATACTTGACAGATCGAATTGTAATGATAATAATATTTGACATTACATTTAATTGAAATCTTGTCTAGTTGAAATATTTGCGGTATCATTCTTCTATCAGTTTGACAATAATATCACGCGGCTAAGATGAAATCTTATATTTTTCTTTTTAGGCTAACTATATGGACATGGAGTGAACATACTTACTTGACTGAAGTTATCATGGATTCATTCTTGGAAATATCAGTTCACTAAATGTATTGACAACTCTTATTCCTGGATCTGGATCTCGAAAATTTAAATATTTGCCTAAATAATCAAATATATTTACTAAATGATTTTTATTTATTTTTAATGAATTGTAGTCATGTAAATTACGCAGCATTTATATTATTTCAGTGACATCATTCAAACATTGTCAGACTTTTCGCCCAAATACGTTCAAACGTTGATTTTCCATAACCTGGATCTCCTACGATTACATTATACGCTAAGAGTTACCCATACACTAACATGGATATGTGATATTTCTTAAACTTATATTTACATTTTGTATTACTGGTTTTAAGGGGGACTCAAGGAAGTTACTTTTTGAATTTTGTGAATGCTGTAATTATTAAACTGTTAATCAAATGCATATAAAAGTATACATCTTCGGAAGGGATTTGGGTCAGAGAATCCATTTTTGGCATCAATTTGACAAAAAATGCTGATTTTTTGGAGAAAATCACACACACAAAAAATCACTTTTTTGACCAAATTTATTTGGGACAAGCTATTAAAATTATTTTTGAGAAAAAAATGTCCAAAATTGCTTGATTATACTATTAAAGAAACATACTCGCGGTCGAATTAAATTAAATTATGTGTAGGGGTATCAATTCACATTATTATCAATCATATTTCAGTTTCATTATCATTCGGGAAATGAAATAAGAAGCAATTTATGGGCTCATTTGAAACTTTAGCAGAAGACGATTCGCAAGTGCTCTTGGGAGTTACATACGGGATATTGTTAAAAAGATGGCGGCAGTTACGCTAGACGGTATAGGACGTTGACATTTGAATTCAGATTCATGTTCTGTGGTGGAGTCTATGAATTGCTTTCATGTATTTTAAATCGGTATTTGTACCCAGATGTCTTTAAATTTTATGTGAGATCTCGATACGAGAATATGAACATATATCATGTTGTAATTGTGGAGAAATAATTAAAATAGTATTAAAACATTGCACATTGTTACTACGAAATGACAAGATTTGGCGAACTCTACTAATACTATGCAGAACTGAAGGACCACAGACAGCCACAGGGACCACCCAGTTCAATCAGCCTTACATTGCCGAAGGCATTTGCATTGCTACTATCACAGTGTAAATACTAGTATAGGGCCATGTGTTTTGAACTCACCACCCAAAAAGGGTGGTGGCGTTGCAATTTTGGTGACGAATCATCCATCTCTCTCTATTAACTCAACAACTAAATGTGGTACAGCTATGGTTGAGGTGTCATGTGAAAGCCTATTTATCTAGCTACAGTGTGTTAATAAATCAGGTATTTCTATAAATGTTTGGCTGAGATATGATTGATTATGTTGTGAAAGTCAGGGGTGGTGACGGTGGCGGCGGCGGCGGCGCTGTGTACAATCTCTATGAGGAATATAGAAAATGTTCCCAATTCTACGTTCAATTTACTATAACTCCTCATCCCTGTATGGTACAAACATGATTTTGCTCTCATTTTATAGATTATATTATATTCTATAAGATGTTTCAACAAATGTGACAACTATTGTGCAAAAATTGTAATCATGAATCGATTGCATTGTCCTTGACTTTTTCCCTATTCGCTACACAGTGAACTTGCCCTAATTCATCGGTTTTACATACATGACTATAACAAAAGAAATATTTAACGGATGATAGCAAAATTATACATTTTTGGAAAGCTCTCAAATTGGGGAATCAGAATAGGGTGCATCAGAAAAAATAAATTTGTAAACTCTAATAAATATGAAATTTAAACGTTTGTGCTCATTTACTTCTCGATATAGTATATTTCAACATGTTTACCATTAAAACTATTATGTTCTGATGGGTAATTGCATGAAAAACTTAAATATGCACAGTAAAATTATGATTGGGATAGGTATAAAAATATTATTGAGCTTAAATCAAAATATGAAAAAAAATCTATATTTTTTGAACATGCTTAATCACAACATGTTACCATTAGGTCTTACCTAAATTCCAATAGCATATTTGGTTTCCTTGTGAGATTACCGTTCAGAAAATATATACTTTTTATGGGGTAGAACATATAGTTATTGCGATATGCTAATTCGAATCTCAGATGGTGTAAAATGTAAAAATGTGGACATGCAACGGTAAGGGTGGCGAGTTCAAAACACACGGCCATAGGCATTCCTTCCGGGATTCCTTCCTTGAGATTGGACTTAGCGTTAAAACCTAATTGCTTGACGTTATTATACTATATTGGTTTAGTAGTCAGCCCAACAACCACCTGTGTGAGCGGGTGTGTGAGATGCGAGATATTTATAAACTGTTTAGTAATGGAAATGTTCTAACTCAATTTATAGTGAATGATCATCGTGGCTATAAAGTAGAATTTTTGGAGGTAAATGGGAGATTAATGTGTTATGTAAATTATAAAGGGGATTGTCTGTAGTGTTAAGTTTTCCATGAAGTTTATTTACAGATTTGATTAAATTAGTAAAACAAGTTAATGTTATCAACACTTTTATTATATTAAATTTCATATCTTTCTGCTCATTTCATGTAAATATCAATGTTCGTCGATTCAATATGTTAGATATTTAGTTAAACTGTAATGCAGATCATATTAATTTAATCAACCTAGACTTATGTTTATTTAATATTCATAACCTTAAAACATTCTTATTTTTTTTAAATTTTTGACCAAAAAGTGATTGATTTTTTACAACATTGATTTTGGTGCAACCATTTTTTACCAAAAACTGATTTGTCTAAAAAATGATAATATATTACATATGATTTGTTAAAATACATCATACACTGTCTAAATCTTCTTTTTAAAATTTTCTTTTTCAAATTTCCTTTGTCCTCTGTTAATTTCATTCAATGGACGTTGACCAATTTTGATTAAATATCTTGTTTAGCTAGCCCCATTGGCAACAATGAGAGTTAGCGTTTGTTATTAAGAAAGTACTTTAAATTATTTTTGAAACTCACGATATTTTTGTCAAACACATGATTTTACATTGAAACTAAACTATTTGGTTACATAATCCTCCCATTAACCTTATTTTAAGAGTTTTAAGAACCCGATTTCAGAAGAAAAAGTGTAAATAAACACTTGATTTTTTTGTTGATTTACGCGAATGATATAGATTATAGAAACATCACGAAGAAGACGTCGCACTCGCAGACTCGCCGTAACTATTTTGACCTATAATACGCGACAGATGGATTTGTGAACCTCTTTGATTGTTATTACGACAGATACAATGACAAAAAAAGGAAATAGATGACATCCTGAAACGATAGTTTTTTATGGTAGAAGATCAAAATGGGATGTTATTGCGAAAAAGTATGAAGCAGTTTCACAGTCATCGATATGGGAATTCGACAGCTCTGCATGTATGCCTATAGGCTAACGAGTGTTATTGCCTGAAATAATATCCAAGTCCGTGTGTAATTTTACGGCTTGGTTATTAATTCATGTTGATCACGCACTTAAATCAAGTGAAGAATCAGTGCTCAACTTCATCATTTCATGGAAACATAACCCGATCATTCAAAGTAAGAAATTGTATTTCATGGTTTTAATTGCTAGCGTACCATACGTCACGAATTTTATAGAAAATCCCTCTTCTACAATGGAACACAAACTGAAGATAAGTTGAACTGATCAGTGTTTTCTTTATTTTTTTAATATGACGCTTCAAATAAACATAAAACTACTTCAGAAGTTTAGTTTAGTTTAGTTTTATTTGGCATATCAAAATACGGAGATACAATACATCAGATCAAATATACAAATCTTAAAAAGTTACAACAATTAACACAACATATTAACAAAAGAAAACATATAATGCCAAGGATAGCCCAAGAAAGCTCTAACAAGGGCTTATTTCCATTGGAGTCCTTCAAATATTCATTATAAAAACATCATATACACTGAGCCAAAAAAGAAACTTATAAAAAAAGAAACTTATACAATTTTAACAGATCACCAAATAATATTCTGTGCATGAAAATGTACCAAATTTGGATACAATATTACTGCAATGTATCGCTTCAAATGGCAGTCAATAACCAATTGTTTGCTTCAATGACACAAGAGAAATGTGCACTGCCCCTATGGTGATCTGTTAACATTTTATAAGTTTCTTTTTTGGCTCAGTGTATATTTGCACACCAAATAATATTGCACTTTTTATGAAACAACTGCATATCAAAAAAATTTAATGGATGAAAGATCAAGATAGAAAGTGACTTTTTTACTGCCTTTTTGAACTGCCCGTGGGTTTTGGATGTTTTAACCTGAGTTGGTAGCAAGTTCCATTCCCGAATAACAGTAAAAAATGTATTGCACTGCTGACCTTTAGCGTTAGGAACCAGAACATGCCCGTGGTATTGTATCTGTGATTGTTGGACAATTTGGTAAAATGAGAATTCAGGTACTCAGGTGCTATTTCTTTATAGATTTTAAAAACATGATTGAGTTTAAGTTGTTTAACTCTTTCTTCAACTTTCAGCATTCCCAGCTTCTTACATTCTACATCACCAATGTGGGACCTGGGCTCCAGCTTCAAAATGAAGCAAATCAACTTATTTGCACAACTTGCAGCTTATTTTTCAACTTTGCAGAAAGTGAAGAAAACCATGAAGAGCAACAATAATCAAAATGACATTGTATAAGGGCAGTGCAAAGGGTCTTACGAGATCTTTCATTCAAAAAATGACCTTGTCTGTATAAGAAACTTAAATCTACCACAAGATTTTTTGACAACTGATTTAGCAACAGTTTCACCACTGAGATTTTCATCGGGAGTAATCCCAAGGTATTTGACAGAGTTGGTAGGATTTATAATTTTTCCGTCACATGAAACTTCCAACTTGTCCACCCTGTTCAGTCTATATATATAGGTTTAGATCCAAAAAGAATAGACTCTGTTTTGCCAAGGTGTAAGGACAATTTGTTGTTGATCAGCCATTGTCTACACGACTCAAAATCTCTACTTAAAGCGTCAGAAATTACTTTAGGGTCTTTATCGGATGTGAAAAGGGCACTATCGTCAGCATATAAGGGAAGACGTCAAAACTCGTTGACCGCCGGTTACGGGCGGTTCCGCTTAATGCTGTAACCGGACCAATTTACACTATCAATCTGTTACTTTGCGGTCATAATAGCTCTCTCTATAATCGTTCTATAAAAAAACCCAATTCATAGACTTTCGGTATTGATTTTAAAAAGTTAATTGAGTTATAAACAGATTGAAAAAGCCAACCCCAGCGAAAATCAATAGCTGTATTGTACTGGTTGTCAACTGAGACTTAAAAGCCCATACTTCAAGATGTAATTGCTCACGCGTGTGACGAGGCACTATCAACCGGTCGTGTTTGACCTCATTATGTGTGTATATTATAACAGACGACACGTTTTGTGAGAACCGGGCGGAACCGGCCGTAACCGGCGGTTGCCGGGCGGTCGAGTTTTGACGTGATCCCTAACAAAAGATTACAGTTAACGCTTGATGACATATCGTTAACATAACACAAGAAGAGCAGCGGCCCTAAAATACTACTGTGGAACGCCACATGATATATTCATGGGTTTGGATTCAACCTGATTGACATTAACAATCTGTTTTCTGTCAGATAAGTATGATTTGAACCATTTAACAGATACAATGTGAATACCCATAGCTTGCAATTTGTTACAAAGTATGTCATGGTCTACTGTATCGAATGCCTTTTGTAAGTGTAAGAGCACAATATAATACCTATGTATTTGGGATCTAATATAATCGGTGAGGTAAATAAGGCATGTGTCATTAGAATATGAGCCTCTGAAACCAGATTCCAGGCTATAAATCCAATTATTATCAGAGAGGTACATTTCAAGTTGGTAATACACTGCTTTTTCAAGAATTTTTGAGACAATGGATAATATGCTAACCGGTCTATAATTGCTAACATCGGTGATATAGATTTTATTTATGTATAAATAACTAATTAAGAGCAACTTTTCCCACCTTGAGTAATGTCCTTTAAGACACTAATCTAGTGCCGATTTTCTCATTTTTTCTTCTAAAGCTGTATTTTTGAAATTTTAACCAAAAATGGCCAAAAAAAGGCCCCCCCAAAAAAATCACATTTTTGGCACTTTTTGGTCAAAATGTCAAAAAAAACAGCTTCAAAAGAAGAAAAAATGAGAAAATCGGCACTAGATTATAGTGTCCTAATAGTATTATCAAGCAAATTTGGGCATTTTTTAATAACAAATAATTTTGTCAGCTTGTCCCAAAAAATTGGTTCAAAAAAGTAAATGTTGTGATTTTCTCAAAAATTCATCATATTTGGTCAACATTGACACCAAATTTGGATTCTCTGATCTATTTCCTTTCCAAACAGGTATACTTTTATATGCATTTGATTAATAGTTCAATAATTACAGCACTTACAAAAATCAAAAAATCAAATCAAAAACTTCCTTAAATATGTGTTTTTCATTCGAGTTTACCACGTTGTTTGCTGGTCAAAATGTGTGGTATTTAATTTTTACTGATAGTATATATTTCGTGTTTTTGATCGTTTTATTTTCTTATAATGAATTTTAATGTGTTATATAATATTTATATTGATTATCAGGTTTTTGTTTATTTTTATTATGTATTAGTTATATTGATTGTTATATTTTCAGTATATGTCCTGTTGTAGTTTTTAATATTTTCTGTAGTTGTTAATAATTTTAATAATGTATTATTATTATTATAATTATTATTATACTCCACTATTAACTGAAAGTTAACGCAAAAGTATATTGTTTTTGTTTTTGCGCGGGGCGACTATCATTTTCGAATAGCTCGAAAACTAGTCAACCTATTCCAACCAGAATCGGCATTCGGGTTTGTTTTATCGACACTGATGCGTCACGACTCCGCTTTACGGAAAAAATGCGCACCAGATTTTTTTTAATCATGGAAAAAGCTTTTTTTTAGCTTATCTCGGCTTTGAGATAATATTCGAATATTATCTCCCCATTGAAAACAATGGAAAATACTCCCGATAAGATATCTCAAAAACTAATTGAACTATTGCACTGACAATTGGCACACAGGCTGGTGACTACAACAGCTTGAGTTAATGTGCTACTTTGACCGTTTCCATTGCAACGAGAGCCATTCTCATCAAAATTACACAATTTCACTGGTATCCATGGATATCATGCAAAAACAAAATCTGTTGAATTCACAGAAATTTGCACGTGCATATATAGCATCATGCTGCCAGGTTTCAGAGTCACACATGCAAAAATGAGTGCTTGAGAGCTCGTTTTGTGGCTCATTTTGTAATTTTTCACTATTGGTCGTCACGGTAACCCGAAAAGCGACGTCACACATTTTAAGCGAACCGACCTGAATCGACAATTTGTGGACTCGACCCGACGCTGAAAATGTCGTTCCAATCGTTCAGTTCGTTCTCAAGATATTGCGCCGAGAACATTACGTTTCAAGGCCCGCTTACCAGCGCTATAAATTGCTGCCCTAAAAACCGGTACCAAATTTAAATATTCGCCTTCCATCAAAGCTGGTTGCTATATGACATAATTCTGGTGTGCAACCAACCGGTTGTATTGCAACGCCCATTGAATAGTTTAAACGCATGAGCGTGGATGCAATTTGCAACATAATGGAAACTCATCCATGCAGTTAGCAAGAAGTACTGCTCGAACACGCCCCGAATTTAAATATACAACCAGGCAATCCTCTCGTAGTAATTGATAACAATAGGTTTACCAGACCGAATTAATAGCGCTCCTAAGCGGGCAATTTATGTCATGGTTTTGGCCCTGTATCGGCTTGCTGATAGTCTGCTATAGGCTTACTTGTGGCAATTTTCGTGGTACCGTACCTCACCTAGATGAATTACTTCGAACTAACCAGAATGGCTTCCGCGAGGGAAGAGGCACTACCTCACGCATTCTTGGGCTCAGGAGAATCATCGAATGTATACATTCTAATAATCTCTCTGCAGTCATTACATTCATTGACTTCAAAAAGGCATTCGACACCATACATCGTGAGAAAATGATCAAGATACTCAAAGCATACGGTATCCCACAAGTCATAACAGATGCAATTGATGAAACTTACAAAAACACAAGAGCCAAAGTGATATCACCTGATGGCGACACGGAACTGTTCGACATCCTAGCAGGAGTACTCCAAGGAGATACCCTTGCCCCCTACCTATTCATAATCATCCTTGATTATTGCTTAAGAATACCTATCAGTGGGAGAGAAAAGGAACTAGGATTCACCATCAAGCCTAGACAAAGTCGAAGAATAGGGCCAAAGAAAGTCACGGGTCTTGACTTTGCAGATGACATAGCGTTACTATCTGACACTAAGGAGCAGGCACAGAAGCTGCTGAAATACGTTGAGGAAGCAGCACTCAAAACTGGGCTCCACATGAATGCCAAGAAAACCAAATGTATGGTATTTCACCAAACACAAGCGGTACAGCTAAAAACCTCTGATGGAAGTAACGTAGAGGACTTCAAATACCTGGGAGCTTGGGTTGGTAGTAGCCAGCATGACATAAAAATACGCAAAGCACTTGCTTGGAAGGCCTGCAATGCTCTGAACAAAGTGTGGAAATCCAGCCTCTGTCGAAAAATAAAAATCAGACTTTTCCAAGCTACTGTTCAAAGTGTTCTACTGTATGGAGCTGAGACATGGACCATCACCAACAGACTTAAGAAATCTCTAGATGGGTGCTACACTAGAATGCTGAGAACTGCACTCAATATTAGTTGGAAAGACAAGGACCTGTATGGAAAATTACAAAAGGTATCAGAAAACATCACAGACCGAAGGATGAGATTTGCCGGGCATTGCATGAGAAGAGAAAATGAAATAGTGTCTGACCTTCTGCTATGGAGACCCAAGCACGGACATATATCTGTCGGACGCCCAGCCTTAACATACTTGGACGTCTTGGCGAAAGACACAAGACTGAAGGATGAGGAGATGAAAGCATGCATGAGGGACAGATTTGGCGAGCCATCACGAGGACCGTTCGAGAACGACATAAGTAGTAGTAGTAGTAATGTTCGCGCTTACAGTTCACCATGACATTGTTGCAAAAATATGCATGCTCAAGCTTATTTTCATGAAGCGTGCACGTCTACGTGTGGGAGCACAGAATACCAAACACACAAATCAATGTAAATATTGCCCAAAGTGCACAGAATGAAGTGTGCGAAAATTAAAGAACATTGAAAATTATTATACTCTACTATTAACTGAAAGTAATACGGGAGTATATTTTTGTTTTTGCGCGGGGCGACTATCATTTTCGAATAGCTCGAAAACTAGTCAACCTTTACCAACCAGAATCGGCACACATGTTTGTTTTATCGATATGCGTCACGACTCCGCTTTACGGGAGAAAATACGCACCAGATTTCTTTTTTATCATGGAAAAAGCTTATTTTAGCTTATCTCGGCTTTGAGATAATATTCGAATATTATCTCCCACATTGAAAACAATGGGAAAATACTCCCGATAAGATATCTCAAAAACTAATTGAACTATTGCACTGACAATTGGCACACAGGCTGATGACTACAACAGCTTGAGTTAATGTGCCACTCGGGAATTTTTGACCGTTTCCATGGCAACGAGAGCCATTCACATCAAAAAAATACAACATTTCACTGGTTTCCATGGAAACCATGCACAAACAAAATCTGTTGAATTCATAAAAAATATGCACGTGCATATATAGCATCATGCTGCCAGGTTTCAGAGTCACACATGCAAAAATGAGTGCTTGAGAGCTCATTTTGTGGCTCATTTTGTAATTTTTTACTATTGGTCGTCACGTAATGTTCGCGCTTACAGTTCACCATGACATTGGTGCAAAAATAAGCATGCTCAAGCTTATTTTCTTGGAGCGTGCACGTCTACGTGTGGGAGCACAGAATACCAAACACACAAATCAATGTAAATTTTGCCCAAAAAGCACAGAATGAAGTGTGCGAAAATTAAAGAACATTGAAAATTATTATACTCTACTATTAACTGAAAGTTGGTGGTCAGGTGGATGTATTCTATACATCTAAAAGTACGGAGAAGCAGCACACTTGGTAGCATTAATTCCTACAGCCAGGGGTCTATTTATGAGTGTTAACAATAAAGAAAGATATCAAATTAATTGAATATATATGACATATTTAAAACTTAAATTGAATGTAACATTTATTCATTTCTATATTTCTATATTTATTTATTTACTATTTATATCATTATTTATTTACATAATTATTCATTTATTTATTTAATCATTTTTATTTAAAAAATGTTTTCTCATGTTTATTTGTTTTAATTTTTTGACGGGGAAGATGAGCGACCCCGTCATTTGAAACGACGTTTCTAAGTCGTAACCTTTTCACAAACCCCTAAAATTCGCGGCATTTGCTAATATTAATAACTTGCATTAATCATCTTCTGAAGCGATTTTGTTGTAAAATGTAATTGATATTGTTATAATATGAAGGTAAGAGGACACAGTAAGTTATTTCAGCTATTTGGATGCCATTATACAAATATAATGTGGCTATGAGTGGGATGGTACAAATATGATCACGAGGTGAAAGCTAGATTGTTCCATTTCACGAGCCGATAGGCGAGTGAAATGGAACAATCTAGCTTTCACCGAGTGATCATATTTGTACCATCCCACGAATTTAAGACACATTATATTTGTTTTATATCATTCATGTATATTTTTGGGTCATTTAATACATCATTTCATAATTAGATTTATAATCAATTGATAGATGTCAAATAGGATATCGTACTCACCTACAGCAATAATGGAATAGTCCTTTCCGTCAGCTTTTCAATGGATTTCAAGTTGTGACTGGTTGTATATAGCATCAGTCAACAGTGTTCATAAAAGCATGAATGTTAAAACATCCTTCATGAGTGCTTAGCTCATAGTTCATAAAAATTCAAGTTCATCAAACAGTAAACAGGAACAGCAAACAATTCAAAAGTTAAAACCAACGCATGCACAGGGGAAAAAAATGCCATCATTGTTTACTTGGCATTGTAGATGTGAACAGTGCAACCAGTGAAACTAAATGTGTGGTTGCTGCTTGTTCGCATTTCATTGTTAATAATGCTGACTGCTATGTCTTGTATTAACAGTACGTTTTCTTGAGAGTCACTCAATGGTTGTAAATCCATAGAATCAAGGTCGATTGCGGGCACGACGGGTGCGCGTGTAACACTAGGCCTAGGCCCGGGCCTAGGCTCCGGGACAGGTTTAGCGCTGACGTTAGGGACGAAACTTGTAGTAGGCCCAGTCATCAGTGGAGCTGGAGTGGGTGGTTTCACAGCAGTAGCAGTCGACATTGACTTGCGAGCAATAGCGTTGCTCATTTGGCTTATCTTATCATCGCTTGTTTTGCTGTTTTGTCCGAACTCACTAAATTAGACAAAACAGCCCTCATCCTCCATTTTTCAAAAAGTTGGGACGAGAAACTAGTTTTTTTTTTTTTTTGGCCTTAGCGAAACGGCCCGGTTTCTCCTCGAAAGCTGCCATTGTTGTTGATAACGCGAACGTCTGATAATTATCGTCTGATGTTGTTGCGATAGTATTATTTTTTTGCTGGTACCCAGTATTCCCCCACCGACTTATTCATGAAAAACCCGCAGGGAACCAATGTTTTACATCGTTGTACAAGTCGCAGTTCAAAATAATAACGGGATAGAAAGCGTATCTGTAAAAGTGTCGCGTGACACGAGGCGACGTATAGTATTACTATACGCCGATGGATAGTTTATTTTTTATGAATGAACGTGGGATGGTACTTTTATTTTTAGTCACATGGTACTAACCAACCAATTAAATGACCCGAAAATATGCATGAATGATATAATTAGTAATATACTAAGCTATTTGGATGCTATTTTGTATTATATTATATGATTTAGTAATATACTGAGTCACTGAGTCCACGGCCTCTTTGTTCCGTGTTGCCTTGGTCTCGCAATTAGCCCAATGACATCCCCCAGTCATCAATATTACCGTACGGACGCTAAAGCTGTACAAATATCGGAGCCTGCAAGATAGCGACATAAGAGGGCGGCTGAGAGTTACAGTCTAGGTGAACCCTTCAATATGATTAGCCCAATGATATGGCAACAACCCCTCGACCTTTGCCATGCACTGTTAGTGCAATGCAGTGCTGTAGTGCTGCGTGTGTTTGAATACATCGATGGTATGGACGGCCGGAGACATTTTGGAATATTTCTTGAGACATTTTGGACGTTGTTGTTTGATACTGGATCATCAGATTTCAATTCTCGTAGGAAATTATATACTGGTATGTTATTTTTCAAGCCATATCGGTGTATAATTTCACCAAGAATATGTAATCTAAAACCATCATGGAATAATACAACGCTACGGCTTGAATGCCTTTGTTTGATTGACTGAAATGAATACCTCATCAAATCTCCAAATAACTTGGTAAATATTTCAAAATAAATAAGAAAAATACTTGTTGTAAAACTTGAACATTGGCCAAGGTACCAAATAAAAGTGTACACCCTCCTCTATTTAGTTAAAAAATCTGTAGATTCTAACTCTTCTCAGATTATTGGCTAAACTATTTTAAAAATTATTCTAAAAAGTGTCAACAATTTGTTTAAATCGCGACTGTTTGCGATGCGTAGTATTCCCAATGACTATGTATCGCTAGAAAACCTGTCGACTTCAGCCCCTTAAAAATCCACATTTATCAATAAATTTTATTTTCTGTCATCGATTGTTTTTATAATACACATCATTTGCGATAAATTCTGGAGTTTCATAATAATTTAGTCATGACTTCGACCAAAAAACGGCAATTTCACAACGTACTTTCAGGGTGGAAATGTTGGCGTATGGTATACATGCGTTGTGCAGAGATTTCCGCGTAGCTGACGGCCTGCAGATGGGTCAGTGTGTTGTATACGTACACTGCGTGCACTGATGCCCGGGACTGATAATGCTGAGCATGTTTAGCAAAGTCTAAAACCGCCGCAAATAAAATGGATAAGCCTATTTTCATTTTCAAACTTTAAACAGAAGGTACCAGTCTTTCATAAAAAAAGTTTTACATAACCTATTTCTCAATGTGTCCTTATAATATTTCTGAATGATTCGGTGTCCACCATACAACTTTAATTACCCCAATCCAACTTCTTCATCAATGTTAACCATACGTCTTAAAGGTTGTTGACCCTATTCTAGATTTAAGGGCATCATCAGTGTAATGAGAAATGGGACCTTTCATTTGATATCAAAAACACTTTTGAATCCCTTAGAGTTAAATTGTTAGGAAACATAGTAGCAACGCTGTTTGTTAATGTCTGTTCTTGAACTTTCAACAGTCTTCTATCTCCCCCGTCCAGTTTTTTTTAAATACCTTGTTTATTTTAAAAGCAATTTTTAATATTTTAATTTTTAGTTCATGCGTGTATTTATGTATTGATTCATTAGTTTATTTATTCATTTATTTCGATTTATATTATTATTTATTAACAAAATTATTCAACTATTTATTTAAATGTATTTTTTAAACAAAATATTTTACTCATTTATTTATTTCTATATTTATTTATTTATTAATCAAATAAATTGAATACATATGACATATATTTAAAACCTAAATTAAATGTTAAATTTATTTATTCGTTTATAAACCTATTTATTTCTATATTTATTTATTTACTTACAATATTACTTATTTGCATAATTATTCATTTAGTTATTTAATCATTTTTAGTTA
Source organism: Ophiura sarsii (assembly GCA_035610835.1). Classification (NCBI taxonomy): domain Eukaryota; kingdom Metazoa; phylum Echinodermata; class Ophiuroidea; order Amphilepidida; family Ophiuridae; genus Ophiura; species Ophiura sarsii. The sequence goes on along the minus strand of CM069441.1, from coordinate 70,575,862 downwards.
TTTTTTCTATTTGCTTTGTTTATTTGTTTCAGTATTTTGTTTATTATTTTTATTTATGCTGCCAAAACCGTGTTTATCACTAAACTATGGCTGTAATTTATATTGCTTTCCAGTAATGCTATGCAATAATCTTGAACAATTATCATCTATGCGATGGCTTCTTCTGCCACATAACTTTAGCAACTAAGGCGGAACTAAGGGCCGTATTTACAAATGTTGCTATTTTTGCTCTTTCTATTTGCCTTATATCGCAATTTCCTTTTGACCGCCACCTTTCCATTTTAATGAAATTTTTAATATTTCTTTGGACCGACTATCATTTTCGAAGTACTCGAAAACTTATCAACCTATTCCAACCAGAATCGGCACACATGATTATTTTTCTTGATATGCGTTACGACTCCGCTTTCCGGAAAAAATATGCGTTGGATATAGCTTATCTCACATTATCTAATATTAACTCCCACATATTTCCAAGCATGGCATTTTGTAATAGACTTTTAGTAATAGTGTAAGTCTGTGTTGCCCTGCATCGGCTCTTGCTCATTGGCTGTCACTAAGCACAGTCCGTGGTCCTATTAAGGACATGGACGGTATGTATGCATTGAGATGTCAATGTGTCCCATTCCAGTCAAGGCAGTGCCAAGCCAGGCCTTGGTTTTGACCATGAACATGATGAATGATTAAGCTTACATGAATTTCAAGTCCCGGGTTTTATCTATACTTAGCTTCATTGCAGGTTTAAACACATAAGAAAATAAATGTTGTTAAAGTCTGTGCGAACTAAAACGTACACATTAGGGACCGTTCATTATTTATGGTGGAGGGAGGGTTGGGACAAATTTGAGACTTGTATGTTAAAATTACCTAACCCCCCCCCCCCCCCCCTATAGCTGAAACTGAAAATTACATGACCCCCCTGCTAACCAGTAGATTTTTACACCCCCCCCCCCCCTCTTCCCCGAAAAAAATCAACTTGTCACATACTTAAGGGGTTGTCTTTACCTTTGCAATTTTGTTCATGGATATGTTTGTGCCCTAGGCCTATCTGAACGGCCAATAATTTTATATGATGCCCCTTCTTTTTATTGTGTGAAATTAGTAATGACGAGCATAGCGAGTTGGAATTTCTTTTCATATTTTTACATTTTGGGTGTCTTTATAACCCGAACAAGTTAGAACATTCTGAGCAGAAACGTATAAATCCAGTGAAACGTTCTACTTTTGTGAGCATAATAGTGCAAAGCAGAGATGAGGTGAAAAGCATGCAATAAATCACATTTTAAAATCATGAAATTGGATTTTGTAACATTATACACCCTGTGGCTCTAATGTCTCGACCATTGATGATTATATAGATCTTTTTCCACCATATCGTCGATTTGCAGTCCAGGTTTTAAGAAAATATGCGCGAAGCGCAGAAAAAAAATGGCATTTACACTCCAAAATAGCTTCTAAAATCACTCCAATCACCACCATCTTTATAGTTTAAACAAATTTACACAACCCCCCTGTTCAAGAATAAAAAGTTACATAACCCCCCCCCCCCTATTTCAACATATGAAAGTTACATGACGCCCCCCTATAGTTTACCCACCAACCGCCACCCCTCCACCATAAATAATGAACGGTCCCTTATTTCCATTGTATTGTAAACTCGCGGACTTCGACGTCAAAGTCAATACTCTAGGGGGCACACTACTAAATATTCCATCCATTGAAATACACGTAAATCGGCCATCCACGTGACTATGTTGGAAGTATTTGTTTCACATGAATGTCTTTCACATGAATTTTGCTTGCAATGTTCAGGTACTAGTCGATAGTTTTAATATGAAAAATTGCACGATTCAATACAATTTGCTTCTCTTGGGACAGGTACGATCGCGATTATGCTTTTCACTAGGTACTATTTTTCAAAACCATATGGTTAACTCTCATGAAAATAGTGCAAATGAGATTTCAGAAGTTGAAGAAAAAACACATCTTATCGACATACATTGAAGCCCATTTGACAATATAAAGCAGTAAAAAGCAGTCAACAATTGTAAATTACACAGAATGCAATTCCAACAACGAGGATGAATAACGTAATAAACATAGTCACGGTTGTTTAGTACATCATTATCAAACGCTTATTTTTACATCACACCACATTTATTTTATCTTCAATCTTCTTTTACCAACGAAATAACAAACAAACAGTACCACATATTATGCTTACCACATATAATCTCACTTACTAAGTAACTTGCGTTAAATGACACAAGCATTTTATACCTCAAATTCTAAACATCCACAATGATAATACATAACTAAGAACTATCTAATGAAATATTTCTATGTATAAAGCTCTTCAGTGTATTCAACGATACCTAGTAAATGGTATTTGAGAATTTTAAGTTGCCGAAATCAACCGAAAGATTGTTCTATAAATTGTTGACTCGCTCTTTTTATGTAGGGTAAATAGGGTGAATAACGTAATAAACATGGTCACTAAATCGACAGATGTAACATAGCACTGTGCAGGTATGTTTATTAAACCATGGCATTATTACCTTCATGTAACTTATAATAGCACTAAATATTGAATTGCCTTGTAATCTCTTTAAATTAGTAAGATATTGATTTATTTTATTTTAGATGATGGTAGTAGATTTGTAATAAGACTGCAATCTGATGACCTTTTTGTCTCCACTATTGCATTTGGTTCTGCCCGGTATTACCATTAGTTGTTTGCACTGTGTCGCCATATTCCTGTATAATAATGATAACAAAAACAAAACAAAATTGATGAAAGATATTGTAGCTGTTTCAGCTAGGTATACCATATTTATTCACCCAATTATACTATATTGGTTTATTACGTTATCCAATAGCCATATAACTATACGCTATTGAAGAATGCAAACAAATGAGATTGTGTCAGTATGTGATACAATATGTAGGTACACTAAGTTAACATTCATAAACACATTATAAATGTTGAATCACTGTGAACAAGATGCAATTATCTTTATCAAATGATGAAAAGTTTATTACGTTATCCATTATAAGGTGGTTTCAGTCCTGAGATAGAATAGTCTACATATTAAAATTATAACATTGGATACAATGTATGAAACTCAAGTACATCAATCATGAAAGCTACGGAATTGACGCCAACATTGACATGATAATAGACAATGAGGTTGGTTACGTTATCCCGTTTATTACGTTATTGGCAACTGCAACAGTGCCTAATGCTGGCTTATAACGTATATACAAAGCAATCAATGTAGATGTTAACGATACCTACTGCATTTCTTCACATTATTAACCCCATTCTGATATCATAGGTCCATTTTCAATGTGCTTAAGAGATCTATAATGACTTCAACTGTCATTCGGCTTAATGTTCATATTACCTAATTACTTAATTACTTAATGTTCAATTAATATTGCATTGTACTTTCAACGAGTATCCTCCATGCATGCCTGCGAAAAGGGCCTGCCACGTATCTTTGTTTAATACAGTCGTAGAGAGCAGCTGTCTCTCTTTCGATTTATTCGATAACGTAATAAACGATAACGTAGTAAACGTTTTTCGTACTCAAAGTACCATGTAGACGATCTGGAAAGAGCTAGCGGGTGTTCCAAGTAACCACATAGTCTATGTATATGTATCAAATTGGTTTTTAACCAAAAAGTGTGTTTTAATACATAGTTCGGGAGAAATCTGAACAACGTAATAAACATCCTTAACAAGGTCGCATGCTTTGCAGCATTTTGACTTCTTCTCAAGGTCAGATATGCTGCTATAGATTTTTGAAAATATTATTTTCCAACACCCATGTTCTTTTAGATTCAGAATATGTACATTTAAATGTTTAAATGTTAATTTTGAACAATTTTGATCCTCAATATGTCGCTGGTAACGTAATAAACATCATTATCGCGGACAACATATATGAAATTGAAACAGGTAAACATCGTAAAAGATGTGCATTTTTTTCTAACCATGGAATATCGCTATATGTTCCCTACAAATTAGGACATATCTTGTAGAAAATGGTGCCCTATTTGTATTGTAATTAATAAAGACAAACTATACTTTTATGCTGCGGACATGGAAATTTCACTAATTTTGGGTATATGAGGGAATTTTTTTTAGTGAAAACACGATCAGAACTATATCAAAGTATATATATCCAAGTAGAAAACATCAAGATCTATCTAGAAAAGAAGTTTTTCGAGCAAGAAAACATTGCATAACTCAGAAATGGACCAAAGACATCAAAAAGTTCATTTTGCACTGTTTTCATGAGAGTTAACCATATACCAAACGCGGAAGGATTCAGTGTTGTGCTCCCGCAACATGACAACTAAATACAGCTCGTGACCAGGCACACCACATTTTCGCTTCACCACATTTTCTAATGGCATGCCTTAATCTGAATCTGAATCTGATTGAATACTTCGCAACATTTCTTTTCGGAATCAGACGCGAAGGGGGCTTACATACACAGGACGTGTTAACTGTGCAACCCCTGCCCTGTGACCTAGGACTGATGTGTGTACAGCCACAGACCGGGATGATCCCCTACTCTTTACGAAGGAGTCTGTGACCTTTTAACGTGCTCGGATTTTGCTCTTCCGATGCACAAGACCACCATTTCTACGTGACTTCTGACCCACGAGGCAATTGAGACTAAGTACCTTGCCCAAGGATACAAACATGTTGGCGGTAGCGGGATCGAACCCGGGGGGGGGGGGCACCGACATTGGAAAAGGGTATAGGTATGTGCCGCGCTGAAGACCCCCCTTTTCACCCTCTGCTGCTAGCTCTTATGACCCCCCCCCCCCCTTTTGAGCCTGCATCAGTTCTTAAAACCCAAATTTTTATTGAAAACTCAAAAATCGCGAAAATTTGCATTCAAAAGCCCCAATTCTTCGAAAATTTTGCGTTCTAAAACCATATAAAATGGAAAATTCGCGTTCTTGCTAATCAAAATTGAACTATAGGCCAGTTCTGAAGACCTACTTTTTTGAAAAAATCAGTTCCTAAGACCCTATTTTTCGTCATAAAATCCACTCAGTTGAGTTCTGTAGCCCCCCCTTTTTGAGACCCTGTGCGGCACACCCCTACCCCAAAAAAAGTTGAGTCCCCCCCCCCCGGGGATCGAACTCGCAACCTTTGTATTGTGAGACCTGCGATCTATCCACTAGACCACACACGCTCTTTCACACACGCTTTTTTCTGTTTCTCTTTCTGCCTATTTTCACCATTCCGTCCCGAGTTTAAGTTTTAGGTCGACAAATACAAAATGTGTGTTCATTGTATGCAATGGATAGATAGGTCTTGCTCATTTTGATACAAAAAATACCATCCCCATAGGATGAAATTACCGGCAAACCTGATGTTTTTAGTCCTCCTCCGGAACTATTGAGATTGCGCATTGATTTGGTGTACGGGCGCTCGCTCTAATCTGAACAAGGGTGCACTTCCCTATGGGCGCACAGCACTAAATCACTCATCGTTTTGTGTAAGGCCAACTAACAAAAATATAGTGCTAAGTTCCCATTGGTGAAGCTTTGGGCGTCATCATAAAAACGGGGAGGCCCTCATTATTTTTTGTTTTTTCCTCATTGCTCTAACCCCTAGCCTGGAAATCATGTGTGGACTGTGTTTGTAAATGATATGCCAGGTACTTCTTATAATCGCTTTTCATTACAACAAAATGAAACAAAGTTAAAGAGGAAATAAGAAAAATAACAAAAATATTTGACAATCTCAAAAAATTGGTGAGGGCGGGGACGAGAAACATGTTTATTATTTTACTTGGCCTAATGGTAGTACGTAATGTTAGTAAGTTCCGTCAACAACACAAAAGATTGTGATTGATTGGGTCCTTTGAGAATCAGTTTGAGGGTAGCATAATTAAAATATAAAGTAATCTCTTGTACTTCAGGATATTGTAAAATGTTGATTTCACCGAAAATGTATGACGTAGATGAACACACGTGCTCGGAGCCTCGGAAGCGGTCAGAAGCTGTAACACTTCTTGACGATTTTATGAAATGTTAATATTTATTTATTAGTATAAAGCTTTCGAGACTTTCCAAAAAGGTTAGGCCCAAAATCGAGACACTTATTTAGTGTTGTGCCTCCTTATAATGTTGGCATGATTTCAATGAAAAACGCATGGATAGATCATAAAATTGCCTTGCAGTTTGTGTTATAAACAACTGACATTTTAATAGTGGAGTATTTTTTCTCTTTGAGTACTTTTCTTGTTATTATTATTATTATTATTAGTGTTATTAAAATTGTTATATTGCTACATTTGTCACTTTTACGAGTTTGTTCCATTCTATAATTATGTAGCTCCATATTTATTTACAATAAAGTACGTTTCCCCTATCAAGGAGCCCTACAAACTTGATAAATGTCAGCTTTTTGCATATAGAGGCAACTCACAATTTCATTTAGCATATAGTCAAACGTTGTAAAATAATTTCAACTGGCAATTAATACACAACTTTTGATTATGGGAATAATCAGTCTTTTATTTTACATTCATTACTTCGCGATAGCTGCGTACCAAGTGCGTTCCAATCAAATTAATCGTTAGATGAGAACGCGCACGCCGAGCGCAGGTTACTAATAATTGTCGATTGACCGACCAATGAATTTAAAGCCTCACGCCCCTAAACTTAATATTTAATGAATTATGAGGAAACACGATTAAAGCTTATTTCTGATTGGTTGAATGATAATATGTTAATGATAGGATCACCCGACTTGGACTGTTTCAATAACTAAGAAGGGGTGGACAAAATAATAAACAGAACACTAATTAATTATAAGCGCGATTATATCGGTACAAATCAATGATTTGGATAAATATACATCTTTTTCAGTAATGAATGAGAATAATGACTGTTTAACAACTGTTTTCGTGAATTCAACTTTCGTGAATAATGACTGTTTAACAACTGTTTTCGTGAATTCGGAATTGTCCCTCAGGGGCTGCGCCCCTTCGGGACAATTTCTCAGACCAGAACAACATCCTCTGATTTCCAAACAAATTCACGAAAACAGTTGTTACGCAGTCATTATTCTTTAAATAACATTTGATGTGTCACTTTTAACAAAGATAGTTCAATTTTAATTTTAAATTACAGTTGTCAAGCTATCATAGCTTTTAATGTTCCATTTCCTTTGCAGATGCTGAATATAGATCAGAGAATTAAGAATATAACGATACGAGGAGAGGATTGGAAATCAATATGTTTTCGGTAAGTTTGAAAATATCACGCATTCATTACCTCATGAATATGTATGTCAGATGTGGCCCAATGAAATGTCTCACAATCGCAAATACTGTACGCGGACGCAGGTATTTGAAACACAACAGATGACCGCGGCGCGAACCTTATTTGTCACAAGCGTACATCAATCAAAGCGCAGCAAACATCGCGCACATCGCTGGCCCTGAACCTGTTTATTTTGTAACTACAATTTTTACTTTTAGTTTTACTGAGCAGATTTTGAATGGCGATAAATATAAAATTATCTTACAGATCTTAAAAATCTTACAGTGACAGAAACAGCATAGACCTACATTTGCTGTACCTTGTATTGTATTTATCATATTTATATGGTGGTGTTACAGTGCCAAAATGGCTAAATGTTTACTGAAGATTTCCCATGTTCCGATTTTGTCCGAAAACATCATTTAAAAAGCTTATTCAAAAGAGCATTCCCCGGAAAATTCCTAGGCTAAATTCAAGTTCTCATGGTATCGTATAGTACGCTTCTTGGTGCTGATTCTACGCTGATTTTTTTGCCCCTGCGTTTATTAAAACTTGCAGATATAAAATAAACTTAGGCCTATTCACATATTCTGACGAAAGGCGGTCAGTTTAAGCTGTCAATTCAGAATTAATTGTATTAGTAAAAGCTTATTTATATAATCAATTCAATCAGTCCATGACTAGGCTACTCACTAGGCCTACCATCGTCCATAACTTTAAATTAATCTGGAGTGCAGACGATTTGCCCGGCTGAGTCCTAACTATGACTAGGCCTACGGTACAATAAATAGCGACGTAACTAGCAGAAAAAAGTAGAAGAAAAAGTCCGAAAATATTTAATGCTAAACAAGATTACAAGAAGCAAGTAAATGACACACGCCATGATTTACACGGATCAGGGATAAGTTTTGATGCATGCACTGCACTGACAGTGACAAGAATTATTACGGAATACGTTTTATGCAATCCCTATCATTACCGAATCAGGTCGAGACCAGTTTACGATCAGAGTTTACGATTCGGAAAGTTAGATTTAATTTAAGCCTAGGGCTAAAAAACCTATCATCACGTTTTAGAAATCGAATGCCTTTTATTTACTGCTTAGTTTAGAATGTTTCGAGGCCTAGCCTAGTACCCATACGTTGGTGTTTTTTTCGTTTTTTTCCCCCTAGTACAGGAAACCCATACGTTGGTGTTTTTTTCGTTTTTTTCCCCCTACCAACGATGGGGACAGAGAGTGAAACATGCAAAATACCCTATGATGAATAATACCAACTGATGACAAATATCACTAAGTATGATTTGTTGTACTAGGCCTAGCCTAGACTGGTCAAGCATTTTAACTTACCTGGTGAAGAAAAGGCTTTGTCAACCAAAACTGACCGTCGGAGAATATAATATTCCAATTTATATTCTCTGATATTTCCATCCCTGGTTTTTGTTACCGACAGGTTTACAGAAAGTAGTTTGACATCTGGCTTCTCTCAACTTCCGAGTTCATGAATGCATGTGTGCCATTTTGAATGAGCTATTATTATTAACAGTTTTATATTACAACCAGCATTTAGCTTGAAAAAGCCTAGGCCGTGGTCGAAGTAGTTACACTTACAGCATCTTTTTTATCTAGGTTTTGATGAAGAATAAATACGAAGCTTTAATTTTAAACATGTTAAAAATTCATCCACAACAACTGTGGTCATTTTTCGTCCTTGACCTTGCTGAATAACCGTAGAGGCAGGCAACACTTACTTGGGCCCCTGAATCTGTTTACGACGGCTTCTCCCTTGACAACAGTCGTTGATTGGCTTATTTCGTAAGTGACACATCTCATTCATATTCATATAACCTTATTTGGGGGTTGGGATGGGGATTCCCCGGGAATCGAATGGTTTGAATCATTATCGCCACAGGGAAGAGCATCTATTGTTTACTAATGTTAAATATAATCCCTCTCAGAATCTCCTTAAAATGAGTTCTTAAAGGAGAATTTGTATCCAATTATATAAAAATATTTGATAATGAATGAGGTTAAATACTTTGTACCGGCTGATTTTCGGTTATTGTTGAAAATCAAAACAAATGGTTTCAGGCCCGCGGAATTTCCCTCGGGGCTTCGCCCCTCGGGAAAATTCCTTGGGCCTAAAACCATTTGTTTTGATTTTCAACAATGACCTCAACACAGCCAGTACGCAGTATTTAACCTCTAATTATAGCACCGGGGTGGTTCTATGAATTTGATTTGGTCTAGTTTTCCGACCACCATTGAAAACTCGGGTAAATGCCCTGTAAACGTGAACATGTGTTTTTCATTAGGTAAGCGAGTGTAATAATGTCAAACGGTGAACCTAGGAGCTTCATCTCAAGTTTGTTTATGCCCACATCTCAGTCAATGAAAACAACAATGTTTTAAACTGAACATTCTCGTGAAAACAGGTCCGTGTTCATAAAGCAAAGTAAAGTCAAATACAGAGTGATTAAACAAACTGCATTAGTGAAAAGAAGCCAATTTGTTTTCAAAACCAAGGTGACATTCGAACAATTTAAAAATGTATGAGATAACATATTTGTTACAAATTTTGTGTGAAAAAATGAAGTTAATATCATTTTCCGTGAACCTTTGTACCCATGCACCAAAGACTTGCATGCACCCACCTCACATGTTTATCATGAGACACCCAAAATATGCATAAGATCGCTTCACGCATCTCTCATTCAAATTTTCAAAACTGGGGTAGATTTGTGACGTAATTGGATCTTTTGCATCCTTTGTTGTTTACATGGGACATAACATAATCAATTTACCTTAGGGACCGTTCATAATTTCTACCGGAGGGGGGGCCGGCACCAAACAGGGGTGGGTCATAACTTTTTCAAGAAATCAAAAGGGGGGGTTACAACTTTTTTTAGGAAATTAAAGGGGTCTTAACTTTTTTGTACTAATATTTCAAACCATAATTTTTTAGTACAAATATAGCTATATTTCTCGTGCTATGCGCGCATGTGCCCACAAAATAGATTTTCGGTGTTTTAGAGCAGGTTTAAAGCAAAAATAGACCTCAATCATGGGAAATATGGCTATTTTTCACGCGCTATGCGCGCATCTACCCACAAAATAGATTTTCTGTGTTTTAAAGCATTTTAAAGCCAAAATAGACCTTAATCATGGGAAATATGGCTATTTTTCTAGCGCTAGGCGCGCTGTGCCCATAAAATAGATTTTCGGTGTTTTAGAGCACGTTTAAAGCTAAAATAGACCTCAATCAAGGGAAATATTGCTTTTTTTCTTGCGCGCTATGCGCGCATGTACCCACATAATAGATTTTCGGTGTTTTAAAGCATGTTTAAAGCCAGAATAGACCTCATTTATGGGAAATATGCCTATTTCTCTTGTGCTATGCGGGCATGTGCCCACAAAATAGATTTTCGGTGTTTTAAAGCACGTTTAAAGCCAAAATAGACCTCAATCATGTGAAATATGGCTCTTTTTATGTGCCCACAAAATATATTTTCGGTGTTTTAAAGCATGTTTAACGAGAGGAGGGGACTTTAAAGGAAGTTTTTTTGGAATTTTGTGAGTGCTGTAATTATTGAACTATTAATCAAATGCATATAGAAGTATACATTTTTGGATGGGATTTGGGTCAGAGAATCCATTGTTGGCATCATTTTTGACCAAAAATGTTGTTTTTTGAGAAAATCACAAACAATCACTTTTTTAACCATTTCTTTTTGGGACAAGCTAACAAAATTATTTTTGAGTAAAAAATGCCAACATTTGCTTGATTATACTATTAAGACACTATTCTAGGGATGATTTTCTCATTTTTTCTTAAGGCATATTTTTTCAATTTTTTGGCACTTTCTGGTCAAAATTTCAAAAAATACAAGTTTATGTGAAAAAATGAGAGAATCGTCCCTAGATTAGTGACATAACATTAGAATCAAGCAATTTTGGGCATTTTTTACTCAAAAATAATTTAGTTAGCTTGTTCCAAAAAAATTGGGTAAAAAAAATTGGATTTTGTGATTTTCTCACAAATTCAACATTTTTGGTCAAAATTGACACCAAATTTGGATTCTCTGATCCATTTCCTTTCCAAAAATGTATACTTTTGTATGCATTTGATTAATAGTTCAATAATAACAGCACTCACAAAAATCAAAAAATCAAATCAAAATTAGCCAAAATAGACCTCAATCATGCGCATGTGGCCACAAAATAGATTTTCTGTGTTTTAAAGCATGTTTAAATCCCAAATAGACCTCGATCATGGGAAAAGAGTAAATGTTCGCGCGCTACGTGCACATTTTTTAGTCAGTAAAAGTATTGTTGGTTAATTTTTAATTTTCGCCCCACCAATATGAAAAACCTAGCTACGCCGCTGCATGCCCATGCTGAGAACATGCCCATGCAGTGTCCGATTTAAAAAATAAAAGTTACCTGGACAACAGCAATATTTCCTTGATTTTTTTTTCCCCCTTAAAATGGTAAAAATGGCTGAATATCACAATTTTACATGCACACAGGCAAATGTTTGTATGCACAGAGCCAAAGTTACATACACTGTGCCCATGCTGACAACATGCCCACCCCTACACTGCCTGAAATTATACACTTTACTCCACAAAAATCACAAGTGTTTATAATAATATAATTGTTGTATATATTTTTATTTTTTGTGTGTGTATTTTTAAGAATAGTATTCTCAAATATTCATAATTGAAGGGGTGGGTGCAATAAAGTGCTGAGTTAAAGTGCTAATTTATTGCAGCCACCCCTTCAATTGTGTATGCTTATTGTATTTGTAAGCCGGGGTGTGTGTACAAAAAAAAAGGGGGGGGGGGTCATAACTTTTTTCTACATTCCAGAGGGGGGGGGGGGGGTCATAACTTTTTAGTATCTTGGGAAGAGGGGGGTCATGTGTTTTTTGGTTGTTGCTTTCTTCCAGCTACCGGCCCCCTCCTCCGGTAGAAATAATGAACGGTCCCTTACCTATGCTTGGTTTACGCATGATGGTTTTGGTGTTGACGTAAATGTATTAAACAACAGGTGTCTTTCGTGATACCATGTAATGGTAGAGGGGAAATCGAGACTCGCGGATGGGTATACTAGAACTGGAATCGGCCACTCGCGGAAATATAATACTATCACATGAGCAGCCAAGCCCCTCACGAGCGGCGTAAGCTCGTGTGATGGTATAGACTACGCCGCTCGTGGTGATGGTATAGAGTAGACTACCGCGAGTGACCGATTCCAGTTCTAGGGTATACATGCACGTGCAAACCTGATGAATCCTGCATTGGTATTTATAATAATAATAATAATAATAATAATAAACAAACCGCATTTTATAGCGTGAAGTGCTTTATAAGTCAGTAGTAAGAGTGAGACTTTAAACACGATCAGCTGCTTCACAGGGAGCCAGTGCAGGGACTACTCCACACAAATATAAATTCTTAATTACAAATCAAATCCTTAATCGGAAATTTTCTCTTTGTATAATATAATGTGGTATGGTACAATCGCGCACACAAGTCACTACATGAAATCGTCATGCTTATAGTTTTTCAGTAAATGCATGGCATCAGCTGTTTAAGTACACTTATATAATGGACCTAGCATCTGATTATAACTCCAGATGTCCGATGCAACACAATATATTTGACTTGGCCCTTTTCAAAAACAAAAATATATTTGAGGAATCTGTTATGCATTTTCAGGAAAAAATTAAAATGAATGAAACAATTTTGTGTACTGCACGTTTAAGGAGATCAATATGCATATCTGCAATTATACATGTGATCTGAGATTGGCATTGATATCGTTATAAACATTTTCTTCATGCCACATTAAATTTCTTTGTAATAAAACTGTTTTGGTACATTAATTATGTAATAAATCTTTCCTAATAAATTCATCGCGCGACAGGGCATGTGTGAACCAAATGTTTTGAAATATTAATTATTACGGTGATCGTATTTAGAATGTTATTATAAAATATTCTCAAAAAGTCTCACTCTTTTTTAACTAACACAACGTTAATCACATAAAATGATACTGAAACACACTTAATTAATCCTTGAATGACCTCGTTTGCTAATTGCAATTATGAACTATGAATGGCCCCAAGGATGCATCAAGTTCAACCTATACACGTATAGTTGTTGTTGCTCCAGTGTTTAGTAATCCCATTACATTACCGATTAGTGCTAGTTATTCTGAAGGTTTGTTTATAAAGCATAACGTTTGCTTATCCTTACTCTACCATGATTCTAATCATTATTCTAATCCCAATCTATAGTATAACCTTAAAACAGAATTTGAAGTAATGATCATTGTATTCCATTCTGAATAACCCGTGAATAACTAACCTTCCTCGGTTTATCGAGGTGTATATTGCCCCGCACAGATTGATCAATTCTATCGTATTGCCTCATCTTATTCAGGATAGATCCGATATTTTGAATATTTGAATTTTAACACCGATTGCGTAAAGCAAGACGGAGTTGATTTCATAAAGCAGAACCAGTCGCTATGAAATATCATTACATAAAACGGCTCTTTTAATTTGACGTTATTTAATTGTTATTGGTGTCCCCGTTACTACGTTATTTAACATTTTACACGTAAGTCAATAGAAACAACACTCATGAATTATATTGGGAGATCACATCTTGTTATTAAAATTGGCGCAACGTCAAATGCTAAAGTCGGTGATCCTAAACGTTGCCCAGAGGTGCTTTCATGGTGATAGGCAGAGAAATAAGCAGGATGCAATACGGTTCGCCAAGGATGAATTAGTAATTAAATCAATTTTTTTTTTAACGAGAACAAGGCTGTGTAAATACATTGCATACAAGTTTTTAACTGAAATTGAATTTAAACAAGATTTTTTTTTTAAATGGTCAACGTCGGAGAATGAAATTAACAAAACAAAAGAGGACAAAGGAAATATGAAAAAGAAGATTTAGACAGTGTATGATGTATTTCAACAAAAACACTTTAATTAAACCATATGTAATTTTTTTTTATTTTAAAAAATCAGTTTTTGGTAAAAAAAATGGCGAAATTGCACCAACATCATTGTTGTGGTAAAAAATCAATCACTTTTTGGTCCAAAATTAAAACTAAGAATGTTTCAAGGTTATGAATATTAAATAAACATAAGTCTGGGTTGATTAAATTAGTATATGATCTGAATTAGATTTTGATTGGAAATAACTGAATATCTAACATAATATTGAATTGACGAACATTAATATTTACATGAAATGAGCCGAAAGATATGACATTTAATATAAAAGTGTCGATAACATTAACTTGTTTTACTAATTTAATCAAATCTGTAAATAAACTTCATGGACAACTTAACAGACAATCACCTCTATAATTTACATAAGGCTATGTGTTTTGAACTCGCCACCCTTCCCGTTGCATGTCCAGATGTTTACAATTTACACCATCTGAGATTCGAATTAGCATATCGCAACAACTACTTGTTCTACCCCATAAAAAGTACATATTTTTTGAACGGTAATCTCACAAGGAATCTAAATATGCTATTGGAATTTAGATAGAACCTAATGGTAACATGTTGTGATTAAGAATGTTCAAAAAATATTGATTTTTTTTCTCTTCATATCTTTATTTAAGCTCGATAATAATTTTATACCGATCCCAATCATAATTTTACTGTGCATATTAGTTCCTCGTGCAATTACCCTTCAGAACATAATGGTTGTCAATGGTAACTTCTTGAAATATACTATATCGGGAAGTACGTGAGCACACACGTTTAAATTTCCTATTTATTAGTGTTTACAAGTATATTTTTTTAGGTATGCACCCTATCCTGATTTTAATTCCCCTATTTGAGAGCTTTCCAAAAATGTATAATTTTGCTATAATCGGTTGAACACTTTTGTTGTTATAGGCTCACGCGTTATGAACTCGCCTCCCAATAGGATGCTGTTACATTTTTTAACTTCACGCTGTCATTTTCCTCTAATATTTTTAAAACCAACAAAGCTATCTCAACAAATCTGGTATCATTTTAAAGCCCTAATAATAAGCTATCTGTCTGCCAAATGGCATTGGTATAGCTAATACAGAAAGGGAGATACAGCTGTTTGATGTTTGGGGACCAGGGGTGGACAGGTGCTGGAAGGGGTGCCGCTGGAAGGGGTGCCGCCTGTACAAACTCAATGGGGATAATCCCATGCTTTGTTCTTTTTACAATAACTAGTCATCTCCTATTGTTACAAACACCATTTTGGTCCCATTTCAAAGGATATTTAGTAGTCTTTAAGTTGGTTCAACAGACCTGTCAACTATTTGTAACAACTAATTAAATATGGATAAGACAATGGTCATCAGCTTTCTTCCTATTCGCTACACATCACAGTCAACATGAATAATCAGCCTCAATTTACCGGATTTATAAAAATGACTATAACAGAAAAAGTGTTCAACCTATGATAGCAAAAGTATACATTTTTGGAAAGCTTGTAACTAGAGGAATTCAGAAATGCAGTTTATATCAGGGAAAGGTTCATCCTTAAACAAATATTTCTGAAAATTCTAAAAATATATAGAATAAAAATTGGAGATATTCACTAGCCGGTATAATTACCATACCGACGCAGTAACTTTGACAATTATATATCATCTAATGGGTAATTTCACGAGGAATTCAAATATGTAAAAAAAAATAATGATAGGGGTAGGTATAAAAAAAAGATATATGGATCTCAAATTAAAAATTAAAAAACTCTGATATTTGTCCGAACATTTCCGATCATACCATTTTAGTTCTCATTCGTACTATTATTTTAATGGCATATTTGGTTTCCTCATGCAATTTCCCTTCAGGAAATGTATACTTTTACTACCTCAGGGGCCCGAAAATTCAAATAGCTTCAATTAAGCTAAGAAGTATACCAAATTGTTAGGTTGAGTACAAGGATTCCGAAAAAGTATAGTTTGCACTACTTCGGATGTTTGGTTAACGAGTTATCAGGTAAAACATTAAAAGGTCGTTGACCTTTGCATATGGGGTCAAAATTTAAACTTGCTCTCGTATTGAAAAATGATATCTCAAATTGTTCGTCTGATTGCAAGGATTCAAGAAATGATAGTTTTTACCACCTAGAGTGTCTGTTGTACCTTATAAAGGGGTCAAAAGGTCAGATTCTATATAGGTCAGTATACCTTGACCTTTTGACCTACACAAAATATTCCCTGTGGTAAAAAAACAACTATTTCTGCAATCCTTGTGATCATACGAACAATATGAGATATTGCTGCTAGACACTAGGGTTACAATAAATACACGTACGCGAATTTCTTTATGTGAAGCGTGATTCCGCTGCAAACCAGAAATGCATTTAATAATTTATCATAATTAAATTCAACCAGGTAATACCTGAAGACTCCACTTCTCCACTTTTGACAAAGGGAGTAAATAGTCGAAACATTTTAAAATGTACTTTATGATTTGAAATGCATAATCACCTGATTTATAAATGTGTCTATATTAACAGTTCATGGTGACACATGTAATTGACAAGTGAAAACCAGACCATAATTTGTTAGTTGATAGTTGCACATTTTAAAATGTACTTTGTGATTTAAACCATTAAATCATAACTCGAACTTTAAAGGTCACTCCATTCTATTGTGTCTGTAATTTTCAGTTCATAATGACACATAGAATAATATTGTGAAAAATCAGACGACACTTGGTCGTTTACGCTCAATTGTTATCCGTAGATAAACAATTATAAAAATTCATTGCATGACATCCAAATTAAAACCATTTAATGTATGTCCAAGAAAAGTTTAGGGCGATTGAATGAAAAATGTTGACAATTCCATTGCTTCACAGCCCAAAACTGCGCGTGCCCACGTTCTGACCATCATTTTAGCTTTACACCATCGAGAAATAAACTCAGTGAAATTGTTATAAAGATCAATGCCTGGGGAGACTAATTAAAATGTATCAGGGCCATCTGAGGCAACTGTCTCAAAATTCTGTTGCATTAAATATTGTGCAACCCGACATACCTGTAAAGAGTCATCTGCTGGATAGAACACCTTAAAGGGAAAAAACGCTGTCAAAAATCATATATGGGGCAACAGGCGCGTGCCCAGGGGGGGGGGGGGGCCTTTGGGGGCTCAAGCCCCCCGGGTCCCAAGAGGGTTAAAAAAAAAAGAGGGGAGAGAGGGGAGGAGAGGAGGGGAGGGGAGGAGGAGGGAGAGGAGGAAGGGAGGGGGAGGAGGAGGGGAGGGAAAAGGAGAGGCCGGGAGCTTTTATTAGTAGTGTCGCCCACTTATCTCTTCGTCTCTGAACCATGTGAGTGTTTTATAACAAAAGTAAATATTGATAGCAAGGAGAGCTTTAGGTCATGCAGCAAGTTAAAACCCAACAGCTCGGCCCTCTGAATAACCAGTGGCGTAACCAGGGGGATAGCCCCCCCCCCCCCCCCCCCCCCCATTGGCAAAAGAGTAAAAAATAAAAAGGAAGATAAGGAGGAAGGGTAACGAGCATAGACAATGCAAGCGGGGAGTGGCCCCCATCATTGTCACGGTGGGGACGATGCCCCCCTCAAAAGAAGCCTATTTTTTGCGCGAGTTAGTTTCAATGTTTAACTATTCAAGCTCAGTGGCGTATCCAGGGATGCCCCTACCCCCATTATTGACAAAAGAGTAAAAAGAAAATGTGGAAGAGGAGAAGAAGGAGGACGAGGGGGAGGTAGGGGAGGAGAAAGGGTAGGGGCATAGGCGGCACAAATGGGGAGGGGGTTACGAGAGGTTACGGGGTCACGTCCCCATAAATTTTATGTGGGGGACGTTAACAACTTCATACCAGTGTTAAAAATGCCAAGCTGAACAAGAAAAATGAAAATCTTTGCAAGCTTCGCGCGCATTCTTTTTACAGGTTAAAACATTATAATGGGTCTCAAACCACACCAACCAGGCCCGTAAGCAGGATTTTTGTTTAGTGGGGGCGTTTTTTCTTGAAAAGGTACATGTAAGTGTTAGAAATGCCAAATTTTCAATTTCAGTTTCAATGTTTCATTACTCAAGCTTAACAAGACGGGTTCAGCAAAGTTTTCCAAGACCATTTTTAGTTCAAAAACTGAAATATTTTGCGCGATTTGCACGCATTTTTTCTGCAGGTTTCAAAATTATAATGGATCTCGAACCACACCAAATATTCTAAATATTATGTGGAAGACGTTTAAAACGTCATAACATTTGGCCCCCCATCAAAACAGTCCTGGATACGCCATTGTTCAAGCTTAACAACATAGTTTCAGGAACGTTTTTTGGACCATTTTAGTGAAAAAACTAGAAATGTTTGCGCGCTACGCGAGTTAGATTCAATGTTTTCTTATTCAAGTTATAAAAGAAGGCTTAAGGGCCGTCTTTCTGGACCATTTTAGTTTAAAACACTAACAGTTTGTACGCTCAGGAAAGTTTTTCTGGAGCTTTTTAGTGTTAAAATAGCCATTTTGTTGCGCGCTTCGCGCGAATTGGTTTCAATGTTTATTCAAGCTGTATAACAACATGTTTCAGGAACGTTTTCTGGACCATTTAAGTATTAAAGTAAACTAGACATTTTTGCGCGTTTTGAGCGAATTGGTTTCATTTCTTTATTATTCAAGCTTAAACAAAATGGCACCATGAACGTTTTTCAGGACCATTTTAGTGTTAAAATAACTAGTTTTTGAACAAATTATTTTCATTGTTTTATTATTCAAGCTTAACAAGATTGCTTCAGGAACGTTTTCGGGACCACTTCAGTGTAAAAATAACCAATTTTTGCGCGCTACGCGACAATTAGTTGGAATGTTTTATTATTCAAGCTTAACAAGATGGTTTCAGGAACAGTTTTTTAACCTTTTATTTTTACAATAGACATTTATTTTAATTATTTTGTTATTCAATTTGAACAAGATGGCTTCAGAAACGTATTCTGGACCTTTTTATTGTTAAAATATACATTTTTGGCGCGCTACGCGCGTATTAGTTTCACTGATTATTTATTAGTCAAGCTTAACAAGATAGATTCAGGAACATTTTTCTAAACCTTTATTTTACAATAGCCAATTTTATTTTGTGCTATTCAATTTCAACAAGATGGATTCATAAATGTTTTCTGAACCTTTTTAGAGTTAAAATAGACATGTTTTTGCGCGCTACGCGAGCATTAGTTTCACTGTTTTTTTATTATTCAATCTTAACAAGATGGCTTCAAGAACGTTTTTCTAAACCTTTAATTTTTACAATAGCACATTTCTGCGCGATTCGCGCCAATTATTTTTATACTACTTTGTTATTCAATTGAAACAAGATGGCTTCAGAAACGTTTTCTGGACCTTTTTAGTGTTAAATAACATTTTGGCGCGCTACGCGCAAATTACTTTCACTGTGTTATTATCAGTCAAGCTTAACAACATGGCTTCAAGAACGGTTTGTTAAACCTTTCTTTTTACAATAGCCAATATTTTCGCGCTACGCGCAATTCCTTTTTAATTTATTCGCAATTTCAAACCCTTACGCCGTGTTGTTTGCTTTTGCAAAATTGAAGGGGGGGAAATGAAATTTGGAATGATATTGATAATAAGCCAATAATTGATTGGAAATGAAGTTATAGGCTTTTAAACAAATATTGGTCAAAATAACACACATAATCGCACCAAATCGGTTCGAAAATTCAAACAAAAAAATCCAATTCCAAGGGGCCACATCCCCCTAAGACTCCCCCTGTCCGCGTTACCGCGGATAGCGGTGCGGACCATTACCGCGGATAGCGGCGCGAACCAATGGAATTTATTTTTAAGCCCCCGGGTAAAAAAATCCTGCGCACGCCTATGGGCAATGAACATATTGTTTGGAGCCTGCAAAGAAAAAACAGCAAGAAGTGTCAAAAATGTGAACACATAAAATAATGCAAACCAATGTTATGCCCCTTTAAAGCCTAACAATACAAAGTCTCAGACCAAGCACTTGAGTGGATGATACGATGTGGCTTGATGCACATGTAATCGATTTTAAAAGCAGATTGTTGACAAAGTTGACAATAACCCAACCGTTTGTTAATAATGATAAACTGTAATACTGAAACGCATAAACCGGCTACAATTATGTATAGCAAAAGCTAGTATTAGAGGAGACATTTCTTGGGCTCTCCTATTGCTCTAATACACAGTGATCGATTTAAGCAGATTGTTGACAAGAGTTGACGAAAAACCCAATCGTTCGTTAACAATGATAAACTGTAATATTGAAATGCATGTGCAAAACTGCTACAATTATGTATTGTAAAAGCTATAATATTAGGGGAGACATTCCATGGGCTCTCAACCCATTGCTCTAATACCTTTCGTTGATAAGCTGACGCATTGATAGTGTGTGAGAGGGGACATACATGTACAGTTAAGCCCACAATTATTCATACCCCTTGAAAAAGATGTGTTTTTTGCGTTTTTCTCATATCTATACCAGCTGGAGTGGTGGAACTCTTGCTCTACACTAAAGACAATTAGTTTGCAAGTACGAATCAATATATTTGGGCTCAACATTTTTTGCATAACAATAGAATTGAACAAGAATTGTGTTTTTATGCCTGTCCAAAATTATTCATACCCCATACCAAGTCTCAGGATTAAGGCCACTTTTTGTGATAATACACATGTTTTTGACATTCCAAACATTCTTTATATTGTGTGATAGGCTTTTATATTGTTATGCAATTTTTCCATACAATGTGGATGCATTACAAATGTGTCCTATTGAATGTACAGTGAGGGATATTATAGGACAACACTCTAGCTCTTTGACAGCATGGCGAAGGGGATCAAATAACTAAGTGAGGACCTTTTTTGTGCATTGTGAATGCTCACAAAGAGGGGAAAGGCTACAAAGCTATTTCGAAGCAATTTCAAGTGCCAAATTCCATCATAAAAAGCTAGCCTAGGACATGTAACCAAAAAAAGGGGTGTACCTAGACAAAATTGCAACATAAACCATTTTTGATGTAATTGTTTCAAAATGCTCTTCCGAACATTATATTAAAAATCGATAAAATCTGAAGTTGGGGAAAAAATGCTAATTTGCATAACAATATATTTGTATATTTAGCCATATTAGTCGGGTATATACAGGGGTTACCGTGCAACCCCACCACCCAGGACTCCCCCAAACCAACTTTCTTGACTCTTTTCATGGTCCTAAAACATATTCAGGATGTTAACAAAAACAATTTCGTGTTATTCAAGATGGCGTCCAAAATGGCCGCCATAACTGGTCAAATTTCATAAAATGACATATAACAATCAAAATGCGTGGTGAAAGAAAAGTTTTAATAGTGGGATGTATGTATTAAACCCCTAAGACAATAATACCCTGTATTTTTGCTTTGTTAACATACCTAAATCCAAGATGGCCACTAAAATGGCCGCCAAAATGATGGTCAAAATTCCATAAAATTGCACAATATCAACCAAAATGTATGATAAAAATATAGTTGTAACAATGGGATGTAAGTATTAGACCACTAGTAACTCATGTCAAGTATGTTTGCTTTGTTTACATACTTAACATAAAAAATGGGTCCCAAAATGGCTGCAAAAATGTCAAATTCCATAAAATGGAACAATATCAACCAAAACGTACGATGAAAGTATAGTTTTAACAGTGGGATGTACGTTTCAGACCACTAGTAACTCATATCCAGTATTTTTGCTTTGTAAAGACATACCTTTAAATCAAGATGGCTGCCAAATTGGCCGTTGTAAAAATACTCTATAAGAGTATTATAATAATAATAATAATAATCAGTATTTATATAGCGCATTTTCCAAAGGGCTGAAAGCGCTGTAATTTTGCAGCACATTCACCAAACAGTATGTTATAAACTGCTAAGCTATTGCTTTTAGATAGGAGACCCATCTCTGTGACAATTTTGATTATGTATGACTTTTCAAAATGGCTGCCAGATTGTTAAGTTGGTGTTAAATTTTGTTTTTAAATATTATAAATGCCTCTACTAATATGACTATGTAATACTAATACCCCTTAATCTATGGGACAGCATTCGCTATATTTCTATGATAAAGCCTAGGGTTTCACACCACTAAATAACGTCTGGCCCTACCCCCTTTGAGGCAAAAGTCCAAAACCGGCCCGTTTCTATGCCGAAACGGGAGACCTATTGTAAATTACAGTTTAAAATTAGGGTATTTACTACATGTTATGGCAAAATTAATATAGTGTGAATTTTGACAGACACATCAGCGTTCTTCAGGTCCAAAAAAATTGATGCAATGATGATTTTTTAATATTTTAACAGAGACATTTGTGTTTAGGTCATTTCCGGTATCTGACGCAATTAATAATCTTAATCAACAATTGCGTGTGACCAGGAAAACTCAACTCGTACTTTTTGAAAAGGCTCTAGCTCAAAATTATGCCGGTTACCCCCCATATATGAGTTGTTGAGTTAGTAGTCAAGTTGAAACCAAATTTCAAGTTACCAGTTTCTTATAACGTCGAGAAATATCCATTTTAAAATTGTGCATACCCTATGGGAGATGTATTTGGTGGTGTGCAACCCTAGGGGCTGTATATCTAGTTTAAGTATTTAAAGATATCCAATTGGTTGCAAAAGGTTAAAATAACTGAAAACCAGTATTAGTTTATTATTAGTGTTACATTAGAAATGACCAAATTATTATATATATATATCTTTTAATCCGTCAAGTAAACGTATTTGTACATGACACGATGTGATTGAATGAATTTTGACAATGTAATGTTATTAAGATGGCCATCATAATGACAATATAATTAAAATTACCTCAAATGGACAATAAAACTACCTCCAAATGGTCAAAACAAATACCAAGGTGGCAACTACTGATCTTAATATGGTCAGAAATAGCTGATTCGACATCATCCAGTACTATAAACTAAATACCTGTATCTAACTTTCCCAGCAGATCGGTCAGTGATGTTATGGTGTTAATTATTGACTTGAAAAACCTACCTTAGTAATTGAAATATCCATCCAATAGGATCAACAAGCAGTTAAATTTGGCCAAACCAGTATTTATGGCCAACCATATATCGCGAGTTGTATGAATTTATCAATGAACATAATAATCAGAGATATATAGTATCCAATATCCTTTACTTACTGTTATAATATCTGCAATTAACCGGCTATTTCTGACCACATTTTGATCAATTGGGGCCACCTTGGTAAATATTTTGACCATTTGAAGCGGGAATGTTAGGGACGCACCATTAGATTTTCAGGGGGGGGGTAGGAAGTTTTCGGAAGAAAAAAAAATTCCCCCTCTATGCAGGCTAAAAAAAAAAAATTCACCCCCTGATGAGTAAAAAAAAAAAAAAAAAAAATTCTACCCCCACCCAACTCAATATGAATGGATACATTAAAAAAAAAAAATCGCCGCCTCGGGCGGCGCAAAAAACAAAATTCACCCCTTGCGGCGGCCAAAAAAAAAAGAATCTCCCCCGAACCCAACTTCCTACCCACCCCCCCCCTGAAAATCAAATGGTGCGTCCCTTATTGACCAATTGGAGGTAATTTTAATGGTCATTATGATGGCCATCTTAATAACATTTTATTGTAAAAATGGAGTCTATACCATTCAATCATACCTTGTCATATACTTAAAGAGTATGCAAATACGTTTACTGAGTAGATTAAAAGCTATAGATATAATAATGTATTAATAATGTAACACTTAAACAATGCACTAATACTGCTCTTAACTTATTTTAACCTTTTGCAGCAATCCGGATATTTTATAAATACTCAAACAGTGGATGTTGTCCCATTAGATTTGGGGTATTGGTGTTATACAGTATGGTCATTTACAATACAAAACAATTGATTTATATAGGTCATTTAGCATCAACTTCAACCATCTGGAAGCCATTTTGGAAAGTGATACCGAATCAAAATTGTCACAGAGGGGGGTCTTATACAACTAAAAGCAATAGCTTAGCAGTTAAGAACATAATACTAAATTGTATTTGGGGAATGCGATGCAATAGTATACACTCTTATAGACTATTTTTACATTGACAACGGCCATTATGGCAGCCATTTTGGACTTAAAGTATGTGATTACAAAGCAACAAATCTGGATATGAATTACTAGTGGTCTAATACATACATTTTGGTTGATATCATCCCATTTTATGGATTTTCACAATATTTAGAGCCATTTTGGGGCCATGTTGGCGGCCATTTTGGATTTCAAGTATGTTAACAAAGCCAACATATTGGATATTAGTTTCTAGTGGTTTAACATACATTCCATTGTTAAAACTATACTCTGATCATTCATGTTGGTTGATATATGCCATTTTATGTAATTTTACAATATTTGGGGGCCATCTTGGATTTTGGTATGTTAACAAAGAAAACCACTGGATATGAGTCTCTAGTTGTCTAATACATATATCCCACTATTACAACTATACTTTCACCACACATTTTGATTGCTATATGTCATTTTATGAAATTTGACCAGTTTTGGCGGCCATTTTGGACGCCATCTTGAATAACACGATTTTTTTTCCGGTAACATCCTGAATATGTGTTGGACCATGAAAAGAGTCTTGAAAGATGGTTTGGGGGAGTCCTGGGTGGTGGGGGTGCACGGTAACCCCTGTATATACCCGACTAATATGGCTAAATGTACCCATATATTGTTATGCAAATTAGCATTTTTTCCCCAACTTCAGATTTTATCGATTTTTAATATAATGTTTGGAAGGGCATTTTGAAACAATTACAACAAAAACCATTTATGTTGCAATTTTGTCTAGGTCAAACCGTACATGTCCTAGGCTAAGCATAATTAGGAAGAACAAGACAGTTCAAATCAGTTCAAATCAGTTAAAAACCCTGAAGAACATGGTCGGAAGCCAACAGTGTCCCCTTGTTTGACAAGAAAAGTATGGTGAAAGGCCAACATATCACCGTCAATGCTCTCCTGAACAACCTTGGTGAGTCTTGGACCAAGATATTAAGGCAGACACTCCAGCAGACATAGTACACAAGAGTTCTCCATGGACTCCGACCAAGAAAGACTCTACTCCTGAAAAGAGACAATGAGAAACTCATCTAGCATTTGCAAGAGCACTTCTGGACAAAGATCCAAGTTTTTGGTCTTCAGTGTTGGGGTTGTTTCTTTCTTGAGTCTTTCTTGGTCGGCCTCCATGGAGACCTCTCATGTGCCATATATGCTGGAGTGTCTGCCATGATATCTTGGTCCAATAATTACCAGGGTTGTTCAGGAGAGCATTGATGGTAATCTGTGGATTGTTGTTGGCCTTTCGCAATACTTTTCTTGCTAAACAAGGGGACACCGCTGGCTTCCGACTGCATCCTTCAATGTTTTTTAGTGAGTTGAACGTCTTGTTCTTCCTAATTATGCTTTGTGTGTTGAAATCTTGCATTTGGAATTGTTTCGAAATAGCTCTGTAGCCTTTCCCCTCTTTGTGAGCATTCACAATATGCACAAAAAAGTTATTTGATCTTCTTCGCCATGCTGTCAAAGAGCTAGAGTGTTGTCCTATAATATCCCTCACTGTACATTCAATAGGACACATTTGTAATGCATCCACATTGTATGCACACATCATGGAATAATTACATAACAATATAAAAGCCTATCACACAATATAAAGAATGTTTGGAATGTCAAAAACATGTGTATTATCACAAAAAGTGGCCTCAATCCTTAGACTTGGTATGGGGTATGAATAATTTTGGACAGGCATAAAAACACAATTCTTGTTGAATTCTATTGTTATGCAAAAAATGTTGAGCCCAAATATATTGATTTGTACTTGCAAACTAATTGTCTTTAGTGTAAAGCAAAAGTTCCACCACTCCAGCTGGTATAGATATGAGAAAAACGCAAAAAAACCCCATATTTTCCAAGGGGTATGAATAATTGTGGGCTTAACTGTATATACACAAATCATAACAAGATGAAGACCATCGATCCGATGCCTAAAGTTTACGAAACATTGCTTTACAAATTACAGTAGTAATGAGACCTGACCGCGAATTATCACCGTTGACAAGGTTATCAAGCGTACTTGACCGACTTTACACATGATCGATCGTACTATTACTTAATGTCACTTAATGCTATAAGAACTAATGAATATAATAATCTAGAAAAGGCTCTAATTGACTTAAATGGTATTGATGTATGGGTGCTATTTATCTCTAGCGATCTTGATGTAAAATATAAATTAATGGTAGGTAGTACATACACCACATTTTGTAATATAAGCAATGTTAACGACTTTTATCATGTATTTGACAAATTTTGTAAGTCCTTCTCCAAGCGTGCATGGAAGGCACGATTAGAGACGAAATGCGCAAACAATGACGTTTGAATTTAATATATTTGTTCATGTATATACATGTATAGTGCCATTTTCCACGTGTGCCTGACATAATTTCAGATCAATTTTGTATGATTACCTTGATTTTTTTCAAAAAATCGAGGTACTGTATTCCAACGGTTTCTTTCTTCTTCTTCTTCTTCTTCCCAACCCATCTAAAAAATGCTATTTTTTCTACAGTTTACATGCTACAATCACCTAACTTGGTCAGTAGGACCCCCTACCTGACTTTCATATAGGGTGTTCACAGTTAGGGGTCAAAGGTCACACAAGGGTCACTAGGGGCGAAAACGTGATTTTCACCTAAAACAGCCATGCAATTTAGCGAAATGATCTAGGATCGTCAAAATCAGACAACATATTCCTTATGACCGTACGCATATATTATATAGTTTGGGTTTTAAAATCAAAAAAACATTTGGGGTCTCTAGGGGTTAAAATGTAAATTTTCACTCCTCGCACTCAAAATGCTATTTTTTTCGGGAGGAAATGACCGATGAATGGATCCATGTACATATAGGGTCTTCAGCGATTAAAAGTGACATTTCATATGGGGTCACTAGGGATCATTGGCCTAAACAGGGGTAAAATATAAGACATGCTCCGATTTTGACCGGATTTGTATTGACAAGACAAGAACAAAAGTAAATCATTTTCTTGGGGTCAAAGGTCAACATGGGTCACTAGGGGTCAAGATGTAAATTTTCACTCCTCGCACTCAAAATGCTATTTTTTCGGTAGGAAATGACCGATTTCTTGGATCCATGTACATATAGGGTCTTCAGCGATTAAAAGTGACATTTCATATGGGGTCACTAGGGATCATTGACCTAAACAGGGGTAAATTATAAGACATGCTCCAATTTTGACCGGATTTGTATTGATAAGACAAGAACAAAAGTAAATCATTTTCTTGGGGTCAAAGGTCAACATGGGGCACTAGGGGTCAAGATGTAAATTTTCTCTCCTCGCACTCAAAATGCTATTTTTCGGTAGGGAATGACCCGATGAATGTCAGAATTGGTCAAAAGATTTCTTGGATCCATGTACATATAGGGTCTTCAGCGATTAAAAGTGACATGTCATACGGGGTCACTAGGGGTCATTGACCTAAACAAGGGAAATCAAGGTGTCCTGGTCTCAGACCAGATCTACTTCTAGTTGACTTTGTGTCTGTATATAATATGTATCTATCTCATGGTAAAACTTTGTAATTTTGTATTAATCTTGTGATTTTCTGTATATGAACGCACCGTCGGGTAGACGGGTGCCGCTGCTGTTTTAAAAGCGTATGTTCAAATAAATAAATAAATAAATAAATAAATAAATAAAATAAAATTAGTTTTATCGGTCGTACTCATGGAATTAATTTTTTTTCATCGATTGTTGTTGCTGTTGCACCTGTTGTAAATCTGAACCCGACAACCCGGGCCGACAACACCCTCCCAAAACTATTATGATCAGCATTGAAATTTTGATCATTATTTACGTTATTATAATTATTGAGTCACGATCGATTCTATCCCCCAAAATTATTTAAATTATTTAAAACATTCTCACCAGCTGTTCCCTGGATGAATTGGTCCGTTCTGGGTTGGTAAGACCAGATTTCTAGACGGTTTGTCTTCCTGCATCGATGGCTTGCGACGATCACGAACCTGCCGAATTAGCAACTTGATGATTTCCATGGCGGCGATTATCACCTGATGAGATCGATGACATGGATGTGCTTGGTCACAGGAAAACGGCGTTGTCACGGACTCAGCAGCCGCGTAGCCAGCCCAGCCACTCCGAGGGGGCAAGATCCCCATAGATCCCCATAACGGTCCCTATTTCAAAGAAACCAGGTCAAAAAACGGCTGATTTAACATGATTTTCCGCCCTTTTCGTCCCCATTTTGCCAATTTATTCACCTCCGGGGGGGGGGGGGGGGGGCAGTTTCCCCCCCCCCCCCCCCCCCCACTCGCTACGCTACTGGGACTCAGGGAGACTGGCTTGTTGTTGTACATATCACTATCAGCGGCTGCTGTTGTTGTGAACTGTTTGATTGCTCATCTGCGACGTCCAACTCCATGCGTAAAGTATCCTCTCGATCGATGTTTACATCTACAAATCGTCAAGTTCACGATTTTGTGTACGATTTGAACGGGGCACGGACATGACGGAGAAGACGGTAGGTAGCAGGCGACTGAGCTTGGGCTGTTAGTGTTATTGGGTTTTTTTTGTTTTTTTGAAGGTACAAATTTGATACTTTATTTCAATTTCTACAGAAGTCATAACAGTTGTTATGCACAGGTACTACATGACTACTTTGTGGAACAAGGGTTTAAAGACAATTTGAGTTACCAAAGATTTTTTGACAACAATTACTGAAACAAGGCAGACTCGTTTTGTGAAAATTGATGATTTGGTACTTTCTTTAAATTGAACTGCCTAATTATTTGGACAGATTTAAACTACATGCATGGTCACATGGACATGGATACTATATTAACCCTAATCTCCTACCCACATTTTCCAAGGAAATTCTCTTCAAACACAAGAGCGCGGACAAAAAGAGTGGCCATGCTCCAGGGGCTTGAACCCACAATCTCTCGGTTGAGAGACGAACGCCATTAGAGTTATTGTCGAATAAGATTTTCGACTGGGGGCCGGGATGTAATGTCCAAATCTGTGTTTTGATTTTGGAATGTTTGTTTTTTAAATTTCCCCCTCGAGTTTGTTTTAGTTTATGTCGCAAAGCATGATGAGCAGTGGCGTACCCAGAGGGTGGCCAGGGGGTCCAGGCCCCTCTGGAATAAGCCCGTCGGTAAATTCGAGTTAGTGTTATTAATATTGATGTCA
The DNA here is from genome assembly GCA_035610835.1 of Ophiura sarsii. NCBI lineage: Eukaryota > Metazoa > Echinodermata > Ophiuroidea > Amphilepidida > Ophiuridae > Ophiura > Ophiura sarsii. The sequence continues at coordinate 70,546,251 of CM069441.1, read as the reverse complement.
GTTTGGCCGGTCCCGCTTATTGGCGTGAATTCAATTTTAATTTTAAGCTCAAAATATCATTTAAGTACTCACGAAAGGAAACAAAACTCAGAAGATGTGATGATAGCATATGCAATCGAAGAACGAACAAACAAAGGTTTTAAAACCTATTGATGGATAAATGTAGAAGGGTTGAAAACACCAATCTCTGATCTCCGAATGATATCTCCGATGAATTTTTATTTGATCCTTCTGGTTTGCAATCAGAATACGATATGACCCGCCGAGGAAACAAGGAAAAAGGGGCCAAACCGGACGAGATATGCTTGACTGAACAACAAAGCAAATTTCGCGGGCTGGCGAATCCCGACTCGGGATTGGTTTAAAAACGTGAACCACGCCCGCTGCAAAGGCCGGAAAACTAAAACGTGCCGGCAACCCTAGTGCATGAGCAATTCAGAATTATTTAGACAAGCAAAACAATTCGTTTATTGTTTTTCAAAATCGGAGCAAGTTTAAATGTTGACCCCATATGCAAAGGTCAACGACCGTTTTACGTTTTACCCGATAACTCGTTAACCAAACATCGGAAGTAGAGCAAACTATACTTTTTCGGAATCCTTGTGCTCAGCCGAACAATTTGGTGTGCTTTTTTAAGCTTAATTAAAGCTATTTGAAATTTTTGGGCCCCTGTATGGCGGTCATTTTGGAATTTGCGTTATAAAAGAACGTTCCCGTCACTTTTGAGAGGTGCATGGGAGCTCATTTTCTCTTAAAATGGTTCTAGTTGACAAATTCACTAAGAAACTAAGGTATCAAGAAATTGGTCACGGAATCCAAGATAATGACTCTACTAAATATAAATGTGTAAAGTTAAAATCATGTCGCGAAAGCCCAAATCCGTGTGTAACGCGAAAGGAGGCGAGCTTAAAACACATGACCATAGTCATGTACATGTATGTAAAACCGATGAATTAGGGCAAGTTCACTGTGTAGCGAATGAGAGAAAGCCAAGGACAATGCAATCGATTCATGATTACCTTTGTTACATAATAGTTGTCACGTTTGTTGAAACAGTATATTATAGAATATAAAATAATCTATAAAATGAGAGCAAAATCATGTTTGTACTATAGGAATGTTATGGTAAATTGAACGTAGAATCGGGAACAATTTATATATTCCACATAGAGATTGTACACAGCGCCACCGGCAACGCCGCCACCGCCACCACCCCTGACTTTTACAATATAATCAATCATATCTCAGCCAAACAGTTATAGAAATACCTGATAAAGCCTATGTAGCTAGATAAATAGGCTTTCAAATGACACCTCAACCATAGATCTACCATATTTAGTTGTTGAGTTAATAGAGAGAGATGGATGATTTGTCACCAAAAATGCAACGCCACCACCCTTTTTGGGTGGTTAGTTCAAAACACATGGCCATAAAACATTAAACTCCCATTTTACTTCCAACCTAACAAGAAGAGTCTTAAAAAAGACAAAAATCGCTTGAGTTCGAATGCAAGCAGAAATAAAGGAAGCGTATCATGAAGAGAATTGTGTCATACCATTACCAAAACGAGCACTCTCAGTTTTCTTGAAATCAAGTGTTCAAGATTTGTTTTTATAATATAATAGAGTAATATTTATATTGTACATTACCCAAATTGGAATATTTTGTATCTAATTATGAATAGACTTACCACATCATCAAAGTCAACCGGGTTCAAAAAACAACTGATTAATTCATGGATAATTAATAATCAAATAGGCATAATGTTTAAAAAATAATTAATTATGAGTAATTAATGATTGATTAATGATCAATAATTAGTGATCAATAATTAATTAATAAATAATGAATTTATCAATTAATTATTAATCCTTATTTATCATCAATTTATTATTGAGTATTTAATGATAAAACAATAATGAAAGATCAATAATTAATCATTAATCAATTAATGGGCCCGGGTCCATCTGGCCCAATGGTAAGTCCGACTCTGAGCACAATCAACAAACAACAAGCCCTGTAAATATCAACAAAAGATGCGAAAGAATACTAAATATTTGATACGAATACGATAAACATTGAAACATAATATGAAGCATTTACAAGTATTATCGTTGTCTTTAAATCAGATCCACTAATTGATGACAATTTAACATAAGCATTGGCAACGTATCTCGTGCGCTATAATCATTCTTAATTTTAATTGATTTCTTCATGTTTACTAATTTGCTTCTTAATTTATTTGACTGCATTTATAGTATAGGTAACTCCTTATATGCATGTCTGGGGTGTGTAACAGTTGCTTATACATGCATATAATGAACTCGGATTATCCACAGTAAAACCTCACTGAAACAAGTATCTCTTGAATCTTTCTTAAAATAAACTCACTGGTAAACTTAGTACATTTATATAGTTTAGTCAACTTAAAAATACATTTGATTAGTTATTTAGATGCACACTAATAATGTTAAATACCCTGGCTGTCGGGAAATGGTGGATCTTTATCTTTATACCATTTTGTTAAAGATGGATGATGATGAGGTACCACTGTTGCAGTATGTGTGTACAGTGAGGTGTGTGGGGGTGTGTATGGATATTATTTGACCCAAACAACCGTCTACCCAGCCCAGTCATCTTTGTTTACATTGCATCTCCTTACACTCCAGTCGCACTCTACATGTAGTCTTACCACTACTGATATACATGATGTACATTTAGCTCAACTGTGCACTAGATACATTTAGATTAACAATATTGTACAAATCAGTAGCATTATTAAGCACAGACAACGATCTCATTCATGGCGTAGCAGCAGCACAAGGCAAACGATACTGTCAGTATCATACTGATGCCATCAGTCTGATGGGTGACTTTACGTGACAATATCTTTCCCAATTTTTCTTCTTGAATTGGAACGTGAAGAAATTAATTGGTAGAGCCTCATTACCGTGTTAGTGTTCCTTCGCACACAGCTAACTAGCACAATCCAAAATATATATATATATACATGTATATACTGTTCTATTTTCAGTGTATTCAAACTAAAAATTAGTAACACTGTTAAGTTGAAGTTTGCAGCATTGGTGCAATTTTCCTGACCGATTAGCCAAATGAAGGCAATGTAAATGTTTCCTGCTGTGTTATTTCTGGTCAAATGTCAGAAGTCTGGTTTTTGGCAATTTCACACTGAAATCAAGCTCAATTGCAACAAACGCCATTGTAACGTACGTGCATTGGGATGTGGTGATAAGTTTTGATCTATTCCCGATATAGCTTTTCAAGGATATCTCTTAACTTGTCTATTAAAGGGGCATTAAGAGATGTGTTGGAGGCAGCGCCCTCAATTATGATAAAAACTGAGATTAGTTTATTTTTATAATTGTATTACATGTATGAACTTACACCTATAAGGATTAAGAAAAATCAGCTCTCTTTGTACAAGAAAACGTCGATTCAAAAATTTTACGTCCGGCTGTATCCCCCTGCAGTACGCGTGATACATAACGCAAACCATATTTGCATAGAGGGCGTTTTTCAATAAATAGCGATGATATTGTTTTAATCAAGTTTTGCTGTGTTTTTGTTAGTAGAAACAACAATAATGGCAATTTTTAATGTTCATCTTAAATTCTGAAGTAATTTTTTAAACATTTAAAATTTTCAACACCACTTCATGTCCCTTTAATTGTATAGCTTTATTGCTCAGTAGCACAAAAAACTAAATCACTCAGTCAACAATGCGGCAATTTTGCCTACGTGCGAAGCAATGCAATGGTAACGTATTTGTCGTGACGTTTTATCAATGTATGCATAGTGTACATGAAACGGCCTTTAAATCAAATCGGTTTCATTCTCACTGCGCGAGAAAAATACTTTATAACCACGATGATCACTATAACTTGAGTTAGAACATTTCCATTACTATACAGTTTCCAAATATATCGCATCTCACACAGGTGATTGTAGGACTGACTAATAAACCAAGTCCGATTGAATACAGTATATTAACGTCAATGAAATTCAACAAGTTATTGGCCCTGAATTTTACCTGTCAACACCCCGACTAAAACACCAGGTCAATATGTGAGGTTAAATATGCCCATAGATACTGTAGTAATTGAATCTTGTGAGGGTTAATATGGAACAAATGAAGTGGGGTTTACTAGCTAAGCTAAACATTATAATATTATCTATTCTAAGTCATTACAATAAACAGTATAAACATTTATAATTATCCCTTTTCTTAAGTTATCCCAATTAGCAATTAGGTTGAATTAGTGACTGGTTGAATCACTTTAATCCAAAATAGTAACTTTAATCTCAAGGAAGTAATGCCTACACTAGTAATACACTGTAATTAATAGTAGCAATGCAGAAATACATGCATTTGGCGGCTATGTATAAGGCTGATTGAACTGGGTCCCTCACAAGCCTTACACAAGGTAAAAATTGGACATTATTACGAGCGCCCTCTTCAACGTTCAAACTGTGTGTTTGTGAATAATCATGAATCGGAAAGGTGGTCACGCCTCCTGGATATAAACTGCAATAGCAACGCCGCCTAGTGACGCTATAGGGCGTTGCTTCGTCTGCTTCATTTTAATATTTAAGTATAATAACAGGGGATGTAGTCTTTCGTCGCTATATTTAAATGATCATTATGTTCCAAAATGTTGAAATATTAGAGAAATAGCCCATCAGATATCACTATCTATAGGAGTGTTAGATAAAATATTGGAATAGCAATTACGGAATTATTATTCCATGATGGTAAGATGTTTTAAAGTCTATGAAACAAGTACGGGTAAGATTCAAAGCTTATTTTCTCAATGAATTACGTTCATATCATATTTATTTTTAGAATTCCGTACTTCCTTATATACTCAAGTTATATTTTATCCTCATTTGAAAACAATCCAGGTAATATAACGTCTAATGTAGTGATATTAGAATTACTAAACTTTGTTCACCAAAACTACCAGAAGTAAAAAGCCCATTTCATAATCATGCGAGTTTACTCTCCTTTCAAATATCCCGCGTCAATCCCAAGAATAAACTGAATGGTCTGTAATATCGATGAATGACTCATGATTGATTTCTTTTGATTCACTTTCTACCCGAGTCGTCGGTGCTCATCAAAATACACCGTGATGCAATGTAACGCAAGGCCAGTCTCTATTCAATGTTATTGATTGAGATAATGTTACAAATACTGCATGTAGTATTGAGATAAGTCATTGATGTCTGACAGTGCTATCGATTTAGGGATTATAATTCCGCGAAGTAGACATTAACTTTTCTGTTTGATTTACTGATGAACATTTGAATTGCATAATGTCTGGTTTACCGCGAGCTTTGGGATGTTCTCGTGCAATTGATTGACCGGGAAGGGACCTTTATGGATTTTAATGGAAATCAGCCCAAACTTACAACTGTAAGGATTAAGAAAAATCAGTTGCCTTTGTGCAATAACACATTGTTTCAAAATATTCTATCCCCGGCTCGGACAGATTTTATGGTCATTGGGAAATAACGACATTCAAATAAGTATTTGGTATTTGTTAATTCTCTGCCACTGTAATCGGGAACTGTCACTGTGGCCGAGTGGTCTAAGGCGGTGGTCTAATGGAAACTTTTGCGCGTGAGTTCGAATCTCACTGGAGTCACCTTTTTTGTCTTCATATTACTTATGATTTTGAAGTAATTATGAATCGTATCGCCCTGTAACTCAGAAAATATTCATGATTTATTATCTGAAATGTAATTCGGCATGAAATCTACTGTCTAAAAAAAAGTTTGGTACATAAACTATGATGTGACTTTGATAAAATATGTACACAAACATTATCTAAATATGTTCATTTTGCATGTTGGTTCTCGGGGAGGGGCATCCATTTTCTACTACAAGGGAGTTTGTTTTCTTAACAGAATCCCCACTGAAGAAAATTGAAGCTGCATACATAATTTGTACCACAAGCAATTTCTATAATTGATGTAATGTGTTATTCGAAACATTAAATTGTAAAAATACATTGATATCACGAGGTTCGAAATAGCTCAGTCGGTAGAGCTTTAGACTCTCAATCAACAAGCCGTAGGTTCGAATCTTTATTGAAGTTCTTAATGTTATTTATTTATATTATTTTACGTTATTTATTTATTTATTTATTTAATATTATTATCTATTTACATTTTTTTTTTTAATTGACATTTATTCATATTGATTTTTTTTTAAAACTTTCTTCTATCTTGATGGGTTTATTTATTAATTATGTGTTCATTTGATTTTCAATTAATTGAACATTAATGTTATACATTATATTTATTTATTCATTTGTTTGTCTAAGGATTTAATAACTTATCTAATTAATGAATTAATATATTCATTTATTTATTTATTTACCCATTAATTAATTAATTATGAATACATATTTCGATGTGGTCGAGCTCATAAACTTATCTTTTCATGATAAATAAAAAGATCACATGGTGTTTCAATTCGTATTAAAGCAAACACAAACTATTAACTTCAATTTTATAATACAGTGTTTTAATTATAATTTCAAAATCTGTCGTAACCAGCCCATGATACTTAAAGCGTGTTCAGGTTATTTGAAATGACATTGGATTACAATATCGCTGACGCTAAACTGAATGACTAAATTAATATATCGCGCTGACGCTAATAACGAGGTCGTACTACAAATTAAATTGAATGATGATAATCGATTGGCCATCCACTATTTACTATTGAAGTGTTACGTGTAATGTAAACCAATTATTACCATATCAATTGGATCACGCTTTCAAGTCCTGAACACTGATTGAAAAGATCGCTACATATGTGCTAGCATTGTAGCGGTATGGTGTAGAAGTCCCAAGTATGCAAATGAGCTCACTGAATACAATGTCATGCTCTACCACACATCTACCCAGTACTCAACAACGGAATAAATCTCATTATCCTCATTTGCATACTTGGGACTGATACACCATACCCTTACCTTAATAAAGGTGCGTGACCCATTTACCAGGGAGTTACATAATCACTTCGATAGTGAAAAGCAATTATGCAGTATCAGACCTGGATCACTGCGCATGAATGGTATGAATTATAGGCGCTTATCCCTTTAGGTATACTTGTCTCAGGATAAAAAATCTCGATAAATACGAAATAAAATAACATTGACAAAACTACATGCTGTGATAGGATTCGAACCCGTAACCCGCTGATTTCAAATCCGACACCTTACCGCTGAGCTAAATCTATTCGATGTAAATTAAGTAAGAAAAAAACATTATACAGTTCAACATAAGCTTAAAATGCTTTATATTTCCTATTTTAAGCGTTTTTAACACAGAGTTTTCGCCTAAAAGCAGTTAAAAAGCTGTTGCACTTAAAGAATCTAATTTTGATTTAAACGACACTTAACAATTAAGGACATCTATTTCGTTCGTACACACTTCAATGTGTCGTTAACAGCCACAGTCTATCGTTGCATCATGGGGGTTTAAACGATAGGTACCTGATGACTCGGGTACGTACATCGACTCGTGTGACTTTTGTCTAGGACAATCACTTGAGAGGAACAAAAGATGTTACCTGTCAATCAAAAATAAATTGAGACTAGATAAACTAGCCATCAAGCGATGGCGCTCTTGATAATGTCCCTGCTCTAAGGCTTGTGCCCTGTCGTCCCTTCTGCATAGTATTAGTAGAGTTGGCCAAATCTTGTCATTTCGTAGTAACAATGTGCAATGTTTTAATATTCTTTTAATTATTTCTCCACAATAACAACATGATATATGTTCATATTTTCGTATCGAGATCTCATATACATTTTAAATACATCTGGGTATAAATACCGATTTAAAATACATGAAAGCAATTCATAGACTCCCCCACAAAACCTGAATTGAATCTGAATTCATATGTCAACGTCGTCCCCGACGTTGACAAAAAACGGGTGATGAGGAGAAGGACGACGACGAGGACGACGATGAAAGTATAGTCCGGTTCTGTAATGAGTTTGAATTACTTTTTTAAAACTACTCGGTGCCTTAGTTGCACTACTCCTGAGGTTGCCCATGAAAGAACATGTAGGTACGTACGCCTTCCTGGGTACGTATTATGATTTACCATAATCAAATATCTGATCATGAATTCAAATTGAAAGGTTTGTATATTATACTAAAAATACGGTCATAGAATACGAATACACTGTTAGAAAAAGGGTGCTTCATGGGTTCTTGGCTGTCCCGTATATGGAACCCTAAGGGTTTGCAGGTTTTTGCAGGTTTGCAGGACCCAAAAAGGTTCTGTAGAGAACCATTAGAGGTTCTAAAGACCCATTTTTTGCTCATTTTGAACCTTAAAATGGTTCTTTATGGAACCTTTTAAGGTGCTATAAAGGGTTCCATATACGGGACACCCAAGAACCCCTGAAGCATCCTTTTTTCTAAGAGTGTATAGGTTAGTTATTTGTTATGAAAAGAATTAGTAGAGCTATCGTTTCAAACATGTTTCTATTATGAATTTGGAAGAAAATTGTAAGTTTCTTTGATTGCAAATGTCAGCCAGTCCTAAAGTGAATTTATTTCTATAGATTTACAACTCTTTCGACCACAAATGATGTTTCTTCGTGTCTGACCGTATCGTGCCTTGGGGACATTTAATCATGTTCTGAGCCCCTATCGGAAATATGATATCTTCTAAAAGCGTCCAATTCAATATGCCAATATCTGTCACGGCTCTATTACTGTAGTGACACACTTTGACTGTAACACTTCACCTATTTCTCATTATTTTTATACTTGTGATTATCGAAACTGAACCTTAGCCTTTGGCTTTTAGCTTGGTCCAAAATGGGTTCAAAATCTACAGAGCTTCCATAAAATATACATGTAAACATTTTATACTACCAGGTATCCCGTGCTTTCCATGGCATCTTCCTTTAAAAATAATTGTCCAACAACATCCTAAAAAGATGAATATTGGATGAGTTTTACGTGAATGGCCTTTTCGCCCTTCACGTCAAACTCAAAATGCCATACGAACATTTCAGATACTTGCATTTCCCTAATGCCAACATTTGACAGATAAACACTCAAGCTGAATTCGTGTCTAATGATGTAAAAACAATTTCAGACCATAGTCTTTGCAAATCATGTCTTGGAATACACTATAGGAGAGGTCTCTTTGGAATGTCTTTAGTGGTATACAAAATAGTGTTTTGTTCATAAAACCTATTCAGGTCGAGTGTGAAGGGCCTCTGCAATGTATTGTCAAATCCGAAGTTCTTTTAGAACGATATTTAGCAGTCGTCTGTCTCTACTTATGTGGCCCTCCAATCGATTAATGCGACATGAGACAAACACATCGACACAACGTCACAGTATGAAACGTACCGGCGCATTTTAGAGTCAGAATGCGTCAAAAGAGTGCATAAGTGTGAAGTGTCATCTCGTATATATATCTAGCCATTCGACTAGAACGTATACGCTATAATGAATATTTGATAAGATAACACGCCAACTGAAATGAGTGATATTTTCGTCCTCTGCTTTCAAACTGAACGTTAATCATATAGTGTGTATTTTAATGATAAAAGAAATATTGTGAATGCATCTTTAATCCTTTCCGTCGTCATAGCATATTTTCACTACAATAAGTGAGTAGGCCTATATAGTAATTAAGTTCAGAGTTGGTATATTATTAACTACGCGAGGAAAGGTTATTCAACTTTTATCCCACAAGTCAGTGAAGCATCCTTTTTGTAACCATGTTGCATTTGAATGTTGCTATTAACGTGCATCATGTTATTATTGGTGCGACATATTTACAAGGGGGCACAGCACTAAATAAACCGCCCATTGGATTACATGTAAATTAGGGCTAAAAGAGTCGCTATTTTGGGCCCTTAGTAACTCTTTTTGGAATGTCTCGAATGCTTTATTCTAACAAACAAATATTAAAATTTCATAAAATCGTCAAGAACAGATACCCTTTCCAATTAGATTTTACGATATGATCATTTAAACAGCGCCACCCTATTTTCAGCCCGGACGCTCGCCTTCTAACCGCCCCCGATTACGTGTGTTCATCCACGTGATAAATTTTCGATAATCGAAAATCAATATTTTGCAATATCCTGATCAAAGTACAAGAGATTAGCTTTCATTTTAATTATGAAATGCTACCCTCACGCCAAACTGATTCCCAAAGGACCCCATTAATCACAAAATCGTTTTTTGTTTTTGACGGAACTTACTACCATTACACAAAACGAGGAGTGATTTAGTGCTGTGCGCCCTTATAACACACAACAACAAAATAAAATAAATTTTTTTTTGGCATTTTTGTAAACACCAAGTATTATCAAGATAAACTGTCAATATAGTTAATTTAAATACCACTTCTAACTAAACTTATGTTACTTAACGCATCGATACTCAATTTCTAATGTTCGAATTTTGGGCACTTTAAAGCCATTTTGCAGAATTTCTATGTTTTTATAATCTCTTTCATTCATCATGAGATGTTAATGAGACTATTTATGTTTCATATTATGTTAAAAGTATATATATGCGATGTTTTAAAAACCTAATGAACCATGAAACTGATTACGCAATGGCGTGCTCACCCTATATCAAACCTTAAAATTGTAGATCCAAAATTGCCGAATTTTAGGGGTATGGGTGAAAAACGTTTCAATTTGAAATAATAATAGGCCTAAATTGTCTTTTTATCTGTCACGCATAATGTATCGTATGTCAGGTAAACTCACAATGTAATTTGTTTTGGGTTATATCCTCTACACTCTGAGAAATTAAAGAACCCTTTTTGTCCTGCCAGGAGAACCCTTAAAGGTTCTTTAAAGAACCAAAAACAGTTCCCCAAACGTGATACAGAACCATTTTTGGTCGATACAGAACCATTTTTGGTCGATACAGAACCATTTTTGGTTCTATGAAGAACCTTGTTTGGTTCTTCAATTTTCAAGAAACTTTTTTGAAGGTTCAAGAGAGAGGTTCCTTATAGAACCTTCAAAAAAGGTTCTTGAAAATTGAAGAACCCGAAAAGGTTCTTCATAGAACCAAAAATGGTTCTGTATCAACCAAAAATGGTTCTGTATCATGTTTGGGGAACTATTTTTGGTTCTTTAAAGAACCTTTAAGGGTTCTCCTGGCAGGACAACTTTAGAACCATTTTTTCTAAGCGTGTAGGGAATTGCCCAGAGTACTGTTATTGACACTTTTATACTTTGAAAGCCCTATATTTGTCTTAATTTAGGCCCAAATTAAACCTAGTCACCCCCCCCCCCCCCCCCCCCCCCCCCGACATGATTTGATATCAATGACAAATTGGTTGAAATCCCTGTTTTGATCAAAACTCATCTGAGTACCCTTAAAATATTGATTGTAGTATAGTTGATTGCCCAAATTGCCAATGGTCACAGGACACAGGTCACTAATAGGTATATCAAATAAGGTGGAGCCGTTTCAAAAAATCCTTAAAATCGTGATACGTGTCTCTATTTTAAATAGAAGTTGTCAAAAAATCATAACATTTTTGGTATCATATTAAAGACAATTTATCCAGCTACTGTCTAGCAACAGTGAAGTTATCAATCTAAACGTCGAGTGAGTCAAGGGTGGAGCCGGTGGGTGAGGCGCCGGTGGGTGAGGCGCCCATAGGTTTCTACACGAAATAGCGGAAAACTAGAACTTTTGAAATTGATGCCATTTTAAAAGTATACATAGGAAAGTTTTCAAACTTCTCATATGTGTTAATAACATGTGCCTGCTACTATGAATAATAATATTGAATTGTTATCTAGACATTCTCTACTAGAATATGATGTTTAATTCAGGGAGTGTTTTAATGTAAAAAATACACAGTTTTATTCATTTTATTGATTAAAACAATGGCCAAATCGCAGTCTCTCTATTTCATTTGTGTGACTCTTCGGTACTTTTCTACCCTGGGTAGTAAAACATTTAACTAAAAAAGCCAGAAGTGTTTCTTCACAGAATTGTTCATAGATTTATGAAAAATTTGCTATTTAGACCTATTTTGGACCACCCTGTATTCAAAATAAAAGGAACTTTAATGATATTCATGTAGTTTATTTTGATAACCATTTTCCTTAAAATTAAATAGTCCATGCTAACTAAATTTCATAGAATATTATATACAAACCTTCATTTTATGCATTATTTCATCATCATTTTAGACACCCTGTACTTTTCCTGTGTACATTTTGGGCAGGTGATTCTTAGCAAATTTGGTAGCACCTTCTGCGGTTGTTCTGATTTTGGTGACTATCTTCAAACCCTAATTGTACAAACTATCAAAATATTTTGTGAGGAGCAAAAACTATCAACTTTTTTATGTTCCACCCTGTAAAAATGTTACACACCCTGTATAATTTGATTCTTTTTGCAAAAATGAAAAACCTTGAATCATAAGCTTTCCAACAATATATAGTTTGTGGGTCATTAAGTATGTAAAACTTAAGTTTTGTCCCGTTTAATCAGAATTGGTGCATTTCTCAACATTATTAGAAGTGAAACATTTTTTTGGACCAGTTTGTGACTTCTGACCCAATATGGTTTAGTCATCTTTGTTATCTGGGCGCAACCTGTAATATTGTACATTATTCTGGTTCCTTTGTGGACCCCTATGGATCTCTATACATAATGTTGACGTCTGAGGTAGTCTTGTCACAAACCTGTCACTGGATAAACACAAAATGGCACGCAGACTGAGATAGTGACATCCTTATAATACATCTCACTTCTCCGTGACGGCAGCTGGAATTAAAGGGTCAACGGGTCATCTTTTGAAATGGTTTCTATCAGAATATGGCGTTGCAAAAAGCCTTCTTATTAATATTGCCACCTCAGCCAGTGTAAAGACCATCAAAGGCGTATAGCTGAAAAACGTCTCAAATTTCAAATACTTGGAGCCTATGTTCTAGACACATCTCAGGAATTCAAAGCAGGAAAGCACAAGTATGGGTTGCCTACAATAAACTGCAGAAGATCTGGAAATCTGATCTCGAAAGAACAACAAAAATCAGATTATTCAAAGCCTGCGTAGAAAGCATTTTGTTGTACGGCTCTGAAACATCACTATCTGTGGAAACACATGGACCATTAGCAGGAAAAATTGAAGACCGAATCAACGGATGCTACAACTGTTACGTAGAATATTTTACATCAGTTGGAGGGATCACATCCCAAACACTGTGGTATATGGCGATATCCCCCCTATAACATCACTAATCAGGCAGCGTCGTTTATGTTTTGCTGGCGCCACTGCATACGAACAACCAACCGACCAAAGAAGATTTCTCGATGTACCCCATCATGCTTAGCGCCCCTACACTCTAAGTTTCAGGGATTTAAATTTTAAATCTTAATCAGGATTTTAAAAATTTAAATCTAACAAGATTTAATTTTAAATCTGAAAAGATTAATTATCGAATATTTAATCACAGACTCGATTTTAGTTTAAATCTTTGAAAGGATTTAAATTTTAAATCAATCAGATTATCATGATGAGTGCACGTGATCCATCCGATTCTTTTCGCTACGTTGTCACGACGCCATCTTTTTGCGATTTTGTGTGCGGCGGCGTACGTAGTAGGCTGTGGGGAAACATCGGGAGAAATTCTTGACCGAAAATAGCTTCAATGCCATCATTACTGACACACCAAAAGACAGGCATCAGCCCAGTGCACATCCGAGAGCATTTTGAACAGTTTCACGGTGATAAGATGTAGACTTTACTAGAATTTGTGTTTTTCTGTTCTGACTCGCCGGTGGATGGAGTAAAAGTCAGGAATGAATGCACAAGCCTTAGAGCAGGGACATTATCAAGAGCGCCATCGCTTGATGGCTAGTTTATCTAGTCTCAATTTATTTTTGATTGACAGGTAACATCTTTTGTTCCTCTCAAGTGATTGTCCTAGACAAAAGTCACACGAGTCGATGTACGTACCCGAGTCATCAGGTACCTATCGTTTAAACCCCCATGATGCAACGATAGACTGTGGCTGTTAACGACACATTGAAGTGTGTACGAACGAAATAGATGTCCTTAATTGTTAAGTGTCGTTTAAATCAAAATTAGATTCTTTAAGTGCAACAGCTTTTTAACTGCTTTTAGGCGAAAACTCTGTGTTAAAAACGCTTAAAATAGGAAATATAAAGCATTTTAAGCTTATGTTGAACTGTATAATGTTTTTTTCTTACTTAATTTACATCGAATAGATTTAGCTCAGCGGTAAGGTGTCGGATTTGAAATCAGCGGGTTACGGGTTCGAATCCTATCACAGCATGTAGTTTTGTCAATGTTATTTTATTTCGTATTTATCGAGATTTTTTATCCTGAGACAAGTATACCTAAAGGGATAAGCGCCTATAATTCATACCATTCATGCGCAGTGATCCAGGTCTGATACTGCATAATTGCTTTTCACTATCGAAGTGATTATGTAACTCCCTGGTAAATGGGTCACGCACCTTTATTAAGGTAAGGGTATGGTGTATCAGTCCCAAGTATGCAAATGAGGATAATGAGATTTATTCCGTTGTTGAGTACTGGGTAGATGTGTGGTAGAGCATGACATTGTATTCAGTGAGCTCATTTGCATACTTGGGACTTCTACACCATACCGCTACAATGCTAGCACATCCCATTGGTTTTATGTAGCGATCTTTTCAATCAGTGTTCAGGACTTGAAAGCGTGATCCAATTGATATGGTAATAATTGGTTTACATTACACGTAACACTTCAATAGTAAATAGTGGATGGCCAATCGATTATCATCATTCAATTTAATTTGTAGTACGACCTCGTTATTAGCGTCAGCGCGATATATTAATTTAGTCATTCAGTTTAGCGTCAGCGATATTGTAATCCAATGTCATTTCAAATAACCTGAACACGCTTTAAGTATGGGCTGGTTACGACAGATTTTGAAATTATAATTAAAACACTGTATTATAAAATTGAAGTTAATAGTTTGTGTTTGCTTTAATACGAATTGAAACACCATGTGATCTTTTTATTTATCCATGAAAAGATAAGTTTATGAGCTCGACCACATCGAAATATGTATTCATAATTAATTAATTAATGGGTAAATAAATAAATAAATGAATATATTAATTCATTAATTAGATAAGTTATTAAATCCTTAGACAAACAAATGAATAAATAAATATAATGTATAACATTAATGTTCAATTAATTGAAAATCAAATGAACACATAATTAATAAATAAACCCATCAAGATAGAAGAAAGTTAAAAAAAAAATCAATATGAATAAATGTCAATTAAAAAAAAAAAATGTAAATAGATAATAATATTAAATAAATAAATAAATAAATAACGTAAAATAATATAAATAAATAACATTAAGAACTTCAATAAAGATTCGAACCTACGGCTTGTTGATTGAGAGTCTAAAGCTCTACCGACTGAGCTATTTCGAACCTCGTGATATCAATGTATTTTTACAATTTAATGTTTCGAATAACACATTACATCAATTATAGAAATTGCTTGTGGTACAAATTATGTATGCAGCTTCAATTTTCTTCAGTGGGGATTCTGTTAAGAAAACAAACTCCCTTGTAGTAGAAAATGGATGCCCCTCCCCGAGAACCAACATGCAAAATGAACATATTTAGATAATGTTTGTGTACATATTTTATCAAAGTCACATCATAGTTTATGTACCAAACTTTTTTTTAGACAGTAGATTTCATGCCGAATTACATTTCTGATAATAAATCATGAATATTTTCTGAGTTACAGGGCGATACGATTCATAATTACTTCAAAATCATAAGTAATATGAAGACAAAAAAGGTGACTCCAGTGAGATTCGAACTCACGCGCAAAAGTTTCCATTAGACCACCGCCTTAGACCACTCGGCCACAGTGACAGTTCCCGATTACAGTGGCAGAGAATTAACAAATACCAAATACTTATTTGAATGTCGTTATTTCCCAATGACCATAAAATCTGTCCGAGCCGGGGATAGAATATTTTGAAACAACGTGTTATTGCACAAAGGCAACTGATTTTTCTTAATCCTTACAGTTGTAAGTTTGGGCTGATTTCCATTAAAATCCATAAAGGTCCCTTCCCGGTCAATCAATTGCACGAGAACATCCCAAAGCTCGCGGTAAACCAGACATTATGCAATTCAAATGTTCATCAGTAAATCAAACAGAAAAGTTAATGTCTACTTCGCGGAATTATAATCCCTAAATCGATAGCACTGTCAGACATCAATGACTTATCTCAATACTACATGCAGTATTTGTAACATTATCTCAATCAATAACATTGAATAGAGACTGGCCTTGCGTTACATTGCATCACGGTGTATTTTGATGAGCACCGACGACTCGGGTAGAAAGTGAATCAAAAGAAATCAATCATGAGTCATTCATCGATATTACAGACCATTCAGTTTATTCTTGGGATTGACGCGGGATATTTGAAAGGAGAGTAAACTCGCATGATTATGAAATGGGCTTTTTACTTCTGGTAGTTTTGGTGAACAAAGTTTAGTAATTCTAATATCACTACATTAGACGTTATATTACCTGGATTGTTTTCAAATGAGGATAAAATATAACTTGAGTATATAAGGAAGTACGGAATTCTAAAAATAAATATGATATGAACGTAATTCATTGAGAAAATAAGCTTTGAATCTTACCCGTACTTGTTTCATAGACTTTAAAACATCTTACCATCATGGAATAATAATTCCGTAATTGCTATTCCAATATTTTATCTAACACTCCTATAGATAGTGATATCTGATGGGCTATTTCTCTAATATTTCAACATTTTGGAACATAATGATCATTTAAATATAGCGACGAAAGACTACATCCCCTGTTATTATACTTAAATATTAAAATGAAGCAGACGAAGCAACGCCCTATAGCGTCACTAGGCGGCGTTGCTATTGCAGTTTATATCCAGGAGGCGTGACCACCTTTCCGATTCATGATTATTCACAAACACACAGTTTGAACGTTGAAGAGGGCGCTCGTAATAATGTCCAATTTTTACCTTGTGTAAGGCTTGTGATAGGCCTACATGCTGTTCACTCAGCCACTGTGGCCATGATCGGCTCCCGTATTATTATCATTATAAATAAATAAACCTGTAAAACCTGTAACCTGTATTATTTACTCAGAATGCTCTCGGATGCACACCAAACTGAAACACATCCTTCAACATGTCAGCGATACTGGCATCAAAGCCACCTAGGTCAAGAACAAACAGCCTCCACATACGCCGCACACACATAAAATGGATTTGATAAATCAAGTCCAAACGGATTGCTTTTAAATATTTCTGAGGGTAGATTTTAATCCAAAAATATTTGCAATTTAAATCCATTGGGACTTATTTTGTTAATCCCTTTGGAATAAAACTCATTTTGTCAATTGCTTTTAAATCTTTCTGAGGGTAGATTTTAATCCAAAAAGATTTAAAATTTAAATCCATTGAGACTTATTTTGTTAATCCCTTTGGATTAAAACTTTTAAATCCTTGAAAAAAATTATTTTAAATCCACATTGATTGGTCCCTACAATCCCTGAAGGATTTAAATTTAAATCCCTTGGGATTAAATTTAAATCCTTGTAATTTAGAGTGTACAAAACAGCTGGAGGTCGTCTGACCTCTATCATAGTAATACATGGTGCAGATAGGGTAAACTTGGCCACAAATATGAAAGAAGTTGAATCCCAACTAAAACTTGTATTTATAAAAAAATATAGGGTCTTTAAGAAAATCAAGAGAGGACTGTATTAAAGACACATCAATCATATTACTTGCAACAGGGTTTTCTTAAAGACCCTCGTGTAACAACTTTATAAGCATTTCCTTGCACTGTAATGTCGATGGGAACCAGTAGACACTGGTGACAGAAATCAGTGGTCATGTGATGAAAGTGAAGCATCCTGGGGTGCATCAAGAAATCTTCTTTGCAACCAGCCTATTTCCCATCTCATTTTCTGGACTCCTCCTGGTGGGAAAGCTAACAGAGGCAGAAGACCCCTTCCATTGCCTTCAGTATCCTGATACCGTCAAGAAGGATATGGGTTTAGACCCACCAGAGATCCGCCAACTCATGAATGACAGGAAAGTCTGGGCCCACGGACGACCAATGATGATGATAGTGGTGTTGCTTTAAGTAAATAGTCCGAAAATAGTCCACATTAACTATATAAAATCGAGAAAGGGTTCTTGTATCTTTAACGGAGATTGGGTCGATGTTTCAGAGGACACCCGTGCCATTGAATCTCCCCCCCCCCGTTTAGTCATTCTTGATATTAGGGTAAATTGGGATTATAGGATAGGATGTTCGGATTCAGATATAATGTGGAAACAAAACTTAAACTACAAAACTCTGATGGACTGGTGGATGGTGGATAAATTAACGGTGGCTGACACATCATCAATTCAGTAAATATTCAAAAATGTGAGTTTAATTGCTCTGGTGGTTCTTATGAAAGAAGAATTTGTTTACTTGAAATGTTTCCCACCAGAACAGTATATATACAAATTCCTGTGTGGTTAACCCCTTTTGGAACTAATTTCGTAGCATCTAAAAAAACCATCACCAAGCCTAAGGTTTTGCATGGATGATGAGGCACACTTGGGCTTTCTTCTTATACCAAAATATCAATTTAGATGGGGGGAAAGTGAATTTGATCGGGCCACACGCCGCGCAATTTGCATACAAATATAATCGAACCTAGACTAGGTTATCATCAGTAACGTGTTTTGGGGCTACGTATGTATCTGTTTAAACCAGCATATCGGTAAGTCTTTAAGCAGTGGTGTATCTGGGTCTTTGTCAGGGGGTGGAGGGGGAGGGGGGCGGTATTTTCCCCCGCTGAACACCAGTTCAACCCTATTACATAAAAAATGGCGCAGCTGCATGGGTTGTTTATTCCATTGAAGGACGTCGCATCTGAAACTTGGTCATCATTAAGAACAGGATATTTTGTCAATCTGGATTCTGATAGTCCAATTTTTTGTCTTCCAAATTAATTTTCAAATTTTCCCTCTTCAATTTTTTTTTTTTTTTTGAAATTGAGTGCACACACACATCACACACAATTGGAAGACAGAACATTTGAGGCCACTTCCCCTATACAAAACGTGTGTAGAGAGGGTGATTATCATTCCAGGTGTTTCCAGTTGGGCTTACAGTTTTGCCAAGGTTTTTAATTACAAGCCCAAATGGGCCAAAACAACAACAATGCCAGGCAAAAAAACCCACATGTTTTACTTCCATTCAATATTAGCGCACTATTTCAAGCGGTTTACGTGTAGGTCCACATACAGTTTTGTCATGCAATGTATGTACGCTTTCATGTCTCGGAGATGTATGCGAAAGTGTGCGTAATGTTGAAATGTCTGTGGCAAGTCTATGCATGCAGTACCAGTAGTCCCCAGCACAGAACAAAACAAATGCAATCAATGCACAAACATCTGTATTCTTTCATTCAAGGTAAACATTTCAAGAAGCCGAAGACATCGGTCCAAATAAAGTTTGGTGATGCAATGTACGCGTTCCTGTCTCCGAGACACGCAAAATTTTGCGTTTTATTCCGCTGCATAGTCCATTAGAGTAACGTTGTAGCCAGTAGCCACATAGAACATTCTAATACCAATGGTGTTATAGCTGTCGGTTTTAAGTAAGGCAGGCTGCATGCTTTTATTTGTTCTTCATTTCATGTTTCCATGATATACATAATGCACCCACCCAACAAGAGTTAATTTGTAGCCCAACTATTTTCTAAGACAATGATAAATAAAGCTCTAATTCAAACTGATGACACAATTGGGCTATAATTTTGATAAACAGGCAACCTCAAGTCCTGCTGTGTGTGTGTTTGACCTCTTTAAAAACAGATTTGTATACAATACCAGCTAGTAGTCATGTAGGCCCTATTATATAACATTATATAACAGCTAGCTATAGTCTATAGAACTATTATAGCAGGCAAGCTGGCTATATCATTACATGTCCCTATTTTTTCTAATTATACACGTTTATGCATTACTCATTTTGATATGTGTGGGGTGTACGTCACCGGGGGGGGGGGGGGGGGGGGTTATTCAGTGCGATCAGTAGTGGCGTACCCAGGGGGGCCGGTGCCACCCCCCCCCCGAAATATCCCTGTAGGTAAAAATGACCCTCCGTCGGTGCGATTTTGACCATGCAATTTTTTTGACCGGTTACGCGGGCAACTTCATCGCTCCCCCACCCCCTTCCCCCCCCCCCCCCCCCCCCCCCCCCCCACCCATCAAGATTTCAGCTGCTGACGGGGAAAATATTGTGCAAGTTTTACGAAAAAAATTGTCGGTACCATGCCTTTCGTCAGTACAACTATGGTCGTGCCTGCCTGCCTGCCCCCCCCCCCCTGTTTCCAAAAGCTGGGTACGTCACTGGCGATCAGTAAGTGGATGATGCAGTGAAATCACTGCTTTGAGGAAGAGAAATAACCTATAGATGCGTGAGGACCCGTTGCATTGCTGATCCAGCGAAGGACAGGGAGGGCGCAGTGGAAAAGGGCCAGGGATTTCTTTTTTTGGGGGGGGGGAGGTGGGGGTCTGGTCAGTGGTACCCATGAATTGCCCAGGCTTGTCACAGACCATTTGTACGTGGAAGTTACTGCTTGTGTGATGTCAGCGAAGGTCAACAGGTTGCCCCATTTGTGATCCCACAATGCAACAGATAAGGATAATCAATGGCTTTTTTTTCTATTTGCGATAAACCTTGTTGTGTTGTAAATGTGCCAATCGCGATCAATGCGCTGCATCGCACTATCATCGCATTGTCGTCATAGTGATTTTAGTTGTACACTAGACTAAGGCAACAAAACAAAAAAAAACCTGTTTAGCGTCCCCTCCCGCTTCCTTTTTTGGGGTCCGCTTCAATTTTCTTTTCTTTTTTCTCTTTATTTCAGTCATAACTTTTTCAAGTTCGCAATGTTTATCGCTTACCAGGGCGGTTTTGTACTTAAAGTGGGGGGAAAAATAAAACAAAAGGGCCTCTTCCTTCCTTTTTTGAAAAAAGTCCCGATGCTAAACATGTTTTTATTTTGCCTCTAGCCTAATTCAAGCTGTACTGAGATGTAATAAAATAAATCCTCAGCGTTGAAAGAACTAGTATGCTTGGGCCCAGATTTCAGATTTGATCACACTTAGATCACAGAGAACTTGAGCCAAACTCGAGTATTTTGCTGGGCTCGGGAGTCGGGCTCTGGAGTCGGACTCGCGCAGTCCATTTATCAATGGTAGAGCGTGTATCTCAACCGTTAGCCGAGATTCTCGAAATGACGTCATTTCAAGTAGGCATTGATTTGACGTCACTGTTTGTGATTGATTCCAACCAATTAATCAAGCAATCAATAAATCGATTAATCAATCAATCAATCGATTAATCAATCAATCAATCAATTAAATAAATAAATAAATGAATGAATCAATAAATAAATGAATACATAATACATAAATCAATCAATCAATCAATCAATCAATCAATCAGTCAGTCAACCAATCAATCAATCATTCAATCACAAACAGTGACGTCAAATCAATGCCTACTTGAAATGACGTCATTTCGAGAATCTCGGCTAACGGTTGAGATACACGCTCTACCTTTATCAATACGGGCCAGATTTGAGAAAAAAAACAGAAATAAGCTTATTACTCAAATTCGGCAATGTTCGAATTAAAATTACAATGCCTGTAATGCAATGGGTTATTTTAACATAGATTTGGTAAGAAAAAAATATTATTCGTTTTCCAAGATGAAATTCCCACCTTATTTCACCGAGTCTCGCAACACTCATTTCCCTATTCGTCGAAAGTTACTGATGACCGAATACACATCACTCATATTTGGGTATGTTGTCATGTACATCCGCGTGCCTATTTTTGCTTACCGTTTTCAAAATAGTATGATTTGTTGGTTATATAATCTTGACATATATCTCAATCATATTGCCGAATATCGTGCAATTTCAAGCCTATCTTCTTATTAAAATTGTGACTTCAATGTTAAAATCTACTTGTTTGAACCGAATTTCGTTATTACATATGCGGAGTAATTTGGTGGTGCGCCCTCATCATTATTTATATTGACACGCGTGCCAGAATGTATGGGACAGGACTAGGCAACAATTATAATGACTTGATTCAGGCAATTTATTCCTTGCATGTAATAATTTAATTTTCTCTATTTTAATTCATGACACTGGGATAGGGCATGCATTAAAGCCCCCCCCCCCCCCCCCCCCACATACACACACCAATGCTACGGGGAATGTGGGGGGGGGGCTAAACCAGGATGACTACTTTCTTTCCCTTCCTTTTTTCTCTTTCTAGCCTCAAATGTCCTTGTTTTTTCTTTAATGTTGAACAACAACAAATTCTGACATTATTTGGGAATCATGAAGAATCCGGACTTTTTGTGGTCCATTTCGACACGAGAGCCTGTTTAAGGTACATTTTTCTAAACGGGTTTCTATCAAAGAAGATTTTAAGAACTTCCCACTATGCATTGCGCGAACGCCAGCTAGCTAAAGCCTTTTTAACACGATGCATTTGTCGAGCTCTTAAGGGTACTGTCAACCCTATTTTATGAAATTTATCAAGCACTAACTTTTAAACTAAAAATGTGAGTTCTGAGATCAAAAAGCACATTTTTATCACATTTTTTGGCACTTTTTGGTCAATATTTTCAAAACTAAAAAATGTTAAGCCAAAAAAAGTGCTTCCTAGATAATAGTTTTTAGATGATTTTGGTGACATTTTGAAATTTTTAATCAAAAACTGATTTTGTTAGGTTGTCTGAAAATGTTTGGCGCCAAAAAAGTTATTTTTTTGCAAAAATTTAGAAATCACTATTTTGGGGGAAATTTAATACCAAAAATGGATTCTCCGACTCATTTCATTTGAAAAATTGTATACTTTTATGTATATTACATTCTTAAACAGCTAAGAAAGTTTAAGCAATCTCATTGGTTCTCAGAGAAATCGGCGACATCTAGATGAGACAACTTAACACGGGGAGGTGGGGCTTACGTTTTAACAGTGCGCCCGACCTTCACAATGCGTGGTTTGTTCCATAACGCGCACTGTGCAGTGCGTCTTTAGCGCTTTTCCTGCGTTTATGCCGGCGCCACGACGCT
Organism: Ophiura sarsii; assembly: GCA_035610835.1. NCBI lineage: Eukaryota > Metazoa > Echinodermata > Ophiuroidea > Amphilepidida > Ophiuridae > Ophiura > Ophiura sarsii. Next base: position 70,522,985 of record CM069441.1, on the reverse strand, counting down.
TACGCATGGTTTACTCATTACTCATCGCATGTAATTGGATGGAATGTTTGTGGGTTATTCGATCCTAGCAGGGGTAAAAGTTGTCAAATGTGGACAATAAAATGTACTTATTTCTTTGATAAATGTCTAAAGTATGATTGTTTAAGAATGAGAATAAAGGTATTGTTTTTAGTGCGGCGGAGTTGTTCTACGCAAAAAATAATACTATCGAACGCATTTATGTCAGACAATATAACACGGGTACGGTCTAAAAACAATACCTTTATTCTCTAATTATTAGTTTAAAAGTTACAGTGCTTGATAAATTTCATAAAAAGGGTTGACAGTACCCTTAAGGGGAGACTGAACATAAGAATATGTGAAATTGGGGTATTTTTGTCATTTCAGTGTTCTAAATTTTAAAAATCTATAGGATTTTAGTTTTTATTTGAAAAAAATTGGACATTTGGTTCGAAAACTGCGCTTATTCAAAGGGAACAAAGTGAGGCTTATTGTGACGCGAATTGAATTTCTTCCTATACGAATGTAATGTATTTCCGTTGTATTGTATTGTTTTCAAGGGGCGATATTTAAGGAATTGTAGAATAAAAAATAATTGCACATTAAATTAACATTTGTTTTCATTTCAAATTGTGTTTATAATTACTAAAATTATTATTGTAGATGAAAATAAGATTTTTGAGCATCTAATTTGCATAATTGCTGCTTAATTTACATATTCAGTGTTTCTAAACTTAAAATGGCCTTTTCATACTATAAGCGATTTGACGCATACTAAAATGAAGCGCGCAGCTTTTCTCGGTAACGGTATGTCCAATTGGTCTAATTTTTGTACATTTGCCTATGACACCTATATCATGAATTTATCAGAGCAAAATTTGAATAAAAAACTCGTAACTATGGAAACGACTACGTTTCGCAATTTCCCCCCCCCCAAAAAAAAAGAAATTGGTAATACATGTAGTAAATTTGAACACAATTGGACAAACCGTTACCGTAAAAGGTTGCGCGCAAATAGTGCTTTTAAAATCCAAGATGGCCGCCGTTACCATGGCAACGGTGTCCGTGGCGTAAATTTGTTTCGCTCAAAATGAAAAGTCTTGCCCTAACACATCTTCTGACCGAAGTTGAAGTGTATAGGTTAAGTACTTTGGAAAATAGTATTTTCATGTTCAGTCTCCCCTTAAGTTGTAGAAATATGAAAAAGGAACACTGATAACTAATTTATTCATTGATGTAAACTAGAACCTATTAGAGCTCCAACGATGAATGCGCTATGAAGCCCTGATTGTGTGCATGTCTATGGGAACCGAGACAAATTGGAGACCAGAATTAGGGCATTTTGCAAAAACGCAATGCATTGTGGTGGTGTCTTTAAAATAAATCTTCTTTGGGTTTCTATAATGATATTCCTGGACAAAAAAAATTCCATTTTAATACTAAATTGCCCATCATCAAGCCGGGCAAGGGGCAAATTGTCATTTAGATGGGAATTAAGTAAACCCTTTATTCTTCAAATAGGCGCAATTCACTCAAAGTCAAGTGGGGGGAGGGGTCCTTACCCGGTCCTATGATTACCATGATGAAAGTCACGGAAGTTATGTAATGCACGCTTAGGGGAAGGTGGGGTAATGGCGGACACCTTTTGTCAGAGAGGTATAACACACATATAATACGTCATATAACAATAAAAATCATGTAAACACAAAGCACTGTGATGGTTCTACCTTTTATCAAGTTTTTATCAACTCATCATTTTGAAATTCGAAGCTACGACGCAATAAAAAAAATGGCGTCGTCCGGCATTACCCCACACTCTGGGGGTAATCCCGGACCGTATTTTTCAATGGCAGCCCTCTTTTTATTGGAATACAGTATTTCAATGGGAGTTAAAAAAATACCATTTTTAAAAGTGTAGCAGAAATCAAAGAACAATGTCACATATTTATATGGTCAACAACTATTACCGATTTATGATGTTAAATTGACCACGCCCATATTGGTTACCATGGAAACGGTACATGTCCGGGATTACCCCAATCCATGTACAATGTATGGGCACATCCTCTCGTATTATTATGCTCATCATTGTGACTCCGAATTCATTTCTTTTTTATCAGAAGGTATCATACATTAAATAAAAAAATAATAAGACTTTGTTTTCCTTGATGTAGAAATACCAGTTTCAAAGAGAAAATAATGCACCAAAATATCAACTTGCCCAAAAAGTGATTTTTGTAATTCTCGCGAGAATTTGCGAGACAACCATCCCATTTAGGTGTTGTGTAATTTCAATGGAGAGGCATCTAACATCATAGGGTGGCAAAATACCACCTTCTTTCACCTGCCTTTAGATACAGCCCTGTCCGCGATTACCCCGCGTTCGCCATTACCCCACCTTCCCCTACACAAAAAAGTGTTAAAATGGTTAAATCTCTTCTCATCTCAAAGTTTCTTTTCGATTTTCACTTCTTTATTTTCCCTTCCTTATCAACTATCTACACTATTCTTTTCCTTCCTCTCTTTCCTTCATACCCTTCGTTTTGCTCTTTATTTTTACTTCCCTTTTTATCTTCCTCCCCTCCCTTTTCTTCTTCTTTCCCTTTTCGTTTTCTTTTTCTCTTCCTCCCCTTCCTTTCCCTTTTCCCTTACCTTTCCCTTTCCTTTTCCCTTTTCCTTTCCCTTTCCTTTCCCCTTTCTTCTTCCCCCTTCCCTTCGATTTTTTCTGCACCCCTTCTGACCCCCGGGAGATACGCTATTGCCTTAGCATTGGTTTTCTACTTGGTCCCCCCATCTACTGGGGGTGTCTTGCTATGTTGTCATTTGTTGTATGTCTCTTCATCAGATAATTTTGAATACACTATGAAAACCAAACCTCGACAAGTTTACCTCAATATATGTCAATTCTATAACCTGTTGTTCCAATCAGAATGTATTGATACTGATTACACGACAGGTGGAGCCATAGGGTTTAAACAATACAGACAAATTCCTTTTGAAATTGGAACAATGGTAGACAGAATATGCAGACTTGAGTAATGTAACTCTATGAGGATGTATTGTTATAATAATTCACGTGTTGGCAATTTAGCGGTTGAGGCGAACACTAGATATTATATACAACTCGCTAAATTGTTAACAGAGAATAAAGATAGGCGTCTTGATGAAATTCAAGGTAATTCGAGTTGTCTTGTGTAGAAATTGTTAATGCAGTATAAGAGATGCTGTCTCACATGATGTCGTCCTCCTCTGTCCCTTGTCCTTTATCCTTGTTGAATGTGACCTTTGACAACTCTCCTGCAATCATCTTGGTATGGCCCATGAAATAAATTGCCCCCTTAGGAGCGCTATTAATTCGGTCTGGTAGAGGGAAATATTACTTTTAAAAGCTCTAAAAACATACAAATCGAATGCATTATGGGAAGGTCCTTATTACTTTGTAGATTGGTTTATTATATATAATCCAGATTTTAAAACATACCTTGCGGACGTTTCGAAAACAAGCTGTTTTCTTTATCAACACTGATGCTAGAGTGACGATCCTGTGTTGATTGCACTTTTTTCTGGTTGCTTAACAACAGTGTTGCTAGATGATTTTGCAACCAGAAGATCGTCGTATACGTGACTGAGGTAGAACTGCCCCTCGTCTCTATTCATGGTGGTGCCCTGCTTCCTGTTCTCTATAGCCTCCTTAACCCATCTTTTGTATTTGTCTGTCTCTTTGCCTACGACCCTTGCCTCATCTCAGCTGATGACATGGTTCTTGTCTATCACATGATCTGTAATGGCAGATTTGTTTACTGCAGATTGTGACAGTTTTCGATTTGCCCTGGTGCGCACCGTAGTCACTGCTTTCTCTGCCTCAGACTTATGTTCATCCATGCGTTTACCAAATTTTCTTCCGGTCTCCCCGATGTACACCTCGTCACAATTCTTGCAAGGTATGGAATACACGACATCGGTAGTCTGAAGTGGATCTCGCTTGTCTTTAGGGTGGACTAGCATCTAGCAACACTGTTGTTAAGCAACCAGAAAAAAGTGCAATCAACACAGGATCGTCACTCTAGCATCAGTGTTGATAAAGAAAACAGCTTGTTTTCGAAACGTCCGCAAGGTATGTTTTAAAATCTGGATTAGATATAATAAACCAATCTACAATGTTAATATAACAGTCCTGATGAACATCTTCAACAAGGTCCTTATTACTGTCGGTCCAAATCCCGCTAGCTTTACTGCACCTGAGTGAGCAGCCGTGTGTGAAATACACTTTTGAAATGCCCGCTTTAAACCGTAAGGCCTATCATGCATGTATACATGTATGCTCCATAGAGACATGGATCGATTACCAATCCTTTGTGAGTATTTCTGTAGATGTGGATACATTCAAATATCTGATTCAAATGATGACAATAGCCGGTAGAATAGTATGGCCTACAAGAAAAGGTCCTTCCCACAATGCATTTTGCTTTAATGCTTTTAAATTTATCAAGTGATGTAGTGTAAGTTAATTAGACATGGTAATTCGATCGGACACACTGGTTTCTAGGAGGATATCTTCTCTTATTTGGAACAGTAAAAACAACATAATTTATCATTATCATTACGTACATCAACATCACACTTGAGATCATCAGAAAGGACGTTATACATTTTTTTTTAAAATTATGTCCATGGTGCCCTTAAACGATTCAGGTTAGACATGACACTCGACACAATAAAATCGTAAAATCTGTCAAGTGCCCGGATATGATCAATATACTCAATATTATTGAGTAAGTAAATAACATTTTCTAGGTCAATCTCATTACGTGAGGTGTTGCTGAGTGAACGCACGCTCGACTGTCACCAATTATCGACTATAAATGACGGGATGAAAATCAATAAACGGGGATTTCCTCGGAGTTGTTAGGGTATGAAAATGTAGATCTTTTTAGCTATCCTCGTACAGTATGAGAGAGAGCCAGGATTCAACACGCACGTATATAATGATTAATCATAAAAGGTGTAGATTATTTATCTTTAATATATGTCTTGGATCTTAGGTACCGTTTTAAAACACCATTGTGATATGTAAGGATAAATTTCAATCCATTCTTCTCAAGACAGTTTCCTTATTGTCATTCGTGATTAAATTCTTAATAATTGATTGTTTTGATAGTTCAATTTTAAAGTCAGTATAAACTCACTGATTTTTCAGTTTAACATTGTGTAGTAACTTGGATGTCTAGTATAAGCAACATCACTTACTGACATTGTTCTATAATTATATAACGATTAACTCGTCTAACTTCAATATCTTCTTTATAGTCCCTTTTGGAACTAATTTCGTAGCATCTAAAAAAACCATCACCAAGCCTAAGGTTTTGCATGGATGATGAGGCACACTTGGGCTTTCTTCTTATACCAAAATATCAATTTAGATGGGGGGAAAGTGAATTTGATCGGGCCACACGCCGCGCAATTTGCATACAAATATAATCGAACCTAGACTAGGTTATCATCAGTAACGTGTTTTGGGGCTACGTATGTATCTGTTTAAACCAGCATATCGGTAAGTCTTTAAGCAGTGGTGTATCTGGGTCTTTGTCAGGGGGTGGAGGGGGAGGGGGGCGGTATTTTCCCCCGCTGAACACCAGTTCAACCCTATTACATAAAAAATGGCGCAGCTGCATGGGTTGTTTATTCCATTGAAGGACGTCGCATCTGAAACTTGGTCATCATTAAGGTACATTTTTCTAAACGGGTTTCTATCAAAGAAGATTTTAAGAACTTCCCACTATGCATTGCGCGAACGCCAGCTAGCTAAAGCCTTTTTAACACGATGCATTTGTCGAGCTCTTAAGGGTACTGTCAACCCTATTTTATGAAATTTATCAAGCACTAACTTTTAAACTAAAAATGTGAGTTCTGAGATCAAAAAGCACATTTTTATCACATTTTTTGGCACTTTTTGGTCAATATTTTCAAAACTAAAAAATGTTAAGCCAAAAAAAGTGCTTCCTAGATAATAGTTTTTAGATGATTTTGGTGACATTTTGAAATTTTTAATCAAAAACTGATTTTGTTAGGTTGTCTGAAAATGTTTGGCGCCAAAAAAGTTATTTTTTTGCAAAAATTTAGAAATCACTATTTTGGGGGAAATTTAATACCAAAAATGGATTCTCCGACTCATTTCATTTGAAAAATTGTATACTTTTATGTATATTACATTCTTAAACAGCTAAGAAAGTTTAAGCAATCTCATTGGTTCTCAGAGAAATCGGCGACATCTAGATGAGACAACTTAACACGGGGAGGTGGGGCTTACGTTTTAACAGTGCGCCCGACCTTCACAATGCGTGGTTTGTTCCATAACGCGCACTGTGCAGTGCGTCTTTAGCGCTTTTCCTGCGTTTATGCCGGCGCCACGACGCTTACGCATGGTTTACTCATTACTCATCGCATGTAATTGGATGGAATGTTTGTGGGTTATTCGATCCTAGCAGGGGTAAAAGTTGTCAAATGTGGACAATAAAATGTACTTATTTCTTTGATAAATGTCTAAAGTATGATTGTTTAAGAATGAGAATAAAGGTATTGTTTTTAGTGCGGCGGAGTTGTTCTACGCAAAAAATAATACTATCGAACGCATTTATGTCAGACAATATAACACGGGTACGGTCTAAAAACAATACCTTTATTCTCTAATTATTAGTTTAAAAGTTACAGTGCTTGATAAATTTCATAAAAAGGGTTGACAGTACCCTTAAGGGGAGACTGAACATAAGAATATGTGAAATTGGGGTATTTTTGTCATTTCAGTGTTCTAAATTTTAAAAATCTATAGGATTTTAGTTTTTATTTGAAAAAAATTGGACATTTGGTTCGAAAACTGCGCTTATTCAAAGGGAACAAAGTGAGGCTTATTGTGACGCGAATTGAATTTCTTCCTATACGAATGTAATGTATTTCCGTTGTATTGTATTGTTTTCAAGGGGCGATATTTAAGGAATTGTAGAATAAAAAATAATTGCACATTAAATTAACATTTGTTTTCATTTCAAATTGTGTTTATAATTACTAAAATTATTATTGTAGATGAAAATAAGATTTTTGAGCATCTAATTTGCATAATTGCTGCTTAATTTACATATTCAGTGTTTCTAAACTTAAAATGGCCTTTTCATACTATAAGCGATTTGACGCATACTAAAATGAAGCGCGCAGCTTTTCTCGGTAACGGTATGTCCAATTGGTCTAATTTTTGTACATTTGCCTATGACACCTATATCATGAATTTATCAGAGCAAAATTTGAATAAAAAACTCGTAACTATGGAAACGACTACGTTTCGCAATTTCCCCCCCCCCAAAAAAAAAGAAATTGGTAATACATGTAGTAAATTTGAACACAATTGGACAAACCGTTACCGTAAAAGGTTGCGCGCAAATAGTGCTTTTAAAATCCAAGATGGCCGCCGTTACCATGGCAACGGTGTCCGTGGCGTAAATTTGTTTCGCTCAAAATGAAAAGTCTTGCCCTAACACATCTTCTGACCAAAGTTGAAGTGTATAGGTTAAGTACTTTGGAAAATAGTATTTTCATGTTCAGTCTCCCCTTAAGTTGTAGAAATATGAAAAAGGAACACTGATAACTAATTTATTCATTGATGTAAACTAGAACCTATTAGAGCTCCAACGATGAATGCGCTATGAAGCCCTGATTGTGTGCATGTCTATGGGAACCGAGACAAATTGGAGACCAGAATTAGGGCATTTTGCAAAAACGCAATGCATTGTGGTGGTGTCTTTAAAATAAATCTTCTTTGGGTTTCTATAATGATATTCCTGGACAAAAAAAATTCCATTTTAATACTAAATTGCCCATCATCAAGCCGGGCAAGGGGCAAATTGTCATTTAGATGGGAATTAAGTAAACCCTTTATTCTTCAAATAGGCGCAATTCACTCAAAGTCAAGTGGGGGGAGGGGTCCTTACCCGGTCCTATGATTACCATGATGAAAGTCACGGAAGTTATGTAATGCACGCTTAGGGGAAGGTGGGGTAATGGCGGACACCTTTTGTCAGAGAGGTATAACACACATATAATACGTCATATAACAATAAAAATCATGTAAACACAAAGCACTGTGATGGTTCTACCTTTTATCAAGTTTTTATCAACTCATCATTTTGAAATTCGAAGCTACGACGCAATAAAAAAAAATGGCGTCGTCCGGCATTACCCCACACTCTGGGGGTAATCCCGGACCGTATTTTTCAATGGCAGCCCTCTTTTTATTGGAATACAGTATTTCAATGGGAGTTAAAAAATACCATTTTTAAAAGTGTAGCAGAAATCAAAGAACAATGTCACATATTTATATGGTCAACAACTATTACCGATTTATGATGTTAAATTGACCACGCCCATATTGGTTACCATGGAAACGGTACATGTCCGGGATTACCCCAATCCATGTACAATGTATGGGCACATCCTCTCGTATTATTATGCTCATCATTGTGACTCCGAATTCATTTCTTTTTTATCAGAAGGTATCATACATTAAATAAAAAAATAATAAGACTTTGTTTTCCTTGATGTAGAAATACCAGTTTCAAAGAGAAAATAATGCACCAAAATATCAACTTGCCCAAAAAGTGATTTTTGTAATTCTCGCGAGAATTTGCGAGACAACCATCCCATTTAGGTGTTGTGTAATTTCAATGGAGAGGCATCTAACATCATAGGGTGGCAAAATACCACCTTCTTTCACCTGCCTTTAGATACAGCCCTGTCCGCGATTACCCCGCGTTCGCCATTACCCCACCTTCCCCTACACAAAAAAGTGTTAAAATGGTTAAATCTCTTCTCATCTCAAAGTTTCTTTTCGATTTTCACTTCTTTATTTTCCCTTCCTTATCAACTATCTACACTATTCTTTTCCTTCCTCTCTTTCCTTCATACCCTTCGTTTTGCTCTTTATTTTTACTTCCCTTTTTATCTTCCTCCCCTCCCTTTTCTTCTTCTTTCCCTTTTCGTTTTCTTTTTCTCTTCCTCCCCTTCCTTTCCCTTTTCCTTTCCTTTTCCCTTTTCCTTTCCCTTTCCTTTCCCCTTTCTTCTTCCCCCTTCCCTTCGATTTTTTCTGCACCCCTTCTGACCCCCGGGAGATACGCTATTGCCTTAGCATTGGTTTTCTACTTGGTCCCCCCATCTACTGGGGGTGTCTTGCTATGTTGTCATTTGTTGTATGTCTCTTCATCAGATAATTTTGAATACATTATGAAAACCAAACCTCGACAAGTTTACCTCAATATATGTCAATTCTATAACCTGTTGTTCCAATCAGAATGTATTGATACTGATTACACGACAGGTGGAGCCATAGGGTTTAAACAATACAGACAAATTCCTTTTGAAATTGGAACAATGGTAGACAGAATATGCAGACTTGAGTAATGTAACTCTATGAGGATGTATTGTTATAATAATTCACGTGTTGGCAATTTAGCGGTTGAGGCGAACACTAGATATTATATACAACTCGCTAAATTGTTAACAGAGAATAAAGATAGGCGTCTTGATGAAATTCAAGGTAATTCGAGTTGTCTTGTGTAGAAATTGTTAATGCAGTATAAGAGATGCTGTCTCACATGATGTCGTCCTCCTCTGTCCCTTGTCCTTTATCCTTGTTGAATGTGACCTTTGACAACTCTCCTGCAATCATCTTGGTATGGCCCATGAAATAAATTGCCCCCTTAGGAGCGCTATTAATTCGGTCTGGTAGAGGGAAATATTACTTTTAAAAGCTCTAAAAACATACAAATCGAATGCATTATGGGAAGGTCCTTATTACTTTGTAGATTGGTTTATTATATCTAATCCAGATTTTAAAACATACCTTGCGGACGTTTCGAAAACAAGCTGTTTTCTTTATCAACACTGATGCTAGAGTGACGATCCTGTGTTGATTGCACTTTTTTCTGGTTGCTTAACAACAGTGTTGCTAGATGATTTTGCAACCAGAAGATCGTCGTATACGTGACTGAGGTAGAACTGCCCCTCGTCTCTATTCATGGTGGTGCCCTGCTTCCTGTTCTCTATAGCCTCCTTAACCCATCTTTTGTATTTGTCTGTCTCTTTGCCTACGACCCTTGCCTCATCTCAGCTGATGACATGGTTCTTGTCTATCACATGATCTGTAATGGCAGATTTGTTTACTGCAGATTGTGACAGTTTTCGATTTGCCCTGGTGCGCACCGTAGTCACTGCTTTCTCTGCCTCAGACTTATGTTCATCCATGCGTTTACCAAATTTTCTTCCGGTCTCCCCGATGTACACCTCGTCACAATTCTTGCAAGGTATGGAATACACGACATCGGTAGTCTGAAGTGGATCTCGCTTGTCTTTAGGGTGGACTAGCATCTAGCAACACTGTTGTTAAGCAACCAGAAAAAAGTGCAATCAACACAGGATCGTCACTCTAGCATCAGTGTTGATAAAGAAAACAGCTTGTTTTCGAAACGTCCGCAAGGTATGTTTTAAAATCTGGATTAGATATAATAAACCAATCTACAATGTTAATATAACAGTCCTGATGAACATCTTCAACAAGGTCCTTATTACTGTCGGTCCAAATCCCGCTAGCTTTACTGCACCTGAGTGAGCAGCCGTGTGTGAAATACACTTTTGAAATGCCCGCTTTAAACCGTAAGGCCTATCATGCATGTATACATGTATGCTCCATAGAGACATGGATCGATTACCAATCCTTTGTGAGTATTTCTGTAGATGTGGATACATTCAAATATCTGATTCAAATGATGACAATAGCCGGTAGAATAGTATGGCCTACAAGAAAAGGTCCTTCCCACAATGCATTTTGCTTTAATGCTTTTAAATTTATCAAGTGATGTAGTGTAAGTTAATTAGACATGGTAATTCGATCGGACACACTGGTTTCTAGGAGGATATCTTCTCTTATTTGGAACAGTAAAAACAACATAATTTATCATTATCATTACGTACATCAACATCACACTTGAGATCATCAGAAAGGACGTTATACATTTTTTTTTTAAATTATGTCCATGGTGCCCTTAAACGATTCAGGTTAGACATGACACTCGACACAATAAAATCGTAAAATCTGTCAAGTGCCCGGATATGATCAATATACTCAATATTATTGAGTAAGTAAATAACATTTTCTAGGTCAATCTCATTACGTGAGGTGTTGCCGAGTGAACGCGCGCTCGACTGTCACCAATTATCGACTATAAATGACGGGATGAAAATCAATAAACGGGGATTTCCTCGGAGTTGTTAGGGTATGAAAATGTAGATCTTTTTAGCTATCCTCGTACAGTATGAGAGAGAGCCAGGATTCAACACGCACGTATATAATGATTAATCATAAAAGGTGTAGATTATTTATCTTTAATATATGTCTTGGATCTTAGGTACCGTTTTAAAACACCATTGTGATATGTAAGGATAAATTTCAATCCATTCTTCTCAAGACAGTTTCCTTATTGTCATTCGTGATTAAATTCTTAATAATTGATTGTTTTGATAGTTCAATTTTAAAGTCAGTATAAACTCACTGATTTTTCAGTTTAACATTGTGTAGTAACTTGGATGTCTAGTATAAGCAACATCACTTACTGACATTGTTCTATAATTATATAACGATTAACTCGTCTAACTTCAATATCTTCTTTATAGTTCTTCCTACTTTTGTTTATATATGTTGTCCCTGATGAAGGGTGGTATATGCACTTGAAACGTCAGTCTTATTACGTTATTTTCGTTGTTTTATTGCACAGTAATTGTAATATTGTTTGTTCTAGTGCATATATCAGTGTTCCATTGTTATTTTTTTATTTTATATTATATAGTGCTCAAACAACAAACAGAAATTACAAAAGACATACATACATATCAGTACTGATACATATACATTACTTGCCTTGGTATATTTGACTGTTTTATCGCTTTACCATCCCTTGTTATTGCTATATCTTGCTTATCCTTTACTCTTATGAATATTTTGATGTGTTACAGACGTAGAACTCAGTGTTACTCCTCCAGTCTTTTGGAATTATGGTCATTTAACGAGGCAGTTATTTCAAATTTGACACGCGCCGATATAATCAACAAAATATATAAGAAAGATCTTATTAGGTAAGTAGATCAATGTTTCGTACAACTCGTCTGGAGTTCAGGAGGTCCCTGGTTCTCGACCACCACGAAGGAAAGATTAATTATTATCATGTACAAACTCAATTGTACACGAATACATTTTAGTGGTCTAATAGTACACTTTTACTGTGATAAATACATTGAACACATCATGTCGTCGCTGTTCTGACATACCGGCACATCACAACTGACATAAGTAAAGAGATGTGCCGGTATGTCAGAACAGCGACGATGTGTTGAGAAATCTACAGATTGAAGTAATCAGACTTGTCATATGAAATTACATAAATAGAAATACAGGTTCCAAAATTAGTTTCAAAGGATGGATTAAGGTCAAGTTCAAAAGCACCATAACTTCTCAAATTTAAGTTCACTTTTGCTTTTCAAGTTAAATTGCGAAAATGCGGGTGAGGCAGCACAGTGACCATGTCACAAAAGTCAGATTCCCGATAAACATAAACAATATTATTGTGAAAACACAACAAGTCAAATTAAATTAAGCAAATTCTATGTAAATTTCAATATGAATTTAGGTCAAGTCATTGTGCACGTTGAATAAAATAAAATTAAGGCTGACAATCCTCGTTGAACATGTTGATATCTCTTCTCTATATGAATACACATAATACATAAAACGATCAACGGTGCTCCGAACCGTTTGTTCATCTTTCATACGGTATATTATTTATAGATCCTACGGTTTTATTCAATGTAATTCTGATATCGTCCCCATTGTCATGGTAAATAATGGGAGCTTCTCATAATATAATATTTCATATTCCTTTTATAAGCCACGATCAGCTTTCTAGTACGTTTTTTCTCAATTTTAATCACACTAATGTACATTTGACCATCTAAAAGAACTGGGGAAAAAGAGTCGATGATGATTAATACAGCCACGATGTAATTACTTATTCAAAAGCTGCATTAATGGATCCATTCAAGCATAACTCTGTAGTTATTTACCATCTCTTCCAGAAATATATTTCTATATTATATTGTTCTAAAATTCGATGGCAAATTCTTGAAATATTATCATTATGGTTGTAATGGACAAATGCTAGCTATGGCTAAGGTATTTATTCAAATTTAACATGCATTATGTAGAGGTCAATGACTAGATGATAAGCCATTCGAGTGCATTTATTAAGAAATAATATGCAATGAATTAATTGTCAAAGAGCTATTCCCATATCGAGGAATATGATATGTTTTGTCTTCTATTATTATAGTCCTGTTTCCTTGTCAGTCAGTGCGCTAATTGGAGAAGTAAAAAGGGATATAGAACGCCGTGTTGTTGGCGCAAAAGCGACCACTATGACCTATGCACTGAAAGACAAAAATGTATATGACAAAAGGCGAGGAATACAGGTAAGGGCAACACAATCGACACATTCGCACTAATATCTGAGAAATAATCGTCTCAGCAACACATTTTTAAATCCTTACATAAACCATAATTGATGATGATGGTTTTTATACTTCTTTTAAATTAACATGTTCCATACACATACACTGTTATTCTCATGTGTGCAAAACGTTGTGTAAAAAGTAGTTAAAAGTATTCAGTGTGTATGATTCTATCAGTTTTGTTGTTGTTGTAAATTAGTCCAAAATTATAGTAACTAAACTTAGGCTTATAAGCTTACACACTTTACATTTTACACTTCACAGTTACACGACGATATAATTTTGCATTAATTTATCAAAAAAGGCCAAGTGATAGAATCACACAATGCACAACTATTCTGCCCTACCATGACAAAAGGAAGTAATGGACAAAAGGAAAGTTTAGAGCTATAAGGCAAAACAAGTATTGGTAAAAAAATTCTGCAAAATATTCAAAAATGTACATTAAATGTGACATTAAACTGATATAACATTAGCAGAACATCACTCATCACTTTTCAAGGCTCTTACAAAAAAACATGATTTGCATGTATCTTGTATCTCCTGTTGTCCATTACTTCCTTTTGTCGTGGTTTATTTGGTTAAAAAGTGAAATGCTTCCTTTTGATATGCTAATTACTCATTAATTAAGAATATTTGAGGGTTCCTGCTATGATAGAATTGTGTATCAATATTATTTCTATCATTTGGTATAGAAAAACCCATTTTGAAAAAAGTGTCCATTACTCCCTTTTGTCATGGTAGGGCAGAATTGTGTAGAAAATTAACCAATTGCTGTGTAAACTATTAAAATGGCCATTCCACAACCCAATAGTATTGCACAACTATTGTGTAGAACATAAACCAATTGCAGTGTAAGCCATTAAAATGGCCATTCCACAACCCAAAAGTAATGCACAACTATTGTATAGAAAATTAACTAATTGTTGTGTAAACCATTTACACTTAACCGTGTAAATTAATGTTACACATTATTGTTTAGAAATACTACACAACTGTTGTGTAGATATTACACAACTAGGGTTGTGTAAACTATTTACACAACAATTGCTAGGTTCCTATAGTAAACAGCGCTTGTGTAAAATTTGACACAACCGTAATAACAGTGTACCTTAATCGTAATGTTGACTGTTAGTTAACTTACAATGTGCTGTTATTATTTACCATTATAAACAATTACAAGTGACTTGAAGTTTTGTCCAGTATTCAGTGTAATTCATTATTTGCCATATCATGCAAGTACGAGGTTCATTTATTATTTTACCCAAATCAGGATTTTGTTTACTTAATCGACATCCATCGGTGTTGACTGAGAGGTAAATGTGTTTAAATAAATGTGAATTAAATCTACCAAATGGTCCCCGGTCAAGATTAGTGCACAACCTTTTTATTCTTTCCTTTTTCTGCCAGGATTTTTACACGAAGTATAAACGCTAACAATGGCCGCACAATATACGGCATCTTTTAGGAACCGTTCATTGACATGATTGAAGTAATTCAACCTGTATTAAATGATGAAATGCCTAGAGAAAATACGATAACGAAACGCAAACCTACAACAAGTTATATAGGGGAAGAATTTGCAAGGGATACGAGCACTACAGCCATACACTGATGCCACCCTAGCGATATGTGATCAAGTGTCATCCAAAGAATATATCAATAACTGACCTCTCTCTTTCAATGTCTCTTCTACGATTTATTTAGATTGATCAAATCCAAGACGCTTGGGAAGATGAATATTTGACCATTGCCAAGATGAACTACAGCGATGCAACTATATACAGATATGCAAGTAAAAGGTAACTTTAAACGAGTGTAAGCTTTTCAACGGTAATCCAACCGAATTGCTGGCTTCTACTACCCCAAAAATATACGATTTCACAATGATCAATTATAATAGTCTATGTCTCACGTCTTATGCACTCGCGTTTTTAATATTCTATTTTTTCTCGCGAAGTGAGTTTGTTACTACTTGTACAAACCTGTACTGGTACAAGTTATGCACGCTCGTTGCAGAGATCAACTTATTTTCTGGCAAGGTCACATCATTGGATATATTGCATTTGGTTCTCTAGGTATAGTGTTAAAATAATGCCACCTAAACCGTCAAGTACCCTTGGTTTCATTTGTTCACACTTTCACCCATACAAGTCAACAAAGAACCCTGTCATCCAATCATAACAGCTGATTATAACTATTTCCAATTATCCATACGCAACCTTTTCACAATTTTGCAGATATACTCATAACACGCAAGGACCACATCACCGTGTTTGTGCACTTATAATAGTCAGTCCAATTATGTGGGGTCAAAGCCCGGGTCAAACAGCCTTCAAGATATTGACCTGCAATGGTGTTAATGGCATATTGTATTGCTTTGCTGACAGAAACATATTTGGAGCTAACTAAACTTAACTTAAAATTGGCATATATCATACTGGCCTTGCTATGTAAGGTTTGAATAGGTTTCAGTTGTATTATAACTTGCCTAATTTGAAATCTTTTAATAGTTAGTAAAAAGTTAGTTAAACAATAACTATATTAGAAATTAATTAATGATTGCTTATTTATTTTTTAATTATTGATCATTCATTATCTATTATTAATTAATCATTAAGTAATCATTAATTAATCATTAATTACTCAATAATGAAGTGATGATTAATAAGTATTAATAATTAATTAATGATTTATTAATTAATAATTATTTATTGACCATTAATTATTGATACTTAATTAATCATCAATTAATCATTAATTAATTAGCCATTACTTAATTAGTTGTTTTTGTCCCTGGTTGACTTTGATGTGATACGTCTTTTCTTAATTAGATACAAAATATTCATGGGCAATGTCGTTAACAAAACCTATTTTCATTTAACTGATTAACTAAGAATAAAATGTTTGTGTATACCTGTCAAAAGGTAACAATGGTACGTCCACACTCTTTGACACTACATGTGCCTTTAATGGAAACACTTGCCAAAGTTTATTGCTAATTCCCAATTCCCAGTCATCTGTCTACACAGCAATTACCAGGCCAATAATTCATTTCACACAAAATAATATGGGCAACTTTCTGCAGCGCTTTCTTACAAAAAGAAAATATAAAATGCTTATTCCA
Source organism: Ophiura sarsii (assembly GCA_035610835.1). NCBI lineage: Eukaryota > Metazoa > Echinodermata > Ophiuroidea > Amphilepidida > Ophiuridae > Ophiura > Ophiura sarsii. The sequence goes on along the minus strand of CM069441.1, from coordinate 70,506,262 downwards.
GTATAGGCCTATACAGGGTGACTTAGGAAATATTTACAGTGTAACAAAAGAATTATTACAAGGAAATGTAATTTACTGTATATATCCTAGGTTAGGGACGCACCATTAGATTTTTAGGGGGGGGGGGGGGGGGTAGGAAGTTTTTGGAAGAAAAAAAATTCACCCTCTGTGCGGGCAACAACAAAAAAAATTCCCCCCCTGATGAGTAAAAAAATTAAAAAATTGTACCCCCACCCAATTCAATATGAATGGATACATTTTTTTTATTTTAAATTGCCGCCTTTGGCGGCGCAAAAAAAATTAAAATTCACCCCTTACGGCGGCCAAAAAAAAGAAAAAATCACCCCCGAACCAAACTTCTTACCCCCCTGAAAATCAAATGGTGCGTCCCTTATCGTAGTAAATTTAAATAAGAATAGAACTCAAGATTTTAGAATCCAAAGCCAAGGCCCTTCCAGTCATGGTGGTCGTGGTTAATTGTCAAACAAAAATACAGGGTGATCAAAATGTGTCAAATCTTTTGTTTACATTTACAGGGCTTGTTGTTTGTTGTTTGTGCTCAGGGCCGGACTTACCATTGGGCCAGATGGACCCGGGCCCAGGGCCCCAGATTTGTTGGGCCCCAAATTCCGAAAAATATTAGATAACAATAAATTACCAACACTTTAACACTTATTAATTAAATTAATTGTTAATTATTTATTAATTAATTAATAATCGATCTTTTATTATTGATCATTAATCAATCATTAATTACTCGTAATTGATTATTTCTGAATCATTAATTAATTATTAATTATCCATGAATTAATTAGTTGTTTTTGCCTCTGGTTGACTTTGATGTGATAAGTCTTTGATGTGATAAGTAAATATTCCAATTTGGGACCTTTAACTCACCCCACGTTCAGTGGCGTTTGTGTATGTAAACAACCGTGTACAATATAACTATGACTCTATTTTATATTATAAAAACAAATCTTGAACACTTAATTTCAAGAAAGAGAGTGCCCTTTTTGGCATGACGCAATTCTCTTCATGATACGCTTCCTTTATTTCTGCTTGCATTCGAACTTAGCCCCCTCTAAGCGAGTTTTGTCTTTTTTTAAGACTCTTCTTGTTAATATACAATATCAATAGATAGATGTCTAAAATGTGACTTTATACTGCTCGAATTTTATACTTGATATCAGAGAACTAATATAAAGTTATAAATGTCTAATATTTCACATGGACTTTTCTTTCCTTTACATTATTCGATTAAAATGCAATTATCTTGGCAACGGGAAAAAAATAACTTAGAACTGGCGTTATCAGGAATTCGTAAGTGTCTTCGTGGGCGGTGGGGGGGGGGGGGGGATTTCCCCGAATGACAGCGCATGGTCCAGGGGGTGGTTTAGGATGTCTGAATGGCCTAGAAAAGCTCTCCTTGCTAAAGTAGGCCTATATACATAAATTTGTTATCAAACTTCAACCGAGCGAGAGTTTTTTCAACCGCATGATCATTGAGATGGAAGGCCGTGCCCCCGCCCTTTGGACACGCCATAATATGATTGCTTAGAACGGTTGGAATTATGCTAACCTTTGACCACCTTCTACAATTGCTATGGCGACCACTATAAGTTAAATCTCCATCAAACGATTGCCAACGGTCATGGTGAGAGCAGTAGCGTATCTCCGGGGGTCAGGGGGGGGGGGGGCAGAGTGCCCCCTGACGGCTTTGACGGGGAAGGCCAGCTCAAACTACCTGTAAAAGTTTGTTTCCTGTTATAGCCGGGATGCGAAGAAGATTTTGAGAGGAATAGCGAAGGGTTCCCCCGGGAGTGTATTTTGTGCTGGTGCCATATTGTTCAATGCCTTGAATGTGAGCAGAGCTATTTTAGTGTAATGTATTGCTAAACATGGAGACAGCGTGGCCATGGTGTGCAGCCCAGTGGCGTAGCTCAGGGGGCAAGGGGGGGGGGGGGGGGGGGGGCAACTGTCCCCCCTGACAGAATTTGTTGTGCCCCCCCCCCCCCCCCCCCCCCTTTGTGCCCCCGCCCCACTTTCCGGATGTAGTGTTTATATGCGGTATAACTATTTAAAAATGACAATTTTTCACCTGGTTTGTATAAACATGGTATAAATAAATGAAAAAGTTATAGAGATAACTTTTTAAACCCGTAGTATGATTGGCCATTATTTGTTGAATGTGCTGTTTTTTGGACTACAGGTGCGATTTTGTGACCGTGCGAATCTTTTGGACCGTGCGAATTTTTTTGACCTCACCCCCCCCCCCCCTCCCCCACTGTGCGATTTTGTGACCGTGCGAATCTTTTGGACCGTGCGAATTTTTTTGACCTCACCCCCCCCCCACCCCCCCCCCCCCCCCCCCCCCCCCCCCCCCCCCCCCCCCTCACGAGGTGACTGATTGATCATCGTTTGAGTTTGTGTGGGGAGAGGGACATTTCGAATGTGAATTCCTAAGCAGCTTGTGATTGCAGATCAAGTTTTGCTTCATCTTTTCATTCCCCCTCCATTTGAGATATTGGGGTAACTTTTTCTAACTTTAGAAAGCCGCGAAATGTGAAGGGAACTTTGATTCGCCTTGGTTTGAACATGGTTTGACGAATCACGCATCAAACAAAGTTATAGGGTAATCCTTTTAACTCGTGAGCACTATCAAACAAACGTAATACGAAAAGACGTCTCTGACAAATGAATAATGAAGTATTATTTTGAATGGTTTTACAACGCCTGTTATACATTGTAAAGCTACGCTAATGATGTCTGCTACTAGCTTCTTTATATGTCCAAAACTTCAGGTATGATTTCTTAGTTTAGATTTGGTAAGATTATATTAAAATAATGATGCAGTTATATAGGCAGACATGTTAATGGTAACCTAAAACGAGTGCAACTATAATATGCTATACCGTCTGGCCTCTACCCATGCATCACAGACTATGAACGTAACCCCGCATATCTCACTCATATATTGCGCTTCTCCACATTCTATTGAACTATACAACTCAAATCATATGAGCAGACCACAACTCTGACCACAATGTAATATTCTAGCAATACGGCCATATCTTGTCGAGTCGTCGCTATAATTCAGAAAATTATCTTTTGTTGTCTTGTTGTCTTTATTAACATCAACAATGAACACGGTCTGAAACAATATAAATATACATGTAAACATTAGATGAAGATGAAGAATCCTCTATCTCCCCAAGTCTTTTTGGCATGAAAAAACAAGTGTCTGGTTTTGGTGTAACAAAGACTGATAATAATGAAACAAAGTACGTTTTAATAAATAGACCATAGTATGAAACAGTAGCAAAACAAACTATAAATGACCTTGAAACATATGTTGTTAACGGTCATTGTCAATGTGGGAAGGATGTCTTGGTCACATGCCATAGTCAGAGTGCCAGGCAGGCTTGCTAGAGTTCGGCCAGACCGTCTGGGTGCAGTGACTGGGTGGTCAAGCATGGGCGTGGCATTAGGCTAGGCAAGATGTCCAGTGTTGACATGACAGATGCCTCAGGAGGTGGAGGGGCGAGGGCCCGCGTAAGGGATTCTGTTGGATAGGTTCAGGCTCAGCGAACGGAACGGTCAGCGGGGCTTGACTCACTGCCGGCGTTATTGATTGGTTGCTCGGGAATGAGATATGTTGGCGAGCTGTTGCTGTCTGTACTCTGATGTCACCATTGATTGTCAATCGTGGCATGGGCTTCTGTACCGGACTGTATTTCCTCAAGAACTTCCTGTTACGCAGTGTTACCCTTCTTGAACCATCGATCTTCACTACGTATTGGTCAAACTGACGGACCTCTATACTGAAGCATTGCACGTTGGAAAGCATCCGTATCCAGGTCACCGGTGGGGCTAGTGTTGTCCATGATAAGGCGTTTCACAGTCTTGACACCAACTTCGGCACGACAGATGCTATGTGGATATGCCACTGAGGAGAGTCGATGATGTACGCCCCAGTTCTTGAGGAATTGCCGTGTAGCGATGGCTGTGAATTCGGGACCACCGTCAAGAGGCTAGTTCATCAGGGATACCAAAGGTGACAAAGGTGCGTCTCAGGCAAGTGATGAGTCCACTTGCACCGTGGGAGGACTTCTCCACGATTGGCCAGTTGGAATACCGTATCGGTCAACCACTACCAAGTAGTTGCAGCCTTTATCATGTTTATAATGGAAAAAGTCAGCACATGCACACTGGAAAGGGTTGTTTGGGGGTGTGGGAGGGGTGGGGTGCACTTGGATTGGAGGGTGCGATCCGATTACAATGATAGCAACCAGCGCGAAGGAAGGGCTGTTATGGCAGGAGTAATGCCAGGCCAGAAAATTGATGCCTCTGCTCTTGCAGTCATAGAGGTCACTCCTTGATGAGCAGCATGGAGAGCATCCAATGTCTCCTCCCTGAGTGATGGCGGTATGACAACACGGTCCTTGTAAAGTATAACGCCATCAACCGTATGAAGATTATCTCGAAACTGGAAGTACTCGCGCAGGGGCCCAGGGAATTCATGACGGAACTCTGGCAGACTACCGGACTCAATGAGGTTAACCAGCTTCTGCATCTCATCATCACTGGCTGTGGCGGTTCGGATTCTGTTCCACGTGACAGACTTTATATTGAGTGAGGTGATGGCGGACATGACAGATGAAGAAACACACTCAATGATGGGACCTATGAGTAGTGCTGGCGTGCGTAAACCGGCCATGAGGGGGTTGAATGTGTCAAGTTGATCGGTGAAGACTCAATGGCTGCCATATCATCAGTGAGGGGCAGTTTTACAGGTGCTCCATGCAGTGGGGTGACGCGAGATACATTCTGCGGCGCACTGTCTAATGCCTGGTCACATGGACCATTTTGAATTTGTATCGCAGGGTCTTCTCTTTCAGGTTTTTTATGCGGTTATTGAAGATGTCTTCCAAGGATCTGTCACCAAAGCTCTCAAGAGTGGCTTGTGGTCAACGGCAATTATATATGAGGTCCTAACATCCGAGAACGAAGTATCGTGCTTTGTCTAGGGCGTCAGCGACAGCAAGGGCCTCACCTTCCACTGGGGCATAACGAGATTCAGCTGGGTGGGTAAATCTGCTACCAACGAGTGTGATCTTCCATCTTGTGTGACAACAAAATGGTTCAACAGGTTCACATTTGCAGTGCTTCTGAAGAAGCCAGAATCCAATTCCTACCTTGGACCAGTCAGTAGCCAGGCATGTGGGTTTACTTGGGTCGAAGATTCTGACCCCCTCCTCTATTTCGCTAACTATGACTGATTTGGATTCCTCAAATGCATGTTGAAGGTGGTCATCCCACTGAAAGGGAGTACTTGGTTTTAGTAGTTGCCGAAAGAAAAGCATGGTCTCCGCCATGCTGAAGGCATATGACACCTGGTTGACAAGTCCAAACCATGAACGTACATCTGTGATGTCCTTGGGTGTTGGAAAGTCCAGAATTGCTTGTAGGTACTTCCTGCATGGGCGAACACTAGAGGGGGTCATTTCAAACCCGTCAAATCCCACGATATCCTCGCCAAATACAAACTTGTCAGGGTTCAGGGTGATTCCATATCGTCCACAGGTGTCCAGCCATTGGATAGTCTCAAAGAAGCTGTCCGCTAGAGAGTCGGACCTTGCTGCTTACTTGCTTAAGGCGTCCCAAAGGGACGAACTTCTGTGATGGCCTTCCACACTGGTCTTTCAAGCATGCAGTTTTTCATGTCCTGCCTAGTTAGTCCTGTATCCTCTGATAAAAGCTTGATGTAATTCTTTCGTGGTGGTCCTCTAGCCTTGTGTCCATGCTTGGGTTGCCACAGGAGAACTTTGGAGACTGCTTCCTCTTCCCTTCTGGCACAGTGGCCGGCAAATTTTAATCTCCTCCGTCTTAGCCTCTCTGATATTGGTAGCAGGTTCTCATATAGATCTTTGTTGGTGGTGTGAGATTGCCATGATACATTAAGTGCTTTTCTTAAGAGGCGAGTGTAGCAACCATCCAGCGCTTTTCTCATTTTAGCTGTTAGTGTCCAAGTCTCGGCTCCATAGGCCAAAACAGATTCAACAGTGGTGGTAAACAGCTTTATTTTCAGGTTTCTTGGGAGTTTACTGTTCCATATTGTCATGCTGTTACAGGCTTTCCAAGCTTGAGCCTTTCTTATGTTGAAATCCTGTTCACTACCAGCAATCCAGGCACCAAGGTATTTGAAGTCTTGGACAATTTCAAGATCATTAACATCCAGTGTTTTAATTGGTGTTGGAGCTTCTTTGTACAGCATTGCCTTTGTTTTTTGGCATTCATCACAAGACTAGCTGTAAGCGCAGCTGCTTCCACTAGATGTAGTAGTTCCTCTGCATCCCGTAGATTGTCAGCAGAGAGCAATGTCGTCTGCGAAGTCAAGGTCTGTAATTGTCTGCGGCCCTATTCTCCTACTTTGCCTGGGAACAAGTGTGAAGCCTAGTTGCTCTTCTTTTCCTGTTAATGCCTTCCTCAGTACATAGTCTAGGATGATTATGAACAAAAACGGTGCTAGTGTATCACCCTGAAGAACCCCTGCTTGAATTTCGAAGTCCTTAGTGATGCCATCTGGAGAAGTAACATGTGCTTTGGTTTGTTGGTATGTATGTCCAATGGCAGCCACTAGCCTCTCTGGTACACCATAGGCTCGTAAAATATCCAACATCTTACCACGATGGACGGTATCAAATACTTTTTTGAAAGTCTATGAAGACCAATGCTGCAATGAAGTTGTTGTTCTTAATTTCCTCTACTATCCTTCTTAATGCCAGAATTTGAGACACTGTCTACCTGGGCGAAAACTATTTTGATTGATTCGTAGAACCGGATCTAGGTGAGGGCGAATTCTGTTAAGGAGCAGCCTGTTGTAAGTTTTTGCTACAATGGACGATAAGCAGATTCCCCTATAGTTCTTTCCTTCTCGTAAATCTCCACTCTTTGGGATTGGGATAAGATTTAGTATGGACCACTGATCTGGTTTTCTCCCATTTATCAGCGCATCATTGCAGAAGTTAAGAATTATATCATCCAGGTCACATCTTTTGAGAACTTCCGGTGGAATCTCGTCTTCACCGGGGCTTTTGCCTTCAGTAACATTCTTCTTGGCAGCGTTGTATTCTTCCTGATCAAAAGCGTCTGATCGTATGTTAAATTCCTGAAACAATTGACTTATTTCTTCATGCTCATTTCTTATGACAGGGGGATTTCCGAGTAGTTTCTGGAAGTGGGTATGCCAGGATTCCAATCTTTCTGTCTGTGTTTCACCTTTGATATGTCCCTATTTAGCTGTATTGCGCCCACTGATCTCATTGATAAGGTCCCAAGATGCTTTATGCTGACAGTTTATGTTGGAATTTTCTACTTGCTTGATCTTCCTTCCTAGGATCTCTTCATTTACCATCTGGTATGTACTGCTAGAACTCACCTTATCACATTTGCTGATCGTGCCTTTTCATCCTATGCTCCTCGTCAATGGAACCGGCTTCCAGATAATATCAGAAATGCAGATTCCATCAACATATTTAAACGACTTTTAAAATGTCATCTTTTTGAACATGCTTTTGTAAAGTAGTTTTCTCTTTGTATTTCATTGTGCCAAAGCGCCTTAGTACAAGTTTCTTGGTTCTGGCGCTATATAAATTTCAGTGATTGATTGATTGATTGATTCTTCTCAGTTTGCAGCTCCAATCTTGATATACATGATCCTTCCTGGATGTCAATGAGTTGAGCCTTTTGCAGTACTTTCCTGGCTTCCTTAATCCTAAGGTCATTCCAAATGGCTTCTTTGGGTCGCTTGGGGGCTTTTGGGATCAGTTTCTCTGTTGCTTCCCTGTTTGCTTGTATGAAACATTCATAAGCCGATGTGGAATTCTCATCACAGCTCTTGTGTAAGACACTAAATTTGTTGCGTACCTCTACAGTGTAACGATCTTGTAGCTCAGGTTGTAGTACAAGTTGTTTCCAATCATATTTTACTTTCCTTGGTGGTGTTTTCCCATTTGCTCTGAGACTCAGTCGTACCTTTGCTGTTACAATGCGATGATCTGATCCCACACTAGCAAATGAGTTGAATGCACAAGAGTCCGTTACACTATTCTTCCATTTCCTTCTTACTAGTATGTAGTCCAGTTGAGCTTTAAAACCAGGTGGCAAGTTACATGTCCAGAGCCTGGCAGCTTTCTTTCTGAAACAGACAGTTGTTATAGTGAGATCGTTTTCCATTGCCAAATCGTGAAGCATTTCTGTTTGTTCTTTTATGGTAAGAGAACTTGTAGTTGTCCTTGCCAACCCGGGCATTTAAATCTCTCATTACGATCATAAAATTGTGCGCTGGTACTTGCTTAACTGCTTTGTCTAAAAGTTTGTAGTGTTCTTCTGCTACCTTCTCCTCAGACGTGTTTGTAGGACAGTAGGTGATGATCACAGTAATTTTGGGATTTCCTCCAAATGTTGCACACAGAACTCTAAGCGATATAGAGACACAAGATAGAAGTGTTTTCTTGGCTTTGGTGCTCAACAAGATTCCAACACCACCATTAGATACTCCTGCATTGTTTCTCCAGGCTGAGGATGAGACAAGCTGGTAGCCATCAAAGAGATCTTGATATCTGATTTCCTCATCTTGGTGCACTATTCTATGTTCCTGGATTCCAATGATGTCCTGTTTATACAATTTGGCAAGACCACACAGTCCCTCTTGTAAGTGAATACTTCTTATTGTCCTTGTATTTAGAGTGGAAATTAAAACACTCTTCTTACATCTTAAAAGTTTTGACTCCTTCGTTCCTCTTCTCTCAATGATCACCCTTACTTTCGGCTTTGAGGTGACCACGTCATATGTATCAGCATGTGATAAAGATTCAGAACCAGGCAGTATTTTAATAGGGGCTTTAACCCTAGTGCTTTTAGTTGTAGCCATCATATAAGTCTTTCAGTTGCTAAATACTGTTGATGATCGCAGGTTCTATCAACAGGTGTCATATGGCCGTTGAGAATGTGTATTGCATATATCATTCTTCCTCTGCCCTTCTGAACTTGTTACTGTAACATTTGTTCACTGGCTGCTCCAAGTCAGCACCCTTCTGCCGTTGTGAAGATAAGATCTTCCATCCGCCTGAGGTAGTGAACTACCTCAGCTATTTTACCCATAACTGGGACAAACGTTGGTGAGTACCAGAGCATGTCCACACGCCGGTGGGTCTTGCATACTGCACCTCTAGGGCCGCTTGTTGCTCCGAGATCCCCCACATAGTCAATCGCAAGATAACCAGTTACCGCCAGTGACCGCTAGGAGGCCATGTAGGAGTCTTGAGTAAGGAGAGGCTATGTACTGACAGGAGAAGGCTTACGCACTCGGCTTCTCGGTTCGCCTGATGGCTAGCCAGCGGCAGCAGTTATTGTCAAGAATTGGATGAAGAGAGCTACTAGCATCAAGGAAAATAGATAGGAAACTAGGAAAGGAGCTACATCTACCACCACCATCTACAACTACAACTACTATATATAATGCACTAGTCGCATCACTCACACCTGTGACATTAGGAGTCACCCACCAGCTAAAGAGTCGGACCACAGCAGGACATCATCAACACATTTGGTATTGTTTTGGATGTCTGACACGATTATATCGTATCGTCTCGTGTATCCATCGCCGGATGCGATATATCCTTGAGGGGCTTTTGGTAACGGTATCTACCCCAGGGTGTGATGAAGGTGGTCAGGTGTCGGTCTTCTTTGCAAATGGGCACTGTGGTAACCGTTCCATGCATAGAGGACTGTCTTCTTTTTACCATGTGGTACTGATCTGGCCTAGTGGAATGGTGATGGCGTGTGATGTGTACAGTGTTTCACGTGTAGCATGGGCATTAAGGGGCTGGAAGTCAACGGTGCGGCGTGGTTTACCCTTCGTCTTTGCGCAAATAACCATCCCGTGGCACCAGGTGACAGGCTCACAAATTGGGACTGGTTCAAGCACACCCAGCTGTACGTCATGGTCTAAACCAGCCTTAACAGCATCGCGCCAGTGAAGTGGAACGGGTACTGGTTTGTGGTGCATTGGTGTGACACTGGTTTGGATACCATCAATTTCACGGGTGGGCCATCCATCAGGGGCAAGGTTTGGTGCTCACATGTATTGAATGTGCTTGATTTTTGTAATAGTCAAGGAGTTACTGTTGTAGCTTTGGGCGGTTGTGTTCATAAATAAGAGTTATATATCTATATGTTGTCTTTGGTTGTCTTGTTGTCTCTGAACATCAACAATGAACATGGTCTGAAACAATATAAATATACATGTAAACATTAGTTAGGGGTTCAATAAGGTTTCGGAGTTGTTTATCTTGAATCGACAACGATAAGACGGGTTTATTTTGCGAGCAAAATAAACCCGTCTTACCGTTGTCGATTCAAGATAAACAACGACGAAGACCTTGTTGAACCCCGTTCAACAACGACCAAACATATTTACATCATTCATATGTGAATAGCGTTCTGGATAATTGATGAAAACAAGTAAAACACTTGTTTTAATAGGCTTAATTTGACATACAAAATAGCTGCTCTTTAAAAAACGGAAACAAATGTTTACGTTTTATTATAATTAGGCCCTTATTTGAACATCGTCCGTTCCCATAAATGGGCGATGGAACTTATGAATGGGCTGGGTTACTTAAGGTAAACCTTAGAGAAGACAAATTATTTCGCAAGTAATTGTGAAATTTGAAATATTTTGTAAATAACATTTTATTCACACACCACCTTTAACATTCAGAGAAAAATTAAATTAAGAATGCGTTTAAATTTACATAACACATTTTGATACATGTTTATAGAATATTTGTATCAAATCAAAACACACCTCTTCATTTCAATAGTGGTACGGTCCATGATGAGATGAAAGGGAACCCATTTTACCGCGATGATGCAAACATGGCGATTCTCTTGTGCTCAGGTAGCCACCGTTCGGACTAAAATTGTGGCTTTAGGAGTGAACCGAGACATGTGGCCCTCGCCAAAAATATTTTCCTCGGGGATATAGCTACATTTCGGTATATAAAGCTGTTTGCTAATTTTAAGGATTGCATGGCGAAATGCATTTATACGCCGAATAAATGAACAAATTTTGCGAACGTTTTTGTTTGGTTACAATTTTGCATCATCGATGCATAATACATTCGTGGTTTCCAAATAAGGTTCGCCATCCTAGTAATTTGCATATGAACAGTGGGTTTATCTCAAATCGACAACGCTTTGTTACTGTACTTAAGGTATGGGGGATTTGTTGAGATGAAGAATCCTCTAGTTACTATGATTGCCTTTTTAACTAACTATTTCACCTAATATGTCTTGATTTGACTCTATATTTTATCGCCATGTAATATCATTTTAAACGCCCTCCATGTTATGTTAACACTTTGAAAACGCACCCCGCCCAAGCTCATTGTATTAAACACTCTAGACAAAAGATGTACAGGGAAGATGGTGGCACAATGGAAATATCACACCATGGACTGTATACACTCTGCTGCAACAACCTTACCCACCTAGTTTAAGCCGACATGACGGCTATCGAACTTTTCGTCTTCCAATCTAAAATACTTGGTCAGATCATTTTGGCGATACAGGGTGAATCAAAATACTAAAAGGCAGCACAAATTATTGCAAACTTTCACATAAAATATGTAAATTTGTTATCTCTTTTAAAACATGGTTGGATTTCCATGAAAATCTGAAAAATGTAATTGCATGTTATACTTAATTACTCAAAAATCAAAGTGTTCCACAATTGTCATGTATGTCTTTAACTCAATATATTCTGCTTTCAAAGTGGCATTAATAAACCCAGATAATAAATCTGTTTCATCTTGAATTTATCCTTGTATGCATTTGAGCATATCAGTCACTCTTTGTTCCTGTGAACAGTTTCAGAGCATCCGAAAATACCTCCTAACCATCTGAAATACGTTTATCATTCGAAGATTTTAAATAGCATAAACTGTCACTTTCACAATTTTATGAAGAAGCCATATGAGATGGGAGGGTGATGACGAAATCAAAGATTGTGTTGTGTTGCATATTTTTGGAGGCCATTAAACCAGACAGACAAATGTGGGTGTACGTACCTGTAGAGGAGTCATGGATATGGACATGTGACATTGCAAAGTGATGCATAACGGTGTTTTGTAAACACTGGAAATGTTTCATTTAGATTTCTTTTTGGACTCATTCTTACAAGAATGCTTCTGGATCCTCGACTTCGAACATTCTCGAAATATATTAATAATAAAACACACAAAAAAAGTCTTACGACATAATGATATTAATAATATGATGCAATATTTGAGGACACCTATATAACACATCTGTTACACCCTCTGTTTATCTTCTTCTAGATATGTGACAAAACGAATAGAGAACTTGTGTATGGATAAGCTTGCCTCAGGCTTACGTTTTGATTATGCATGATATATTTGATATTGGCAGTGTCCCTTTCTGAAGTTATATTAGGCCTTAGGTTATTTGTGAAAACTGTATTAATCGCGGTCAATGTTTATCTGCCCCAATCCATTTTGATGAAGGACGGTGCAAATAGGCCCGCAAATAGGTTAAAGTTGACGTTTAACGAATCAACCCAGATAAAAACGATTTTTTTTCTTTTTTCTTTCTTCTTCTTCTTTTCCACAGGTCAATTCAGATGATTTATTTCACAAAAATATAAAATACCTAACAGCGTCAAATCTGACCGCGTCGGCTAATTTCATCAATATTATATAATAAAAGAGTATGAAAACAAAACAAATAATGATTATAGTTTTATCAATAAAATTTTGCGAAAATTGCTGTTAGTGACCATTTTAATTCAATATCATTTTCCTAATTAAAATAAGTAGGTTAACAAGGACAACAGTCAAATGAACATAACAATATTTTCTAAATTTAGTAATAGATGACATCTATAGATTATTACCATATTATAGCATAATGAATGATGCTATATTTTTGGTAAATCAATATTTAAAATCAGCATTTTCGAAACATAGGATTGGCAAAATGAGTAAATCATAAACTTCTTCTTTCACTTCATATTTGAATAATTCGTCTTCACATTCCAATAAATCTTCATATTTCAATAATTCTTATATACCAGATTTCTACATTAACCCTGGGTGGTTTTTTTGGGTTTTTTAATTGTCAGGCTCAAAATACGGTTACTTAGACGTACTGAGCTCGCAGGTACCCGCTAGTATTTCAATGATTATTCTTCACATTCTAATAATTATTTTCAATCACATATCATTCCAATTATTCCAATAAGCAATATATATATATCCTGTATCTTTTCAGTTATTCAGAGGAAGCCTCCACCGCAATCCAAGCAGATTATGGTTTTCTACCCGCAGCATACATACTCGTCGCCATTCACGTGATATTAGCTACTAGCAGTTTCTCTTTTATCGAACACAAGGTAAAACATAAGTGCTCTCATTAGTGCTCTATAATTCATGAATCAAACGTAACTCCAACCAGGCTGACTCCAACCAACAGAAGAAAGTCGTCTTCTCTCCGATTAGATTGCTAAAACATATTTAGCGGGATTATAAGAGATATTACAAATTACAAATTCAATGTAATGAATGAATTCATTGTTATCTTTCATTATTGCGCAATGCAGGCTGCAGATTTCACACTTGTTTCTAGACCATTTCAGCAAATCAAATACTCGTACAATACTATACGGGCTAGCAGAAATTAGCGAAGTTAATAAGAATTTCTAAAATGTCTTTTGGGACATTTTGAGGTTATTTCTAGCTTTTTTCACTTTTTTGGAGTGATAATAGTGTATACGGTTTTGAGGGAAAGTAAAAAAAACACCCGAAAATAAAAATCTTCTCTCTCGATGACAGAATGTACCTTTCGTTGCAGATAAAGGAAAAGGGCGTTTTGAAAACGTCATTGTTCCTCCAATGGTTAAACAGATAGATTGACAGATATTGAGATTCAATAACAGGGGGAAATAAAAAAATAAATACTCTCTTAAGTCAAACGATTGAAAAGTCAATCTTTAAGATTGTGCTGAGGGCAGGATCTTAAAGGATTGAAATTGTCAATCTAATGGAGTGAAATTTCAGTCCGATATATTGAAATTTCACTCTATTACTATTAGATTGACCATATTCAATCTTTTAAGATCCTTCCATCAGCCATCAGCACAATCTTAAAGATTGACTTTTTTATCTTTTGATTTAAGAGTGTACTAATAGGGAAAGAATAAGCTATCAAACAAACACAACATTTCGGAACTTCAACTTTACTTCGAAGGATGTGATGAAATAACTGATTTTTGTATGCATTTTTAAACAGGTGTATGTCGCTATTGCAGGAATTCTGACAGTGGGATTTTCAACAGTAGCTTCTCTGGGATTAGCCTCAGCACTCAATTGTTTTTATGATAATTTGCACTCGGTGTTGCCGTTTCTTTTACTAGGTAATATTTTACTTCGTTACGTTTTCATTTTTGCCCTTCGTGTTTGTTTGAGGGCCAACAGCCAATAGAGCTCTGAACAATGTACTTGCCAAACATGCTAAAGACTTGCTAACATTATTGTGTGACAAGAATACCTGGGGTACAAGCTCCCTTCATCTTGAATAGAAGTACATGTCATAGGCGGAGCCAGAAGGCTCGTTACCCGGGGGCACTGATCAAAATCAGCGTGGGGGTAGAGGGGCCCCGCTTCTTCAGGGCCCCGGTGGGCTCCAGGGGCAAACCCGGGGGCTAAGGGGGCGTCCCCCTTAGAATAGCTGAATGTTTTCTGCCGTTTTAAAGGCCATGTGAGAGCTCTTCTGCTACATATTTCTGTCAATAATGAAATTTTCTTTTGGTAAATCTTTCTTCTTTTTTGTACGTTTTATTTCTTAATTTAAAAGAAAACTAAAGCCGCAAATCAAAATCATATATTTTTGAAATTATCATTAATCAGATACCGGAAAATTGACAATGGGAAAATAATAAAGCGACCTGATACCTTAAGAAACGCCCGTAGCGCGCGAAAAATGTGCTTTACAGTTTGCTATATGATTGAGGCTTGCCTTCATAAAAGCTTTATGAAGCTAAAGTTAATGTTTGAAGTTACATTAGCGCACAACATTTGATATCAATTTTTTATGAAGCTACAGTTAATGTTTGAAGGTACATTCGAGCTTGGCGCGCAAAATTGGATACTTTAAACTAATGTTGTCATAATTGAGCGACTTTTTTGCTGATAACAAGCTTCTAAAAAGTAATGTAAATATTTTGAGGGATTTAATGAGTGCGTACGGCGCAAAATTGGGCTCTTACACTACATGCACTAATTTTGTGAAGATTGAGATACATTTTGGGTTAAAACAAGGTTCTAAAGCGTTAGTTAATTGTTTGGGGCATGTGCAATTTTTTTTTGGCTATTTACATATTTTGCCAATTTTCGCTTGTAACAAGCTTATAAAACTATAAAGTAAATATTTGGAGCCACATGAGCGAAACGAGTGAAATGTTGGCTTCGTAACACTAACTAATATTGTCATGATCGAGATACATTTTGGCATAAAACTAGGTTCCAAAATTGAAGTTAACGTTCATGGCACGTGCGCGCGCAGCGTGCAAATTTCTTTTGGATATTTTGCATAAATTTTACCGCGATTGAGATACAAACCACGCAAATTGACTTCTTTGCATTAATTTTGCCAAGATTAAGATACATTTTCGCTTCTATTTATAAATGTATTTATTATTATTTTGTTACGAAAACCCCCGGCTTCTTTATACTTATTTTCCACATTGAGATATATTTTGGCCTTATGACACTGCTTTTATTGCGCTTAGCGCGCAAATGTTTTGCTATTTTACCCGATTTTGCTAGGATTGAGGTAAACATTTTGGCTTCTCAACGATCTTCTTAATTTGGATGAAATAATTTTTGTGTGGAAGGGGCACATACATTGAATTAACCCTCTGGCTACGCCATTATTGTCTTGCTATGCCGGGATCTGTGCTGGGAACGTACAAAATAAGGGGTGGGGGCATGGAAACGTACTATGTAGCAATAAAAGAACTCTATACCCTCTACTATCTCTCTTTTCTTTCTTCCTTTTTTCCCTTTTTCTTCTCCTTTTTTTTGGGGGGGGGGGTGCCAGGGACCCGGGGGGCACGTGCCCCCAGGCATTACATACTGTTATACTGTACACAGCGCCCTACCTCGGGCATTAACGGTACAGTGCCCCTGAAACCTAGGGACATGAGTCATTGTGTACGCAGACCGGGATGATCCCCTATACTCTTTACGAAGGAGTCTGTGACCTTTAACGTGCTCGGATTTTTGCTACAGGTATTGGTTTTTGCTACAGGCATTGATTTTTGATACAGGCATTGGTTCCACCCAGAATGCCTGTATCTCAAACAGCAACCACGATTACAAATACAGCGTGTCCAAAAAAAACTGGGTCCAAAATCCGGTGAGCTTATGATTCAAAATGTGACAAACATAGCCGCTTCATATTTGAGAATATAAATGTAAATATATCTGACATTCATTGGTGAAATTATGAGACCAATCGGCTGTTAGGTCGCAGCGCATGAACCGTCCATGCGCTGCATTTGCGCATCGTACTGACTTCATCACAGTTTTGCTTTTGACTTTACAATGACCAACTCAGGAAACTTATCTTCGGCATAGGGGGGATTCAAAATTTAACACATATGAAATGTTTTATAGCAATCAATAAATAACCTTCTGAGACACTGCCATCCTTTGTAGCAGGTAAAAAACCGTTTCTTCGAAATTGGTAACCAGCCATTAAACATGTTAAGTCATACATGTCATCAAAGGAATTAGAGTCAGGGTATCAGGTCTATCTAACAGTTGCTCTACTTTTCTACATTTTCAATAACAAGGTTACTGCAATGGGTATTTCTAATGCTGAATATTGATTCAAAATACCTGTAATTTAACACTCTTTACCAAACATAGTTATTTTGTAGAATAAACACCATGCAGGGAAAACCTGCACACAACGCACATATGCAACGCATAGGTGGTTTATAATTGTTTAATTGGAGAAAAAAATCGGGTTCTGACCACGCTCTATTGAAAGTTTTATATTTCAGTGAGTTGCCATTCGATTGGTTTCACAACTTCACCAATTAAGGGCAGGTATATTTACCTTTATATCCTCTGAATATGAAGCAGCTACGTTTCCTACTTTTTAAGTTAAAAACTCTGCAGTTTTTGGACTCAATTTGTTGGGGACACGTGGTAGACGGAGGTGCAAAATTAGTACGCGAGGCTCCAGGGTAAAACTATTGACTTTAACTCAAGGCTATACGATTACTTAAGGGTAACGTATACTGATCGGTGCAAAACTTTTTGTCAAAGAAAGAGCACAAACAATAGACGCACTTTGTATTACACTCCGTGTGTTAACTGCTTCACTTTTTCATAATCATTATTCATAGGTATTGGAGTGAATGACATGTTTGTTATCATCGCATCTTGGAATAATTTATCACATGATCAAAAACAGTTTCAAGTCCGTGAACAAGCTGGTTTAACATTAAAACAAGCGGTAAGTGCACATGTTTTAAAGATTTACACGAACTTTAAGTGTAAAACACAATGTACATCTCCTTGTACTCCTTGTTTGACTTACTTATCTGGACAAAAGTTCCATGGCTACACCAAGAAAATCCTTGTTTGTAAACTGTTTTCATTGGGGTATAGATTAATCCTTAACAAATTGGATAATTTATTTTTTGAAAATAACCCGACAGCTTAATCTTCTAAGGACAAGATATAACGGTTCATTTAACGCAATGAACTCGAATATATTCTTATAATATTCCGTCTTCATACGAGGCTATTATACTTGTAATAGCTAAGCGACTCATGCCAATAAACCTGATGTAAATATTGGAGGTTGATTAGAATCCATCTGAGCATGATGCTTTGAACGGAAGTAATTTTAATCAGTTTGAAACGTTTTTAGAAAACAAGAATTGTGGGTTTTATGCATGGTGTACGATATGCATGACTTTGAAGATTTATATACTTCTGATTTTTTTTAATGATTTTTTTATTTATTGATTTATTAATCTTGTTTTATCTTTTTTATTATTATTGTTATTAGTTTTTCTTATTTTTGTCTTCTATTTATTTATCTATTTATTTATCATTTATTTATTTATTTATTTTTTAATTTTTTATTATTATTATTTATTTATACATTCATTCATTCACCTATTTATTTATTTATTAGTATATTTTTTATATTTTTTATTTATCTATTTATTTAAATATTTATTTTTGTTTTTATTATTTATTTATTTTTAAATTTCGCTAGCCTAATAATATCCGTCCACCACAAATAACAGTCTAAACGGTTTGTTTATGACATTTCTTGATAAGGCCAAGTAAAAATAAAGCTGTTTCTCGTCCCCTCGCGCATCATTTTTCAGGATTTCTATCATTTTCTTTTCTGAATTTTGTCCATTAATTTTCACCCATGCTTTCAAGCATGGGGTATTAGTTTGGTTTTTGCTCAGGGAGGAGGTCTGATAAGGGCGGTTTTAAAGAAAATGGCACCGAAATGGGAGATTGTGTTCCCAAAATTCCAAAATTTCAAATTGGATATATTAATGATGTCTATATCTTGTTGTAATCCCATTATGTTAAAGTATGTAAAACAAATCAAGAAACACACAAAATAGTCCTCAATTTATTGCAGAACATTTCTTTTTGGGGTAAAATCTCATAAAATATTCATTTGTTAAATGTTAAGACAATTATGTTTAAAATCAACAAGTTTAAGGTACAGCTCATCTCTGGAGGATTGGTAACATTAGAAAATGCAATTTGTTTAGGCCTAAAACAATCAAATTTAAAATAAAAAAAAGTTTTTCCACATAAAACCCTTATTTTTTCCTCAATGTAGGGATTTTTTAATGTTTTATTTTTTTTAAATATTAGTTTAGGTTTGATTTTAATAGTTTTGAACATCAGAAAATGGTAATATTAAAGTATATGGAATGTTTCAAGTTCATACTACAATCTACTACGGCAAAGCAGTGGTCCATTCAAAATGCATTTCTACATACTTTTGTATTGTGTTACACTCTTGACATTGTAATAATGGTCGATAATAGAGGTTTTGTTGATAAAAACACTACCTTTAAATATAAAGTATAGTATCTCAACTTTTGAAGGTTGGTAAGCATAAAAAATACAATTTCATTATGCCTTTAACCACTAAATTGAAGAAGAAAAATCAGATTTTCCACACAAAACCCCTATTTTTACACAATAAAGGCCTGTTTTTGTTTTGTTTTAACTAATTATTAGTTAACCCTAACCTCCTAAGTCACATTTTGAAGAAGAAAAAAAATCAACGACAAAAACGCGGACAAAAAGAGTTGAACCCACAACCTCTCGGTTGCGAGACGAACGCTCTACCAGTGCGCCACGGGGGCCAACCATACTCGGGCCCCGCTCGGGCCAGTGTATTGGCCCGACTATGTAGCCTGGGGCCATTATTTCATCGAAAAAGTGCCACGCCAGCTGGCACAGATAGACTTTACCGTGGACATTTGCGACATTGAGGATGGTTAGGGTTAATAGGTTTGATTTTAATAGTTTAAACATCAGAAAATGGCAATATCAAAGTATATGGAATGTTTCAAGTTCATACTACAATCTACGCAAAGCGGTGGGCCATTCAAAATGCATACATTTCTAAATTGTGTTACACTCCTGACATGTCTAATAATGGTGGATAAAATAGGTTTGGTGGATAAAAAACAATACCTTTAATAAGTACAGTTCCTCTCAACTTGGAAGATTGGTAAACATAGGAAATACAATTTCATTATGCCTATAACCCCAACCCTACCATATACCCCAAAATACCACGACTGGACATGCTGGTACCACCCGGCAAGTTTTTCGATGAAAAAATGGACCCAGCCCATATTGTTTTCCCAATATACTGCGCACACTAGCCTTGACAGCCATGTGTAGTGGGGAATTGTTCGTGGGGGGGGGGGGGGGGGGGGCGGGGGATATTTTGGTCGATTTTCCACGTTGAAGAAAAAATTCTGAAAAAGGTGAGGGTAGAGTTAGGGTTAACAACTAAATTGAGGAAGAAAATCAGATTTTCCACACAAAACCCCTATTTTTACACAATAAAGGCCTGTTTTTGTTTTTGTTTTAACTGATTATTAGTTAAGGTTTCATTTTAATAGTTTTAAACATCAGAATGGCAATATCAAAGGTATACATGGACAGTTTCAAGTTTATATTACAGTTTATGGCACGACAGTGGGCCATCCAAAATGTATTTAAATTTCTAAACATTTGTTACACTCCTGACTGACCCCTATTTACTATCTGTAGTAGACATATTCAATGTAACACAATTTTATTTGTTACTATTTATTAATTTTATCATGTACTACTATATTAAACTGATATAACTAAATTAAATATATAAGGAAGTTTGCAAAATTTAGACGGCATGTCAATGTTACACTCCAGACATTTTGGAGTTTTCCCAGTAAACCTTTGACCACAAATGCTATGATTTGATTACCAATGCCACTTTTAAGTCTCTTTGTGCCCCTTTAAAAAGGGGCACTAAGAGATGTGTTGGAGGATGCGCCCTCAATTATGATAAAAACTGGGATTAGTATATTTTTATAATTGTATTACATGTATGAACTTACACCTATAAGGATTAAGAAAAATCAGCCCTCTATGTACAAGAAAACGTCGATTTTAAAAATGCTCGTCCCGCGGGACGAGCATTTTACGTCCGACAGTATCCCCCTGCAGTACGCGTGATACATAACGCGAACCATATTTGCATAGAGGGTGTTTTTCAATAAATAGCGATTATATTGTTTTAATCAAGTTTTGCTGTGTTTTTGCTAGTAGAAACAACAGTAATGGCCATTTTTAATGTTCATCTTGAATTCTGAAGTAAATTTTTCAACATTTAAAATTTTCAACACCACTTAATGTGCCTTTAACCATCTATGGCAAGCCAAGTGCACTGTTGTTAGAAGAAAAAAATACTCAATACTGAGTAAACCAGAACACTTTACGATGGTACAACGGCCACAACTAAATAATTGGGTAAATCCAGTACCCATTTGAGGTTGGGTACAGTTTTACCCAGCGACAGGGTTATATTTACTCCAGGAAGGTGTAATTCGTTTACACGACATATCGGTGTAAAAGTTTACACCAAATGGACCCTGTTGCCGTTTGACCCTTTTTTGGGGGGGGGGGGGGGTAAAGGTAACCCAAAAGTTGTGTAACTATTTACACAGAAAAGGAGTATACTTTTTTACACGATGTATAGTTGTGGTGTTCTTTACCAATTTCTAGAGTTATTGATTTTTACACCATATCTGGAGGTTAAAAACAAACAAAAAATCAAGCCAATCATATTTAGCTATGGTGGTTGACAGAACGGTCAAAGATTTCTTGCAGCAGACAGGCCTTGAAGATTTACTCCAGGATTTTGAAAATGTGATGATCCGTGACATTTTATGGTTATTTAGAGTAAGAACATTTATATTCTTAGGAGTGAAGTAGCTGTATAGTCATATAGCCTAGCCTAGCCCTCGCTCTCCAATACATACCCTACTACACATAGAAATTAAATTGGCTGCTGGTATTCTTTAATGCGTATCGTTATATAAGCTTACTACGCAATAGGCAGATGTCATGACCTAGATCTCAGACCAGATTTGTCTATCTACTTCCCTTCTAAGACTTTTGTCTTATTCTGAAGGATTAGGCCTATACATGTTTAAAATCATATCACATTTTACCTGCAAAAGCCGTGATAATAAGGTCCTCAAGTCCTGCTTCCTGCAAAAGGTTTCTGACTGTATGCTGTCGTCTATACCAATCTACTATAATGTGTAGCTGAATTTAAAGATTCAATTATGGAGAGGCTGGTTTATTTCACTATTATCAGCAAAGTTATTGAGAAAGTACACTTTCACAGTATGGATTGTTATTATTTTGGTTCAATAATTTCAGTGCAAAAAATGTTTCGCGCAAAATCAAAAGTTAAAATTGACATCATGAAATAAGTTTTGAAAAAGCAATAAGAACATCAACTAGAGATAATTGTGATCTTAGATCACGGATATTAGTCGAGGGCTTTGACCTTTGACCTAGGTAAATGTTGTCAAAGGGCAATAACCTTATAATATCTTAAATTGTATTATATTTGATAATTGTTTTTATAAATTTCAGCCCTGAAGTAGTTAAAAAATACATTTTGAACCCTAATTACATTTTCTTGATCTTTGACCCCAAACTTATGATTTACTTTTTTCTTGGCTTATCAATACGCGCAAGAAAAAAGGAGTTCCGTCAAAATCGGAGCATGTCTTAAGATTTTCACCTGTATAGTTCAATGACCTCTAGTGACCCCGTGTGACATGTCACTTTTAGTGAAGAAGCACCCTATATGACCATGGATGAGAGGAATCTCTTGATTAATTCTGACAGTCATAGGTCATTTTCTCTCTGACAAGTAGTATTTTGAGTGCGAGGAGTGAAAATGTACATTTTGACCCCTAGTGACCTTTTCTTGACCTTTGACCTTAACGGTATGATTGACTTTTGTTCTTGTCTCATCAATGCCCACAAAATAAAAGAAACCCGGTCAAAATCGGAGCATGCCTTATATTTTCCCCCTGTAAAGTTAAATGACCCCTAGTGACCCCGTTTGACATATCACTTTTAGTGTAGAAGCACCCTATATGAACATTGATCCAAGGAATCTTTTGACTAATTCTGAGTATCATCAGTCATTTTCCCTCGGACAAGTAGGGTTTTGAGTGAATGGAGTAAAAATTTACATTTTGACCCCTAGTAACCCCAAACATTTTTCGATTTAAAAAACCGAACTATTATATATGCGCACGGTCAAAAGGAATATGTTGGCCAACTCTCACGATCCTAGGTCATTTCAATAAATTGCAAATGCATTTTAAGTGAAAATCACGTTTTGACCCCTAGTTACCCTTGTGTGACCTTTGACCCCTTATGCTTTACAACCTGAGTAGTGGTGCACATAAGGGTACTCGTTTCTCGACTAATATAAAGAAGACCTTTCTTGACCTCTGACCCAAAACTTGTAATTGACTTTTTTGCTTGGCTGATCAATGCGCACAAGAAAAAAGTAGTCCCGTCAAAATCGAAGCATGTCTTAAGATTTTCCCCTGTCAAATGATTCCTTATGACCATGTGCATATAGGGTCTCCTGCTATTAAAATTCACATGTCATATGGGGTCACTAGGGGTCATTGAACTTTACAGGCATAAAAGTTAAGACATTGTCCGATTTGGAATAAACTTTGACATCTTGTTTGGTTTGATGAGCCAAGAAAATAAGTCAATCATTTGAATTAGGTCAAAGGTCAACAAGGGTCACTAGAGGTCAAAATGTGAATATCCTTAAAAACGCTACTCCTCCTACAGTTTACATGTTACAATCGCCACAATTAGTCAAATGATTCCTTATGACCATGTGCATATAGGGTCTCCTGCTATTAAAATTCACATGTCATATGGGGTTACTAGGGGTCATTGAACTTTACAGGCATAAAAGTTAAGACATTGTCCGATTTTGACTGAACTTTGACATCTTGTTTGGTTTGATGAGCCAAGAAAATAAGTCAACCATTTGAATTAGTTCAAAGGTCAACAAGGGGTCACTAGAGGTCAAAATGTGAATATCCTTAAAAACGCTACTCCTCCTACAGTTTACATGTTACAATCGCCACAATTAGTCAAATGATTCCTTATGACCATGTGCACATAGGGTCTCCTGCTATTAAAATTCACATGTCATATGGGGTCACTAGGGGTCATTGAACTTTACAGGCATAAAAGTTAAGACATTGTCCGATTTGAACCAAACTTTGACATCTTGTTTTGTTTGATGAGCCAAGAAAATAAGTCAATCATTTGAATTAGGTCAAAGGTCAACAAGGGGTCACTAGAGGTCAAAATGTGAATATCCTTAAAAACGCTACTCCTCCTACAGTTTACATGTTACAATCGCCACAATTAATCAAATGATTCCTTATGACCATGTGCATATAGGGTCTCCTGCTATTAAAATTCACATGTCATATGGGGTTACTAGGGGTCATTGAACTTTACAGGCATAAAAGTTAAGACATTGTCCGATTTTGACTGAACTTTGACATCTTGTTTGGTTTGATGAGCCAAGAAAATAAGTCAATCATTTGAATTAGTTCAAAGGTCAACAAGGGGTCACTAGAGGTCAAAATGTGAATATCCTTAAAAACGCTACTCCTCCTACAGTTTACATGTTACAATCGCCACAATTAGTCAAATGATTCCTTATGACCATGTGCACATAGGGTCTCCTGCTATTAAAATTCACATGTCATATGGGGTCACTAGGGGTCATTGAACTTTACAGGCGTAAAAGTTAAGACATTGTCCGATTTGGACCGGACTTGTTTTATCTTGTTTGGTTTGATGAGCCAAGAAAATATGTCAATCAGTACAATTAGGTCAAAGCTCAACAAGGGTCACTAGAGGTCAAAATGTGAATATTCAGTTATTTCACGTAAACAGCTATTAAAATTAACATGTCATATGGGTCACAAGGGGTCAATGACCGCTTGTCAGATTTTCAATGTACATCTGGTGACTAACTAACAATCACTACATCCACGGACAGTCTGACGATTATGAACAACAACTGCAACTACCGTATACAGTCTCGTGGCTAATAAACACTCATTACACCTATCTACAGTGTAGAGGTTAATAAATAAATAGTCAGGAACAACTGGATTTATTTTAAAATTGTATACAATAACACGTTTGTAATCTAAGTCTTTTTATGTTCTATGATTGGTCACGCATTGTATTTTATGTAAGTTATTAACAAGTTTAATTGAAAATAAAACAATTTCTTAATTAAAAAATGCTTCTAGGGTCACTAAGGGTCATTGACCTATTGTAATTAATTAACAAAACCAATATTCGTGCTTCTCGAAGCACAACTCCTGTCTAGTTCTTCTTCTTCTTCTTATATTAGTCGAGAAACGACTAATATACTGTATTCGTCCTGTTTCTTTCTTCTTCTTATATTAGTCGAGAAACGACTAATATACTGTATTCGTCCTGTTTCTTCTTCTTTCTTCAGCCATGGGACCTATAGCTCCGTAACCATTGAGCCGATTTTGACCATATTTGGTCATAAGAACCCTTATGTGCACCACTACTCAGGTTATAAAGCATAAGGGGTCAAAGGTCACACAGAGGTCACGGGGTCAAAACGTGATTCAACATGCTCCGATTTTGCTCAAACTCAGACATTTTGTGCGCATTGACAAAAAAAGAAAAAAAGTCAATCATGACCTTGGGGTCAAATGTCAAACAGGGGTCATTAGGGGTCAAAACGTGATTTTCACTAAAAACACATTTGCAATTTAGTGAAATGACCTAGGATCTTCAGAATTGGTCAACATGTTCCTTTTGACCGTACGCATGTACAATAGTTCGGTTTTTAAAATCAAAAAATACTTGGGGTCAGTAGGGGTCAAAATGTAAATTTTTCTCCATTCACTCAAAACCCTACTTGTCCGAGGGAAAATAACTGATGATACTCAGAATTGGTCAAAAGATTCCTTGGATCAATGTTCATATAGGGTGTTCAGCGATTAAAAGTGACATGTCAAATGGGGTCACTAGAGGTCATTGACCTAAACAGGGATAAAATGTAAGACATGCTCCGATATTGACCGGTCATATCTCATTTTGTAGGTATTGATGAGACAAGAACAAAAGTCAAACATATTGTTAAGGTCAAAGGTCAAGAAAAGGTCACTAGGGATCAAAATGTAAATTTTCACTCCATTCACTCAAAATGCTACTTGTCCGAGAGGAAATGACCTATGATTGTCAGAATTAGTCAAAAGATTCCTCTCATCCATGTTCATATAGGGTCCTTCTCCACTAAAAGTGACATGTCACACGGGGTCACTAGAGGTCATTGAACTATACAGGTGAAAATCTTAAGACATGCTCCGATTTTGACGGGACTACTTTTTTCTTGCGCGCATTGATAAGCCAAGAAAAAAGTCAATCATAAGTTTGGGATCAAAGGTCAAGAAAAGGTCACTAGGGGTCAAAAAGTGATTTTCCCTTAAAACGCCGTTGCAATTTAGTGAAATTACCTAGGATCGTCAGAATTTGCCAACATATTCCTGTTGACCGTACGCATATACAATAGTTCGGTTTTTAAAATCAAAACTGAACGCTGATTGGTTCCAACAAATACGCACATCCCCGCTCTCTAACTACCAAATTCAAAGACCGCAACACTTATACATGTATATAAACCTAGACTAATATCCGCGATCTCCGATCGCAGCTTATGTCTAGTTTTGACTTGTCTTTGACCAAGCATGCCAGGAATACACTTTAACCGTAAAATAGCGTTGTCTCAGTTGTAGACATGGAATTAAACATCCAAAGCAGGGTCGGAATTGTATTAATCTGGAAATCAATCTAAACGTAATGTAGGCCATAAATCCTTTAGGCCTATAACCTTTTTTTCGTACCGAGTAATGACAAATCAAATCAAAAATCAAATCAAATTTATTTCCATAAAAACAACACTACATCAAAAACGTAAAACTTAAAAACAACAAAAGCGTATGGAGGAGTAGGCTGAAAAGCCAATAAGGCCTGTAAATAGCCTACCCCTTTAATACAATACAGGCTGTATCAAAAAGATTTGTACCGTGGTCTGATCAGTTTTTCAGAATTTTTTTTGATATGTTACGAACCATTTAGACCATTTTGCTTCTATATGCAAAATTATTGAAGTTTCATCTTTTCTACGAATTTTGATTTACGACAATCGAACATTTTTTTTAGAATTTACAAGCTTTTAAAGGAATATTGGTGTTTTTATCATTTTCATCGAAACGTTAGATCTGAAGCGCACAATTCAAAGTTCCTCCTGACTGCACTCATATATTCACTACTTATAAAGAGTTTGTGCAGTGAACCTATTAAATTTGCGTTGCTGCGAGTAAAACCATGATTACGTCGATCTTCATTTGAATGACAATAGCGGTCAGAAACAACAGCCAATTATCTTCAGATTATCAGATCAATAAGTTGACATAATTCCCTATTTATTAAAATCAAAAATATTGTATTTATCAGAGATTTTATATTTTTAATGCTTTTTTGAAAATGGAACATATCAGAGTACAAATCATTTTGATACAGCCTGTACAATACAGTACATGTTACATATTTAATACATGTATGAATAAAACAAAATCTGACAGCGACAAACAAGGACGAGCTCAAAAAGCTCTTAATTTGTTTCTTCATTTTCCAAGCCCGTGAGGGTCTTTATTTATTTTTATTTTTTAAAAGCTCTTAATTTGATTCGAAAATGGTTCACAGATGTTGATTCTTTTATTAATTTTGAAAGTGAATTCCAAAGAATGGGACCACGCGTTCGAATAGCATGGTCGGAAAATGATTTCTTATTGTTTGTCAAATTAAAATCATTAACGTGTGTGACACGCCTATAGAGTCTTTTTACTCCTATAGAGTCCACACAGCACTCCGTTAGCGCCCTCAACGGAATAAATCACAATAACACTAGTTTAAGATTACGTACAACAGTATACGTATTTTAGATTAGACACCTTGGAAATCATATTGATACATAATTGTATGCCAAAACACTCAGGGGTTGGTGGTCGGGGAGGTAAAAACAAGGATATCCTACAATCTTAAACTATAAATTGGATATCCTACAATCTTAAACTATAAATTGGATATCCTACAATCTTAAACTAGTGTTATTGTGATTTATTCCGTTGAGGACGCTAACGGAATAAATCTCAATACAGAATGCTGTGTGGACTCTATAGGAGTAAAAAGACTCTATAGGCGTGTCACAAACGTGTCTTGTTGGATAGTCGTGAACATCAGAGCGTTTTTTGAAGTAATTCTTAAATGACGTGGGGAGTTCATTTATTGAAAATTTGTACATAAAGACCCCAAGTTCAAGTGTATGCATATCAGTTACAGTGAGAAGATTATTTTGGGCAAATAAAGGTCCGATATGATTTCGGTAATGACTCTTAGAAACAGTTCTTACTGCCCATTTTTGTAATTTAACTAATTTGTCTAAATACGATTTACACGTGTTTCCCCATATGAGTATTCCATATAGCTAAGGTAGGGTAAGATTAAAGAACAATACAGAGTATGTAGTATACGGTCTGGGATGCAGAATTTAAGTTTGTTCATAACACCAATATTTCGTGATACTGTTTTCGCCATACAATCAATGTGATTTTTCCATGTTAGGCATTCATCAATTAGTACACCAAGAAATTTGGTACACTTTACTCTTTCAAGAAAGGTATCATTTAAGACAACATTTAAATCCCGTGTTTTTGCAGATGTCATATGACGTGTACCTAATATCATATCGTCGGTCTCACAGATCTATTCGACGCAACACGCTTCTCGAAAAAATCGAGATTGAAAATCCTGTCGTCAGATTTGGCTTCAAACTTGCTTATTTCTTAACCAATATTCCTAGATAGGATTTATACACGAAGAGGACCCTTGGTACTTTCTATTTAGGTCATTTTTGTGTGTTAATCTTTTGAATAACATTGATTAAAATGGTATCAAACTTATAGCTCTGTATGTGAAAATATTTGTTTCCATTATTTACGATGATTTCTCGTATAGAGCGCATATATATAGATCTCTATGTGAAACGCGTAGAATTAGCGATGTTCAAATAGTTTACGATGATTTCTCGTATAGAGCGCATATACATGTAGATCTCTATGTGAAACGCGTTGAATTTGCGATGTTCAAATAGCTCATGGAATAGATCTGTATGTGAAACGCGTAGAATTTGCGATGTTCAAATAGCTCATGGAATAGATCTGTATGTGAAACGCGTAGAATTTGCGATGTTCAAATAGCGTGATGTGTCGTCCACGTTATATCCTATTCTATATGGAATAGCGCTATATGTGAAACGCTGAAATGTAAAAAACAGCAAATACACCAAATGCAAGGACTTATATCTCATTAATTAAACAGAATTGAGGTCTGTAACTTGGGATATTGAAAGAGCACGATACAATATGACTAAAAACCGATTTTCTCAAAAATTCATAATCTCTCGAATAGATCAGTATGTGATGAGACCGACGATATAGTTAGTTTTGCTTGCATTTACTGATAATTTGTTGGCCTTAAACCAATTGCTAACTTCTTTCAATTCTTCGTTTACTATATTTATTTTGCTATTGATGTCGTTGTGCGAGTAAGTAATAGTGGTGTCATCAGCAAACAGTATAAAATCAAGAACATTGGATGTATACGTTATGTCATTTACATAAAGTATAAAAAGTAGTGGGCCCAATATAGATCCCTGTGGAACACCACATACAATATCTCTTAAGGGGGGTATAGGATGGCCGGATTTCAAAATTTAGTTACTTTACAAAAAATGAGATAAGAGCACAGTGGAAAACTGCAAAGTCTTAGCTTTAAAATGCTTTTTATTTGAGTCAAATCGGATATTCAGTTCTGATGTTATGGTCAATTGAATTGACGGAATTTCGAAAATCGGAGGCGTTTTGTATTCGTTTGGGTGTAGAAAACGCTAACCCTGTATTTTTTAGCAAATTCACTTAAAATTATACATAATTAAACAATTGTAATTTTCTATAATTTTTTTGGTAATAATATTAAATTAATCCATTGCGCATAATTATTTATCAACTTTTTAGGTCAACGCCATTTCTTTATTTTTTCTCACCCGCCTATATTTAAGCTCCTTATCTTTAAAATCGCGATAAAAATCCTAATTTACATGCGATTTTCATCAAAATGGACTCAAAATGTGTCTAAATTCAAGCTTATCAATATAAGAACAATTATTCTCATCTCAAATGTTAATTTATAATTTTGTAAGCAATTTTAATATTTTTGTATACGTTTCGCTTGATATCTCAAAACAAGGAAACGCACAAACGTAACTCAAAAACAAAAGGTCGTGTGACCATGAAAATTGGCACAGATGTTAAGCATACAGAGGCCTACAAAATCATAAAGGGATTTTCAAAAACGACCTTGCGTTTTTAAATGACGCTGCGAAATACCCTAATTGGATGCGTTCTGGTTACCATGGCAACCGCAAACAAAAATCGCTCCATGATTTTGTGCGTATTATCCATACGCACCCATCCCCCAAATATGGTAATTATGCGACATTTCGTTACTGAGTTTTGTACGTTACGCTGTTTAGCCAATCAGAGGCCCTGCTTAGTTACCATGGCAACCCGACCCAAAAAACACGTGTTTTTTAAAACTTGGGATCATGCTCGACATTTTGGTATATAACATGTCTTATTTGACGTCTGGGAAAGTGGTGAAAATCAAAAATGTGGTCATTTCAACCTATACCCCCTTAAAGTTTGAATTACAATTGTTATAAGATACATATTGTGTTCTGTTACTTAAGTAGTTCTTAAACCTATCACACCGTGAAAATAAGTTATAGGTATTTATCCTCCAACTTTGACCAACCTATTAAAAGAGCAATTTAATCTTTAAAAAAAATGAAATGATTAAAATCGGTGCCTTCCATTTATTTTATTTTCTATCTTTATAAATGGATTCATTTTGGGCATGGGTTATCCCTTTTAAAGGGAATTTTTATTTGTTAAAGTAGTTTAAAAGCTGACGTCTTGGTAATAGATTTACTACTCTCTAAATGTAAAAGGGCTTAAACTCACTCTTTTGAGAGCCCTAGGCCTAGGGACAGCTCTTTTTTGGAGTGAAGTTCACTCGTTGCTGGAGGGAAGTTCACTCTCGGAGTTCACTCTTTTCAGAGTGATTGCCACTCTTTTCAGCCACTCTTTTCAGAGTAAAAATCACTCTAAAAAGAGCGGAAAAACACTCCCCAAAGAGCAAACCTCACTCCTAAAATGAGCCGTCCCTCGTAGAGCTCTCAAAAGAGTGAGTTTTAGCTCTTTTACATTTAGAGAGTATAGTCCAATGAGCATTTTAAAGCAGGTTTTGTGTTCACAAACCCCCAGAACATGAAATAAAAAGATTTTACAAAGGCCTCGTCCTCTTCAAGTTATGCAATCAATCATGAAATACCACGCTGGTATTGGTGATTTTGCATTGTTTACTAAAAAAGAAAAAGACAAAAGAAGGTGCCCTCATCCTCCATTTTTTCAAACGTTAGGACGAGAAACTAGTTTTATTTGGCCTGGAGTTCCTTTAGTATACCCTACCACTGCATGTCTTCAATGGGGAAGCTTACCCTTTGGCCTAATTGAAATGACTAAATAATTACATTTTGACAGTTTATTTCATATTTCATCTGACAAATATATACGGATGGGTTATGCCGTATGGTCAATGATCATAGTTTTGACCAGTCAAGAATTGTAGACGGCAAGATATAAATAATTTAAAGGAGTCCTGAAACTTGAAACAGTTGAATATGTATACACTTGTAAATATTTATACATATATATACAAGGGTGGTGGTTTTTTGGGGGGAGGGGGGGGGGGGGGGGGGGGGGCGGCGGAAGAGTGTGGTTGGGAGACTGCCGAATCCAACATGCATTCATTGAAATAATGCTAGACGGAATAAAGCGTATAACAAACTGTTTAAACAAGATTTGGTCATAGTATAGCGTATAATATGTTTTATTCGGCAGTTACGCCCCTTTTCGATCTGACGATTATTTAGCATATGCAAATCAAACGGGTATTTGAAGTCGGTAGCACCTGAAGCGTAACTAGATATCACAGAAGCACGAGGTTACTGAACGCTAACACGCCAGATAGACGGTACGTGCTATCATTTATCAGGTTTAAACATGTTAAAGGAGGCAATAGTATAAACAATTCTTCATGGACCTATACATAGGAGGGAGCAACATCGGGGCATCAAGTGGCAACACTACAGGGGGGCAAGGGGCCCCAAAATATTTTTGTCCCCCCCCCCCCCAAAAAGAAAAATCAATTTAGTTAAAATTATAAAAAATAGACAATCTTAGCATAAAAAAGCATTTTTTCCGCGCTGTGCGCACATTTTCTTACTTAATTAGGTTAAATTAGACCAAATGTTGACAATTTTAGCATAAAACAGCTAAATGTTGCGCACAAGCGCACATTTTCATACAAAATAAGTTAGTATTAGACCAAATTTGACAATTTAAGCGTAAAATGGCACAAAAAAGTGCGCGCTTTGCGCGCACCATTTTTTTCTTTCCCCCCTTTTCACCCCCCCCCCCCCCCCAAAAAAAAATTATGAGGCTGGTGCCGCCACTGGGAGCACCACATAATTCATATCCTTTGGAGAGGACTGCGCGGATTTAGCCTTATCGAAATGCTTTATTGAAGGATTATGATCATTTCAAAACCTTAAAAACTTTCTCATCAGATGTGTTGAACATGATGAATGACATCATCCATTGAAATTAAGCCAATAGTTTATATATATGTAGTTGCTGGTGATAGATGAGATACTGTTTAAAAAAAACCACCATATCAACATTAATTTGTGCCCCAAGTATCTGTGTCGTGTCGTAAGATCTTTATTGTCAGAAATTCGGTCATTTACCAAGAACTTGAATTGATAATTAATAAAGTAATCTTCAAAGTATGTTTGATCATGGTCTCACCAGCTGGAGGAAAATACGTTAGGTCAATTATGTGTTAACAGAAGGCCCCAATTAATGGTCAGGCTCGTGGATACTTTACGCCTGTTTACGATATATCGTAAGACACTCAGTCTTCTAATTGATAAGTGCCACCAGGACTGGTGCCACCGGCCTATATTCCCGGGAATGTTATCATGGGTTTTTTATAATTACCTACGACCGAACGTGCCTCAATCAAACCCACAGCGTCGGTTTTTCTCTAAGAATGCGTGATCTGTTGTCCGTGTTCACCTGATGAATATCTGGGGCGCCGACTGTTGAATGCAAAAACTAATCCATTGAAATGACGCTACAGACTTTAGACAAATACACGGAATAAGGTGTTATGAACCAATCTGAGCATGATTTGACATAGTCTAGTCTCTAGTTCAGGGGTTCTCAACCTGGGGGTCGTGACCCCCATGGGGGTCGTTTGGGGTTTACCAGGGGGTCATGAAGGGCTCATAAATATAGGTTTTTGGGAAACCGTGTTACATTTCGCTTTCAAAAGCTTAGAAAATCCAAAAAGAAACGTTCAAATATGCAAAATTTCGTGCTCGCTACGCTCGCATCCAAACTAAGCAGTTTCATTTATGATATCCGGCTGGTGTTTTTTTCTCCAATTTTGGTTTTGGGGGTCACGGTACTGACCAGGAATGTCAGAAGGGGTCGTGGGGCAAAAAGGTTGAGAACCACTGCTCTAGTTTGTGCGTTGCATCATAGATTATGATAATCTGTGGTTGCATTCACCCCGGGCATTCACCAGTTGCCCGACCAGTTGCCATATTAAGGCCACCTCTTATAGCAAGTGTAATTTGACCGGATCCTCTATACGTAATTAATACATTTTGTGAATGGTGATGAAGATTCATTTCGGTGGAAATACCGATTTAGGTCAAATTTGTCCATTTGGAAATGGGGCACGGTAGTCGCAGGTCGACTTTTGTTGTGACCAATGTAAGAACTTCAGGGTCCTAGCCATTCGACCTGTGTGGAAAGAATCAGACTCATAAGATTATTCACCGGTTTGCATAATTTATTACCACGAAGGCCAAAGTGAGAATTGAAAATGTCTTTGAATGACGAGGGATACACGTTTTGTATTACAGTTGTCAACTGGATCTTTATAATATACCAATTACCAACTGTTAATGAAAGCAATCCTGTGTCGTATACACTACACATAAGTGTGACGATTATGAAGTAATCAAAATTATCACACTACGATAGGCTACTTCGTTAGATGGCAAAAATTAGATAACTTTCATGTATATTGATGTGTGAATATCTATCAGACCCGGTGACTATGTTAATATCCATTCTAATCTGTTTCTTATGTACTAGAACCGGTTCAAGTCTGTGAACCATCCTGTTGAGAACTGAACCTCGAGACTATTGCAATGAACTGCTGTTGTAGCATATAATTATGGTTCTCGCAATAAGGACATCTCTTTTTGAAGTTGTTTCGCTTTTCCAAGAATCTATAAGAAAAACGTCTCACCCCGGATTAGGTGTTTTTGTCATTGGTTCCAAGTGTCAAGTTTCAAGTTTTATTAAGATCCCTTCGAAATCCCGTCAGGGATGTACAAGGATATACACAAGACATAGAAGAATAATTCATTGGTAGAGTACCAGTGTATAGTCACATTCGGAGCCGTAATTTTACCGTTATTAACCCTAACCCCCCTGAGTGCTAAAAAATGCTAATCCAAAGTCCCTCTCCAAACGCATGCGCCGTCGGTTTTCGATGACGTAGTCAACCGAGCCTATATAATGAGTGCAGTATACTGCACGAATGTGTAGCTGAGGGCCGTGGCTTAGTGGTGGGAAGGTGGGGCTTGAGAACGGAGGGTCCCCGGATCGAATCCCGGCAGGTTCCCGGAGATTTAGTTGGTGTTTTTTCCTCGAAAATTGTGATCCCGGTCAAAAATCCTAAACCGGGGTTAGGGTTATGGTAAAAAAATAAAAAAGTGTTTTTTTGTGTTCTATTAAGGTAAAAAAAAAAAAAGTGTTTTTTTGTGTTCTATTAACCCTAACCCCCCTGAGTGCTAAAAAATGCTAATCCAAAGTCCCTCTCCAAACGCATGCGCCGTCGGTTTTCGATGACGTAGTCAACCGAGCCTATATAATGAGTGCAGTATACTGCACGAATGTGTAGCTGAGGGCCGTGGCTTAGTGGTGGGAAGGTGGGGCTTGAGAACGGAGGGTCCCCGGATCGAATCCCGGCAGGTTCCCGGAGATTTAGTTGTTGTTTTTTCCTCGAAAATTGTGATCCCGGTCAAAAATCCTAAACCGGGGTTAGGGTTATGGTAAAAAAATAAAAAAGTGTTTTTTTGTGTTCTATTAAGGTAAAAAAAAAAAAGTGTTTTGTTGTGTTCTATTAACCCTAACCCCCCTGAGTGCTAAAAAATGCTAATCCAAAGTCCCTCTCCAAACGCATGCGCCGTCGGTTTTCGATGACGTAGACAACCGAGCCTATATAATGAGTGCAGTATACTGCACGAATGTGTAGCTGAGGGCCGTGGCTTAGTGGTGGGAAGGTGGGGCTTGAGAACGGAGGGTCCCCGGATCGAATCCCGGCAGGTTCCCGGAGATTTAGTTGGTGTTTTTTCCTCGAAAATTGTGATCCCGGTCAAAAATCCTAAACCGGGGTTAGGGTTATGGTAAAAAAATAAAAAAGTGTTTTTTTGTGTTCTATTAAGGTAAAAAAAAAAAAGTGTTTTGTTGTGTTCTATTAACCCTAACCCCCCTGAGTGCTAAAAAATGCTAATCCAAAGTCCCTCTCCAAACGCATGCGCCGTCGGTTTTCGATGACGTAGACAACCGAGCCTATATAATGAGTGCAGTATACTGCACGAATGTGTAGCTGAGGGCCGTGGCTTAGTGGTGGGAAGGTGGGGCTTGAGAACGGAGGGTCCCCGGATCGAATCCCGGCAGGTTCCCGGAGATTTAGTTGGTGTTTTTTCCTCGAAAATTGTGATCCCGGTCAAAAATCCTAAACCGGGAATAGGGTTATGGTAAAAAAAAAAAGTGTTTTTTTGTGTTCTATTAAGGTAAAAAAAAAAAAAGTGTTTTTTTGTGTTCTATTAACCCTAACCCCCCTGAGTGCTAAAAAATGCTAATCCAAAGTCCCTCTCCAAACGCATGCGCCGTCGGTTTTCGATGACGTAGTCAACCGAGCCTATATAATGAGTGCAGTATACTGCACGAATGTGTAGCTGAGGGCCGTGGCTTAGTGGTGGGAAGGTGGGGCTTGAGAACGGAGGGTCCCCGGATCGAATCCCGGCAGGTTCCCGGAGATTTAGTTGGTGTTTTTTCCTCGAAAATTGTGATCCCGGTCAAAAATCCTAAATCGGGGTTAGGGTTATGGTAAAAAAAAAAAAAGTGTTTTTTTGTGTTCTATTAAGGTTAAAAAAAAAAGTGTTTTTTTGTGTTCTATTAACCCTAACCCCCCTGAGTGCTAAAAAATGCTAATCCAAAGTCCCTCTCCAAACGCATGCGCCGTCGGTTTTCGATGACGTAGTCAACCGAGCCTATATAATGAGTGCAGTATACTGCACGAATGTGTAGCTGAGGGCCGTGGCTTAGTGGTGGGAAGGTGGGGCTTGAGAACGGAGGGTCCCCGGATCGAATCCCGGCAGGTTCCCGGAGATTTAGTTGGTGTTTTTTCCTCGAAAATTGTGATCCCGGTCAAAAATCCTAAATCGGGGTTAGGGTTATGGTAAAATAAAAAAAGTGTTTTTTTGTGTTCTATTAAGGTTAAAAAAAAAAGTGTTTTTTTGTGTTCTATTAACCCTAACCCCCCTGAGTGCTAAAAAATGCTAATCCAAAGTCCCTCTCCAAACGCATGCGCCGTCGGTTTTCGATGACGTAGTCAACCGAGCCTATATAATGAGTGCAGTATACTGCACGAATGTGTAGCTGAGGGCCGTGGCTTAGTGGTGGGAAGGTGGGGCTTGAGAACGGAGGGTCCCCGGATCGAATCCCGGCAGGTTCCCGGAGATTTAGTTGGTGTTTTTTCCTCGAAAATTGTGATCCCGGTCAAAAATCCTAAACCGGGGTTAGGGTTATGGTAAAAAAAAAAAAGTGTTTTTTTGTGTTCTATTAAGGTATAAAAAAAAGAAGTGTTTTTTTGTGTTCTATTAACCCTAACCCCCCTGAGTGCTAAAAAATGCTAATCCAAAGTCCCTCTCCAAACGCATGCGCCGTCGGTTTTCGATGACGTAGTCAACCGAGCCTATATAATGAGTGCAGTATACTGCACGAATGTGTAGCTGAGGGCCGTGGCTTAGTGGTGGGAAGGTGGGGCTTGAGAACGGAGGGTCCCCGGATCGAATCCCGGCAGGTTCCCGGAGATTTAGTTGGTGTTTTTTCCTCGAAAATTGTGATCCCGGTCAAAAATCCTAAACCGGGGTTAGGGTTATGGTAAAAAAAAAAAAAGTGTTTTTTTGTGTTCTATTAAGGTAAAAAAAAAAAAAGTGTTTTTTTGTGTTCTATTAACCCTAACCCCCCTGAGTGCTAAAAAATGCTAATCCAAAGTCCCTCTCCAAACGCATGCGCCGTCGGTTTTCGATGACGTAGTCAACCGAGCCTATATAATGAGTGCAGTATACTGCACGAATGTGTAGCTGAGGGCCGTGGCTTAGTGGTGGGAAGGTGGGGCTTGAGAACGGAGGGTCCCCGGATCGAATCCCGGCAGGTTCCCGGAGATTTAGTTGGTGTTTTTTCCTCGAAAATTGTGATCCCGGTCAAAAATCCTAAACCGGGGTTAGGGTTATGGTAAAAAAAAAGTGTTTTTTTTGTGTTCTATTAAGGTAAAAAAAAAAAAAGTGTTTTTTTGTGTTCTATTAACCCTAACCCCCCTGAGTGCTAAAAAATGCTAATCCAAAGTCCCTCTCCAAACGCATGCGCCGTCGGTTTTCGATGACGTAGTCAACCGAGCCTATATAATGAGTGCAGTATACTGCACGAATGTGTAGCTGAGGGCCGTGGCTTAGTGGTGGGAAGGTGGGGCTTGAGAACGGAGGGTCCCCGGATCGAATCCCGGCAGGTTCCCGGAGATTTAGTTGGTGTTTTTTCCTCGAAAATTGTGATCCCGGTCAAAAATCCTAAACCGGGGTTAGGGTTATGATGAGCACTCCTGATGTAGTTCTCGTTAAAAAATGACTATTGGGACAAATCACCGTGTTGCATAATATAGATTTTCTTCATCATCTTCATCTGTGTAGATAATTTTCTGTGTAGACAACTTCTTGTTGGCTGAACTTTAAGCTTCCGCTGGTAAAAGAAAATAATAAACAAGGTATTTACAAAAAACTGGTCAACGTCCTAAAATGAAATTAACAGACGACAAAGGAAATCTTCTTTTTCATATTTCAGAAAGTGTATGATGTATTTTAACAAAAATTCTTTGTTTTAATGCTGGGCCCACTTTTCTCTCTTCGGAAAATATAGTAGCTTCCAAGAAATATCCAACCATCCCATAGTAATCGCGACTTTCCACCCCGTTATAACATGTTTTGATGTTGATTGAGAACAAATTTTATAGAAAAACAAGAAAAGTACACGCTCCAGACCGGGCTCGAACTCCCGTAAATGTTTCCAAAAGAACGTGTGTCCAGCGCCTTAACCACTCGGCCACCACTACATACAGAAATGGAGAGTGGAAAATTATTTATATACCAAACAGAATATAGTAAACACGACGAATGTCGCAGATTTTGCAAAACTCTATCATTTGTTTTATATTATTTAAACCATTTCTCCACAATTGTAACAACATATGTGTTCATATTTTCATATCCAGATCTAATATGCATTTTAAAGACATCTGGGTACAAATACTGATTCAAGATACATGAAAGCAATTCATATACTCTACCACAAGGCCTGAATCTGAATTCAAATGTCAACGTCCCAGGACGACGTCCCAGGACGTTGACATAATAAATAAATATAGGTATGAAGTAGGCTGTTTCCCAGTCTCCTGCCACAAGTATTACCCGGAGTAGCTCGGGCCTATACAAGTGTAATAATCAAGTGCCGTCCTCCCTGTAGAGGAAAATACATAGAAATAATAGGCATACGACGGGTATTAAACAAATTATAAATATTCGCCGTCGTGGATAGAAAAGAGACAATTATGGGAAAACGATCTCGCCCGGGAATCGAACCCAGGATCTGTTGCTTGCTTGGCAACTGCCTTATCCATTTGGGCCACAAGACCTTGCATGGTAAAGCATCTGAAATTCAAACCTAAGCGATCTCGTTTCCCAGTCTCCTGCCACAAGTATTATCCAGAGTAGCTCGGGCCTATACAAGTGTAATCATGGTAATAGGCCTAATCAAGTGCCTTTCTCCCTGTAGAGGTTTGAATATCAGATGCTTTACCATGCGAGGTCTTGTGGCCCAATGGATAAGGCAGTTGCCAAGCAAGCAACAGATCCTGGGTTCGATTCCCGGGCGAACACTAAACACTAATAGGAAATTTACCTAGTTCACCATACATGCCATATACCATACAGTTGGGAGTGGACTTGTTTAAAATGTGGAGGATATATTTGCAAAAATGTCAGATGAATTTTCTCAAGAATTGCATAGTTTTTGTATCCCCAGATGTCACATCCATAGAGCAGAATTGGTACAACAAGTGTGTCAAAAAGATGCAATTGAATATCAACGGGAAGATTAAGCTTTCTGGCTTTAGTAATCAGAGCATACATAGCTTTAGTGCCTTGATCACAAAGGTTCTTTTTGGCTTGTTAAAGTTATCCATTGTAGTTGAAAATTATACCAAGGTATTTGTACTCAAAAACAACGTCCACCGTGTTATTATTGAAAGTAAATTTCGGTTAATTTCTAAGTTTGCCTCTAGAAAATATTATAATTTTAGTTTTGCAGTTCCAGAATTAATACCACTGAATCCGTATTATGTTATTGGTCTTTCTCTGTGGCAACTAGTAAGTTGGATTGGACTGATACTCACTCATCCTGTCACGCATAGAGTTAGATCATTTGTTATAGATTGATAGATGAAACAAAATGGATGGATATCAGTGATCAATACGATGTGGTTGAGGGAGACATCGTGTGAATATCAATACGATGTGGTTGAGGGAGCTTTGAGGGAGACATCGTGTGAATATCAATACGATGTGGTTGAGGGAGCTTTGAGGGAGACATCGTGTGAATATCAATACGATGTGGTTGAGGGAGACATCGTGTGAATATCAATACGATGTGGTTGAGGGAGACATCGTGCGTAAGGAGGAATGACGATCTGATTTCCCCTTGAATCTATTTTCATTGCTATTACAGAAATATGGATAGATATATTTGATCATTGTTATTGCTGTCTATCTATTCACAGGGCGTCTCAATAGCAGTGACATCAATCACCGATCTGTGTGCCTTCAGCATTGGTGCTACTAGCATCCTGCCATCATTACGCTCATTCTGCATACATTGCACCATCGGGGTGATCTTTCTCTTCCTCTTTAGCACAACATTCTTCGTGGCTTGTTTAACCATTGACAGGAGACGTTATGAAAGTCGTCGTGACGCATGTTGTTGTTGTTATAAATATCGAGAGAATTACAAAGCATCAGAGTGGGGACAAACTAGAATGATGAAGGAACTTGTCAAAGACTCCTATGCTCCGTTTTTACTACGACTACCTGTCAAGGCAAGTTAGCACACAAAGTGTTTGGCGGTGAGGTTTTATATTCAACATTTACCCCTTGGTTATTAACGTATCCTCCTTTTTTGTATCATTTATATTGTGTAGTGTGAATAATGCATTATGTTTTTGTGTATGCACAGTAGTATATGGTGGGGTAAATTTAAGTGAGGTCATAGTTCACCTAGAACAAATAGGGTCAAATAATTATATGAAAATACTTTTGCAACCATCACTTACATCGTATACAAATTGCCAGTACTGCTTGAATGCTATGCATGCTAAATAAGGGTCACGAAACACGCGACAACGTGATCGATGAATCCCCTTATATTTCCCTTGCAGAATTCGCTAGCTAGCATAGCTAGAGGGGGCCATTAAAGAGGTGCCGTATAAAAGCAGAGAAGGAAAATGCAAATTTTATTACAGATGCAAACTACTTATAGGAATAGGATACGGCAAAAGTAGCATAAATACACATTCTTTTAATTTTCTCATGTTATTTACACGGCGAACTGCAAATATCTTGGCTTCCGAATCAAAATCCTTGCTATACTACTGGATTTTGCAGCGTTTATCATGTTTATATGAACACATTATTAACGTTTTCTGCGCTAATTAGTTGAGATCAATTACTGAATAGAACGGTTTGATTAACAGGCAAGTGCATGGAGCTACACAATGTATTGCTCGATTAACAGGCAAGTGCATGGAGCTACACAATGTATTGCTCGATTAACAGGCAAGTGCATGGAGCTACACAATGTATTGCTCGATTAACAGGCAAGTGCATGGAGCTACACAATGTATTGCTCGATTAACAGGCAAGTGCATGGAGCTATGCAATGTATTGCTCGATTAACAGGCAAGTGCATGGAGCGACACAATGTATTGCTCGATTAACAGGCAAGTGCATGGAGCTACACAATGTATTGCTCGATTAACAGGCAAGTGCATGGAGCTACACAATGTATTGCTCGATTAACAGGCAAGTGCATGGAGCTACACAATGTATTGCTCGATTAACAGGCAAGTGCATGGAGCTACACAATGTATTGCTCGATTAACAGGCAAGTGCATGGAGCTACACAATGTATTGCTCGATTAACAGGCAAGTGCATGGAGCTACACACTGTATTGCTCGATTAACAGGCAAGTGCATGGAGCTACACAATGTATTGCTCGATTAACAGGCAAGTGCATGGAGCTACACAATGTATTGCTTGATTAACAGGCAAGTGCATGGAGCTACACAATGTATTGCTTGATTAACAGGCAAGTGCATGGAGCTACACAATGTATTGCTCGATTAACAGGCAAGTGCATGGAGCTACACAATGTATTGCTCGATTAACAGGCAAGTGCATGGAGCTACACAATGTATTGCTCGATTAACAGGCAAGTACATGGAGCTACACAATGTATTGCTCGATTAACAGGCAAGTGCATGGAGCTACACAATGTATTGCTCGATTAACAGGCAAGTGCATGGAGCTACACAATGTATTGCTCGATTAACAGGCAAGTGCATGGAGCTACACGTACAATGTATTGCTCGATTCATGGTAGCGAAAGCTCCTCAATTGAGAGGAACGCAGGTAGAGATGCCGATAATGGCGCAAATTAAATGTGAACACAGTAATTTGAAGCAGCGGAGCACGAAAATGTAAGAGTATGGAGGAGATCACACCCACCCTCACTCTCGTTAATGAGTCATGTTACTTAAACCTTTAAGGAATAACATATGTGCTTTAGCTTAATGAATACTGAGTACTTTAACCCTATTTATGCGCCGTTTGTAGAGAAAAAATACACAACAGATAACACCTTTTTTTATATAGAAGAAACATCTAAATTCTATTCAGTTTTAGTATAGAAATGCAGTTTTAAATTAGTTCCAACATGCCAAGTATTTCAAAAGCTATTGCGATAACTAACCATACTAAAACAGGTCATATTGCTTCGATAAAATCAAATCATGAACCACTACATTTGTGTTCGTTTGATATTTCCGCCACGTAAAAGATAATTAACCGTTAACTTAACTCTGAATTACAACCATGATCGGAAATGAAATAACAAATATAAGTGTTGAGAAATGTATACTCAGTTCTCTGGGTTACTTGAATGATTACTTATTTACCTTTCCCAAGTAGGTCAGTGCATATAAATGCTGAAAACACTTACGTGCTTCTGACTGGATTCGAACAGGCGTCAGATCCGCAACGCTCTTACCAATTGAGCTACAAAGGCAATTGCCAGAGGAGCACAATATCTTATATATAATACGGAGTTGCCCATTTTTGTCCAGAGATGTTCTCCCCTTTCCGCACCTTCGATTGACTTCAAATTTTCGGTGCGAGTGCGTATGGGTCCCAAAATTGTCCAGTTTATGTTTGATTTTTTAATTTTGGGTTAGATTTCGTGAAATTCGAGGGTTTTTAGCCCGTTGCTATGTTATTGCTACGCGCCGCGTATACGCTGGACACGCCATGGCGATGGCCGGCGCACAACTCGCGTAATCGGGCGATTGTCGGCGCGCGCGTATTCATGCGATTGCCGGCGCACGCGTAGTTAGGCGCCGATGCCGGCGCACGCGTAATCGGGCGATACCGGAACACGCGTAGGTGCACACGCGTTAGTGGCTCAAAGCGTAGTTTGTTATGTGGTAGAGTAAAGGCGGCAAGCATCCGTTGCTCCATAGTGCAAACCCTATAGTACAAGAAAACGGCATGATGAGACAAAAAGTCAATCATATAGCCAGGGTATACAGGAAGGCCGGCGCAAACCGTATAAGGCGCAAACCGTAGGCCTGCATCCAGGATAACATGTGTTAATAGTGACAGGGAAAATGCGTTTATACGACAGTGCCTCAGTCCCATCGCGGACCCATCCACAATGCGGGCCACGGACACGGGCACGGACAGGGCGCGCTATATAAAACAGAAAACCGTGATATCATATTATACATGGGATAGGCCTATAAATAAACAAGGAACTGTTAGAGCAAAATATGCATGCAGAAATAGTCCTACTGGAGAAGTAATTTAATGTCAATAGGCCGAAAAATAAAATAAACGGATGGCTAACACTGAACTGGGTGGGTACATCAAGTGATCATGATGCGAACCCGCCTCCCGCCAACTATGAAAGACCCACTATAAAACTTAATAAAACCACTAAAAAAACCCAGTAGCGTCGCGGACCTAAATTTATTTAATACAGCGGCGGCGTGTTCTATCAGAGACTTGGCAACATTTAGGGGGGGGGGCGTCCGCGAAGGGGGTTGTGAAATCTAGGCCTACACGTGTGTATGAACACATGGGGGTGGGTAGGCCTGTCTGGATTATAAGGGTACACTGGGTACCTGGATAATGGAATATTAAGGGTACCTGTGATAACTGGATT
This sequence comes from Ophiura sarsii, assembly GCA_035610835.1. Taxonomy (NCBI): domain Eukaryota; kingdom Metazoa; phylum Echinodermata; class Ophiuroidea; order Amphilepidida; family Ophiuridae; genus Ophiura; species Ophiura sarsii. Next base: position 70,462,340 of record CM069441.1, on the reverse strand, counting down.
TTAAGGATGTATGGGGTAGGGCCTAGAGTGATTATTTCCTGTCTTATTATGGGATACCTAATAATATTTAGCGTTTCTGGGTAGGCCTTATTAAGATCCCTGGATTATCAAGGGCGCCGTGGCACCGATATTAGGAGTAAGGGCACCTGAGTATCAAGGACCTCTTGCTATTGCACAATAGCCTATATACGCTTTGATCATGTTGACGACTAACCGCACACTATATACCATTACACTATATGGGGTATGGGGTTGGTCCAGCGTCGCGGACCTAAATTTATTTAATACAGCGGCAGCGTGTTCTATCAGAGACTTGGCAACATTTAGGGGGGGGGGCGTCCGCGAAGGGGGTTGTGAAATCTAGGCCTACACGTGTGTATGAACACATGGGGTGGGTAGGCCTGTCTGTATTATAAGGGTACACTGGGTACCTGGAGTATGGAATATTAAGGGTACCTGTGATAACTGGATTTTAAGGATGTATGGGGTAGGGCCTAGAGTGGTTATTTCATGTATGGGATACCTAATAATATTTAGCGTTTCTGGGTAGGCCTTATTAAGATCCCTGGATTATCAAGGGCGCCGTGGCACCGATATTAGGATTAAGGGCACCTGAGTATCAAGGACCTCTTGCTATTGCACAATAGCCTATACGCTTTGATCATGTTGACGACTAACCGCACACTATATACCATTACACTATATGGGGTATGGGGTTGGTACTGCACATTTTGGGGGGTTTGTTTGTTTGTTTAAGTCGGTCCGTACGGACACACGTTTGGGTCTAAGGGACCAGGCTCAAGCAAAATACTCGGGCCAGGCTTAAAAAGCCTATAATTATAAGCATGCTGGCTGAATGACTCATTATCTATGCCCATTTTGCTACAAATCATGAAGGTATCTAATTGAGAGAATAATACTCAGCTAGCGAGTGCCCGAGCGCAGCGAGGGTACGCCGCTAGTCTTATATATAATACGGAGTTGCCCATTTTTGTCCAGAGATGTTCTCCCCTTTCCGCACCTTCGATTGACTTCAAATTTTCGGTGCGAGTGCGTATGGGTCCCAAAATTGTCCAGTTTATGTTTGATTTTTTGATTTTGGGTTAGATTTCGTGAAATTCGAGGTTTTTTAGCCCGTTGCTACGTTATTGCTACGCGCCGCGTATACGCTGAACACGCCATGGCGATGGCCGGCGCACAACTCGCGTAATCGGGAGATTGTCGGCGCGTGCGTATTCAGGCGATTGCTGCCGGCGCACGCGTAGTCAGGCGCCGATTATCGGCGCACGCGTTATCGGGCGATACCGGAACACGCGTAGGTGCACACGCGTTAGTGGCGCAAAGCGTAGTTTGTTATGTGGTAGAGTAAAGGCGGCAAGCATCCGTTGCTCCATAGTGCAAACCCTATAGTACAAAAAAACGGCATGATGAGACAACAACAAAAAGTCAATCATATAGCCAGGGTATACGGGAACCCCTTTGAAGGAACTGGGAGCAAGGCTGGCGCAAACCGTATAAGGCGCAAACCGTTGGCCTGCATCCAGGATAACATATATTATATAATAATATAGTGACAGGGAAAATGCGTTTATACGACAGTGCCTCAGTCCCTCGCGGACCCATCCACAATGCGGGCCACGGGTAGGGCGCGCTATATAAAAACATAGATAGGCCAGAAAACCGTGATATCATATTATACACGGGGGATAGGCCTGTAAATAAACAAGGAACTGTTAGAGCAAAATATGCATGCAGAAATAGTCCTACTGGAGAAATAATTTAATGTCAATAGGCCGAAAAATAAAATAAACGGAGGGCTAACACTGAACTGGGTGGGTACAAAGTGATCATGGTGAGAACCCACCTCCCGTCAACTATGAAAGACCCACTATAAAACTTAATAAAACCACTAAAAAAACCCCAGTGGCGTCGCGGACCTAAATTTATTTAATACAGCGGCGGCGTGTTCTATGAGAGACTTGGCAACTTTTAGGGGGGGGGGGGGGGGGGGGGCGGGGGCGTCCGCGAAAGGGGTTGTGAAATCTAGGCCTACACGTGTGTATGAACACATGGGGTGGGTAGGCCTATCTGGATTATAAGGGTACACTGGGTACCTGGAATATGGAATATTAAGGGTACCTGTGGTAACTGGATTTTAAGGATGTATGGGGTAGGGCCTATACCAGAGTGGTTATTTCATGTCTTATTATGGGATACCTAATAAAATTTAGCGTTTATGGGTAGGCCTTATTAAGATCCCTGGATTATTAAGGGCGCCGTGGCACCGATATTAGGATTAAGGGCACCTGAGTATCAAGGACCTCTTGCTATTGCCATTATTAGCCTATATAATACGCTTTGATCATGTTGACGACTAACCGCACACTATATACCATGTATACACTATATGGGGTATGGGGTTGGTACTGCACATTTTGGGGGGTTTGTTTGTTTGTTTGTTGGGGTGTTTGTTTGTTTGTTTGTTTAAACCGTCGGTCCGTACGGACACACGCTTGGGTCCTGAAGGGACCAGGCTCAAGCAAAATGAAAATGCTCGGGCCAGGCTTAAAAAGCCTATAAGCATGCTGGCTGAATGAAATGAAAGTTAGAAAAGATGGAAGAAAAGCCTGAAGTAAAAAGAGCCACTTCCAACAAATGGGGGTAACTATAACATTGCTTTCCTCCTAAATGGGGTATTGGGTCCGAGATTCAAAGATATCACAAAACTCAATTTCTGTGAACAAAATCTATTTCAAATGAAAAAATAATAATTCAGGGATCTACAATTTTGAACTCATTATCTACGCCCATTTTGATACAAATCATGAAGGTATCTAATTTAGATAATAATACTCAGCTAGCGAGTGCCCGAGCGTAGCGAAGGTACGCCGCTAGTCTATATAATAATAAGGAATCGCCGATTCTTGTCCTGAGATGTTCTCCCCTTTCCGCACCTTCGATTGACTTCAAATTTTCTGTGCGAGTGCGTATGGGTCCCACGACGAACCAGTTTATGTTTGATTTTTAAGTTGGGTTAGATATCGTGAAATTCGAGTTTTTTTAGCCCGTTGCTATGTTATTGCTACGCGCCGCGTATACGCTGGGCACGCCATGGTGATGGCCGGCGCACAACTCGCTTAATCGGGCGATTGTCGGCGCGCGCGTATTCAGGCGATTGCCGGCTCACACGTAGTCAGGCGCCGATTGCCGGCGCACGCGTAATCGGGCGATACCGGAACACGCGTAGGTGCACACGCGTTAGTGGCTCAAAGCGTAGTTTGTTATGTGGTAGAGTAAAGGCGGCAAGCATCCGTTGCTAAAAAAAAATGCAAACCCTATAGAACAAGAAAACGGCATGAGACAAAAAGTCAATCATATAGCCAGGGTATTATACCGGAACCCCTTTGAAGGAACTGGGAGCAAGGCCGGCGCAAACCGTATAAGGCGCAAACCGTAGGCCTGCATCCAGGATAACATGTGTTAATACTAAATAGTGACAGGAAAAATGCGTTTATACGACAGTGCCTCACCCCATCGCGGACCCATCCACAATGCGGGCCACGGGCAGGGCGCGCTATATAAAAACATAGATAGGCCAGAAAACCGTGATATCATATTATACATGGGGGATAGGCCTATAATAGACAAGGAACTGTTAGAGTAAAATATGCATGCAGACATAGTCCTACTGGAGAAATAATTTAATGTCAATAGGCCGAAAAATAAAATAAACGGATGGCTAACACTGAACTGGGTGGGTACATCAAGTGATCATGGTGAGAACCCGCCTCCCGCCAACTATGAAAGACCCACTATAAAACTTAATAACACTACTAAAAAAAACCAGTGGCGTCGCGGACCTAAATTAATTTAATACAGCGGCGGCGTGTTCTATGAGAGACTTGGCAACATTTAGGGGGGGGGGGGGCGGTGCGTCCGCGAAGGGGTTGTGAAATCTAGACCTACACGTTTGTATGAACACATGGGGTGGGTAGGCCTGTCTGGATTATAAGGGTACACTGGGTACCTGGAGTATGGAATATTAAGGGTACCTGTGATAACTGGATTTTAAGGATGTATGGGGTAGGGCCTACCAGAGTGGTTATTTCATGTCTTATTATGGGATACCTAATAATATTTAGCGTTTCTGGGTAGGCCTTATTCAGATCCCTGGATTAGTAAGGGCGCCGTGGCACCGATATTAGGATTAAGGGCACCTGAGTATCAAGGACCTCTTGATATTTCACAATAGCCTATACGCTTTGATCATGTTGACGACTAACCGCACACTATCTTCTATACCATGTATACACTATATAAGTAAAAAGAGCCACTTCCAACAAATGGGATAACTACATGTATAACATTGTTTCCCTCCTAAATGGGGTATTGAAATTGGGTCCGAGATTCAAAGATATCACAAAACTCAATTTCTGTGAACAAAGTCTATTTCAAATGAAAAAATAATAATTCAGGGATCTACAATTTTGAACTCATTATCTATGCCCATTTTGCTACAAATCATGAAGGTATCTAATTTAGATAATAATACTCAGCTAGCGAGTGCCCGAGCGTAGCGAGGGTACGCCGCTAGTCTATAATATAATACGGAGTTGCCAATTCCTGTCCTGAGATGTTCTCCCCTTTCCGCACCTTCGATTGACTTCAAATTTGCTGTGCGAGTGCGTATGCGTCCCACGACGAACCAGTTTATGTTTGATTTTTAAAATTTGGGTTAGATTTCGTGAAATTCAAGGTTTTTTAGCCCGTTGCTACGTTATTGCTACGCGCCGCGTATACGCTGGGCACGCCATGGCGATGGTCGGCGCACCACTCGCGTAATCGGGCGTTCGCTGGCGCACATGTAATCGGGCGATCATGTAACCAGGCGATTGCCGGCGTACGCGTAATCGGGCGATTGCCGGCGCACGCGTAATCAGGAGATTACCGGATGGCGCAAACCGTATGGTGCACACGCGTTAGTGGCGCAAAGCGTAATTTGTTATAGGGTTCTGGTAAAAGCAAGCGATCCGTTGCTCCGTAGTGGAACCGTACACTGCAAGATAACGGGGCACGATAAGACAACGAGCAAAAAGTCAATCATATAGCCAGGGTACTATACAGTACAAGAAACCTTTGAAGGCACTGGGGGCAAAGGCCGGCGCAAACCGTAGGCTATGCAGGATAACACATTTAATACAGGGAAAATGCATTATGCCAGTGCCTCAAATCCCATCGCGGACCCATCCACGACTCAGAAATATGGATAGGCTAGAAAACCGTGATGTCTTTCATAAATGGGTATAGGCCTATAATAACAAGGACCTGTTAGTGTTAAATAAAGGAACGGTGTGAGCAAAATATGCATGGTAATTGCACTTACGTTTTAGGCCTACATATGCCTACTGGATAAATAATTTAATGTAAATAGGCCGAAAAATAAAATAAACGGATGGCTGACTGAACTGGGTCCAAAGTGATCATGGTGAGACCTCGCCTCCCGCCAACTATAAAAGACCAAGGCTATAAAACTTCAGACCCCACTAAATAAAACCAATGGCGTCGCGGACCTATTCTAATACACGTGTTCTATGGGAGACTTGACAAATTTTCGTGAAATCTAGGGGTCACGACCCGTCGACCCTTCGACTCCCACCCTCTTCCGCCGCCTCACTAACCCCACTTTTTAAATCATAGGCCTACATAGTATGAACACATGGGTAGACCTGTCTGGATTCAAAGATATCACAAAACTCAATTTCTGTGAACAAATTCTATTTCAAATGAAAAAAAATAATTCAGGGCTCTACAATTTTGAACTCATATCTATGCCCATTTATCTACAAATCATGAAGGTATCTAATTTAGATAATAATACTCATCTAGCAAGTGCCCGAGCGTAGCGAGGGTACGCCGCTAGTTATATATAATCTACAAGTTCGAAGTTGTCCTTCAATTTCCTACATTGTAGCTGAAGTCATCAAGACGATGTATTATTATAGAAATACTAAGTCACAGGTTGAAGGACAACTTCGAAATAATTCTTGCTGCCAGTTGCCACTTACATGTAATAGCTCCATTGGTAAGAGCGTTGCGGATCTTATGCTAAGGTTCGAATCCGATCAGAAGCATCAGCGTTTATGTGCACTGGCGTACTCTGGGGAAACCCCAAGTGCTGTTAGTAACATCTATACCGGTATGTTATTTCAGTAAATAATGTCTTCATATCACCAATTTACATGAATAACCCTGTATGAATAATTTAAAAACAATGTTCGATTCAACGGTAATTGATCAACCTTTTTATAATGTTAGTTTATACATTTATTACCAATCGAAGACTTCAGTAACGTGCCGTTGCCATGTCAAATATTTCAATGATCAGAAATACTGTTATGTCTTTTGAAATGTTCATTTTGTTACAGATATCTGTGTTAGCTGTAACAGTTTTACTATTAAGTATATGTGCCTGGGGTACCGTAACATGGGAACAGGATTTTGATTTACGAAGATTTCTACTGTCTGATAGCTACCTCACTGCTTACATGGATAAAACAAAAGAGGTGTGTATAAAAATGGTATAGGAATAAAACACAATGGATTTATATTTACTACACTGCAAAAAGTGGAACACATGACGCGTTCAGAACATGTTCACGGTGTGTTCTCCAGGTGTTCCAGAACATGTTCAAAATGTAACAGATTTAGAACATGTTCTGAACATGTTCTGGATATGTTCTGAGCGTGTTCAGAACACATCAGAACATGTCCAAAACATGTTCAGAACATGTTCTATATCTGTTACATTTGAACACGTTCTGCAGTTTTTGCAGTGTAGTGGATTTACTGTGGATTTATAATGTAGCTACCGCTAGAATGTAAATCTAAAATGTATAAAAACGAAGATATGCCTTGTATATATTTTAACTTGCGAATGCATTCTTCTTATCACTAGTTTGATAAAAACTTAATACAAAAATGTATACATGTAGGCCTACATGCATGTTGTTGGTTGGAGTTTCAAAGATTTTGTGAAAATGCCGTAATAATAATACTAATAATAACGAAGTGAAACGTTCCATATGGGCCTGATGTAGTATGTGATATAAGCCACGGGAGCGTTATTGAAGCAGTGTTTTGCCCGGTATTTTGCGGGCCTATAATCCCCGCAATCAATATTCTACAATCTACATCTATGAATTAACTGTTACTAGGCCTAGGACTATTTTAATTATCCCCGTTGAGCAGAAATGATATGTTATATCGCCATGTATCCCGGATAATATTGCCATTCTTTAATCGATTCCCGCATCCCGTGCAGCAGTGGTGTTATTAACATTCTACCTACATGACCTAATGAATTATACCGATTAGACCTAAACCTATTTAGATTCAGTGGCGTGCGCAGGATATTGTGAGGTGTGGAGGGGGGGGGGGGGGGGGGGGGGGGCACCTGGCCATAATGAAATTCCCCCGACTCAGATTCTTCTCAATTCCCCCGACGTACCAAAACAATAGTAAAAGGTAGCCCCAATTTGTTTGCAGTCACCTCGTGAATTTCACGTAAGTGGGTGGGTGGGGGTGAAATCAAACACATTCGCACTGTCCAAAAAATCGCACAGTCCAAAAATTGCACAGTCCAAAAAACAGCACAGTCAAGAACTTATGGCCCATCTTGAGCGTTTTCATCAGTTTTCTGTATAACATTTTCCTTTATTTAGCCGATTGCAGCATAAATTTGTCGACTACATGTACAAATTTGCTAACTATTTGACTATTTGGATTACACCCCCCCCCCCCCCCCCCCACACACACACACAAATCATCTAGCGACGGCCCAGCCCCGACTGGTAGTAACTTCCTCCCACTAATTTCAATAGCCCACTAATTTCAATAGCTGTAAATATAATTGAATGTGTTTCTTATTTGTTTATTTTAAGGAAACAAAATATTAAAAGATATGACTTTTACACAGTCGTTATAAGTATATATTCTACAGTTGACAAATGAGTTATATTAAATTCCGATTCGCAAAATGGTTCAAGAAAAAGTACATACGTGTGATAAAGTAGGTTAAACATGTAAATGTGATATAAATGTATGCATATGTCGTTCCAGTTACAATTCTAAAACAGAAACTCGATAAAATGAACCTTCCACTGGGAACGCGCATTGACACGCTATATACGGTAATCCTCGTTACTTTACTCCACATTTCACAATCCAACACCACTCATTTGTCATCTGTACACATTATTTGAAATTGTATCAAATGATGGTATGGGGGATTAAGGTGTTTAAAGGTGGGCCAATAGTAGGATATGATTTTGCTGTAGCATTATTTTTGTTATTGTATAGTGTTAAAGCCAAATTCTGTACATTTTGAATACCAAGTATGCAGCATCATTTTTATGTCATCTACCACCAGTATACTTCGTATGTAATAGAGAACTTTTAAAATGGGTTTTTTTCTTCACGATACGTACGTATGAAAACTATTTCTGATTAACTATTCTGAAGGTTTCACATAAAGAAACCTCATAAAGTGACCATCATTCAACTATTTAAAATACAAGACATCACTGTGGCATGAGCTTAACAACGAATTTGACTGATAAGCAGTATTCCAGTAGGCCTTAGCTAAATGCTAGCAATACATTCAAGCTGATATTTATACTATTTGGAAGCCTACAAGAGTTAATATTGCTTGCAATCTTATTTATACATGATAATACTATATTATATTTAGATATCATCCATTGTCTTATATGTATAACCCCCCCCCCCCCCCCCCCCCCCGCAGATAGCGCTAAAAACGCAAAGGACAGTGATCTAGGCGTCTATATGTCTATGGCAGGTATTTTGCACAATGAAAGAGATAAACCTGGTTTTTCGCCGATAAACCTGGTTTATCGCTTTTAATCCCTTGCGCTCATTTTGACGAAAACAAATTGAGGGTACCACCTTACCTGGAGTAGGGTAAGCCGCCAAAGTTCGAGGGTAGGGGGCGCGGTTGCCACCTTCCAATTTTTTTAAAACGCCATTTTGAAAAATCTCTTATCGTATGGTATTATATCGTCGCTGTTCTGACATACCGGCACATGTGCCATTTTGGGCAAAATAAGTTAAGTTGCATTTTATGATCTACAAGTGAAACTCTTTATTCTCCAAAAAAATTGAGACAAAAAGGTAATTAATTAATGAGATACCGCACTAATTAGTGTCACTAGCGGCGTACCCTCGCTACGCTCGGGTCCCCGCTAGATGGTTCACATTAACTACCTCTGAAACCACATAAACCCCCTACAACACCCCCTAAACCAGGTTGATTTATAACCATATCCCTTCTAAAGGCATTATAAACCCCCTTTAACCCCCCAATCAGAATCAGAATCAGGTCGATTTATAACCATGTCCCTCCTAAACCATTTACCGTGGCTACTTTATTAACCCTGTATACAAACAGCATCAAGTTAACCCTCGGTACTTTTAAAACCACATAAACCCCATACACCCCCGCCCCCCCCCCCCCCCCCTCCCCCACTGCAACTACACCAACCAGGTGGATTTATAATCATAACCCTTAGTTATGCCATATTACCTACCTCTGAAACCACATAAACCCCCTACAACACCCCCCAAACCGGTTGATTTATAACCATATCCCTCCTAACGGTATTATAAACCCGCAACCCCCCACCCCCAATCAGGTTGATTTATAACCATATCTCTCCTAAACCATTTACCGTAGCTACTTTATTCATGTTATTAACCCCTATATAAAACCTCTCAAACCGCATCAAGTTAACCCTCGGTACATTTAAAACCACATAAACCCCTACAATCGCCCCCACCCCCACTGCAACTAACCAACCATTTCCCGCGGCTACTTCATTAACTCTTAACCCCATCCTAAAACATTTCCCGTGGTTTCCCCCCTCCCATGCACACACCCAAACCAGTTTGATTTATAATCCCTTAGATTGTTGTTAGCTAGTAAAGAAATTAGGTTGTTTCATTAACCCCCGCAAAACGCTAATATAATTGTACCATTATAACCCTAGGCCTATCCTAAACCATTTCCCGTGGTTTTACACCGCCCCCTCCCCCCCCCCCCCCCCCCCCCCCTCTCCCCCAACATGACAGGCTGTACACAGGCCTGTAACCATTTCCCGTGTGGCTTCTGCGCCCATGTGTAAGGGTGCGTGTGCCGCGGCAGTGAGACCTTGCGCAAACATGCACGCGACGCGTTACCACGGTAAGATTACGCTGTAGTAGTACGCGCAACGCACAATGTTGTTCAATTCTAGTGGCATTTATGAGCCAAATCTGAGAGGTTTTTTGCTGTTTTTGGAGCCAATTGTTAACCAATTTCAGTGGAATAAACTTTAACACCCTTCCCGTCATTTCCTCTATCTTTCATGCAAATTAGGCGCCACTTTGATTAAAAGCAACGGAGAAATAAGGATAACAAACACACAAACAAACACACACACAAACACACACCGTTTCCAGATTTATAGTAGGATATGCCAGGGTTTTAACATAATACCGGCATGAAAACCTCATTTTGTATTCTGACATACCGGCACATCACGATATTCTGCCATAGACCACCGTGTAACTACATACCGGCATATCACTGGCATATCGCTGTAGGACTGTCTGACATACCGGCACATGACTTTATGACATAATTACTCCTAATTAATAATTGCAATTTGTTGTTGTAACATGCTCATAACAAACATAAGTATATATCTATTAGTGTTCTTTGACAATGATAGTGACATTTGATGTAAATGCTCTTTAACAAGTCTTTAAAAATTGGAAAATTTTCAAACACGATTTTCTCAAAACGCTGTTTTTCGTGATGTGCCGGTATGTCAGAAGCGACGAATGTTTGAAACATCATTTCCCTCATGCACTTATAAGCAAAAAAACGGGTGAAATTCCGATATTTGGCGAAAATGTCAATGTTGGCCTATATTTGACTGTACAGACGAATACGACGGGATTTGAGGTCGGCCATGTATTTTATTGTGTTGATTCTTTTGCAGTATCCATTTGGATCCATCCTTGGTGCCACTTGCTGGTACGGTTGCTACTTTGTTCCCTTTGCCTTTTTAGATATAAATCCGTATAGTCATGATTCATGAGGCTGACATTCATATTAGCGATGTTATGAAGAAGGGTAGAACTTTTGGAATGACCCTCGTAATTAACAACCTTCATGACCTTAATGTTGTAACCAAGGATAATGAACTCTTGGGATTAATGTACGAGGGTCATTCAATAAGTTCTACCTCCTCACTCATAACATCACTAATATGAATGTCAGCCTCATGACATTTGTTATGATTTAAGCTCTGTATGAATAGCTACATATTTATAGTAAAATGATAACTGATGTCTGTTTTACTTTTGTTACGATGCAATCAAAGCCAGCGGACACGGAAAATTACACTAACGATTATGTTTTTAGGTTTTCTTTCCGTATTGTATGATTAGATATAACAGTCCGATTGAAATACTGAAAATAGAAAACAATATATGATTTCTGAATATAATACTGTATTATCACGTATAGATTCGATGGATGGCAATATAAACCTTCGTAGGCTTGAAAATAGTATAATATCAACTTGAATGTATTGCTACGCCTTTAGCATACTGGAATACTGCTATTCAGTCAAATGTTCGATAACAACAAGTCAAGCCACAGTGATGCCTCGAATGTTAAATCTTAACATGATAGTCATTTTATGAGTTTTACTTATATAACCTTTATAATAGTCAATCAAGTAGTCAATGGTAGAAAACTATCACTTGGATATATACCTGTAATCCCTCCATTTAGTCCTGTATTTTGAAGATCTCTTAGTTCTTATGAAAAGCAAATAATATAACTTTTGCAGCGGTTCTCTGTGGTAGGGTTAAAACTATTAAGGCTGTCATGGTCTGGTTCTGGCTAATTAGAGGGCATTTTTCTCCAAGAAAATCAGTGACTTTTATTTGTTAAGTCTGTTCAAGATATATCTGTAATTTAGAACTGTTTTAATTGACCTATAGGTACGTTTTGTCTCTTAGAACTGGCCAAATGAATAGCACTTAGGATACATTTGGCTATTTTGTATCCGTTTCCGTCGCGATAAAGGGACCATTTGTTTCCACAGCATCTCGTGAAAAGTACAAACAGTACTCAGACCAATTTACTATGAATTTGTAGCTGAGATTCAGAGCTACAATTGTGGAATATGTCATACGACTGGCTTAGGCATAATAGCAAAGTTATGAGGTAGGAGGTAGAACTTATTGAATGACCCTCGTATGTTTGGGAATGGTTTCAGAAAGTGCTGGGTCTTCAAACTGTTATTGGTATACGTTTTACATTTTATTATGCGTTCTTCAAAATCAATATTTAACTTAGGCCTAACATTAATAATTTGTTTTGACCTGATTTCTCCTTTATTTCTCTACCGTTTTCTTCCCAGTATTTTCCCTCCAAAGGTGTAGAAACGTCAGTGTACCTGGAAAACGTGGACTATTACAAAGAAAGAGACGCCCTTAATAGACTTTTCCGAGATGTTAAAAAAGACCCCTACATACGAGAAGAATCTGTCCAGTGCTGGTATAATGAATTTCAAGACTGGATACGTCGCCATAGAAAACACCACGTCTCATTAAATACAGGTCTGTACTCTGTATACAATGCATGTGTGACTTTAATTTTTCAATAATGACCAACATATAGATGATTCAAAGGTTTCCAAATTGTTTATAATTATCTATTATGTAGATTTTGTATTTAATTCAACATATTCTAGTAATCAAAAGATATACCATAAGGCAAACTCTCAGCTAGTTTTTATTATTTTAGTATTATTATGTACTTCAGTAGTTCGAATTAATGGTTCTGCCATTTTGCAACCATCATTTCGATAATCAGAATCATTGCTATTGCTATAAACAAATGATAAAGTAAAAAACCTTTGTCAGTTATCTGCAATGCATGGTTTTGGGATTTTAAGTGTAATGGACTGTAAATATGGAGGATTTTTTTTAAATGTTGGCCACGGCCCCAGAATGGAATTTCTTTATACTTTCATATTTGATGACACTTTAGTTAAAACTAACAAATGTGGAATTAATTTTGAAAAATTATTCTCGTTTCCATGGCAACGGCCAAAATACCACTTTAGGGCTATTTTCCCCATTTTTGCCTTTTTAACCTCACAAATTATCAAATTTGTAAGCATCTATTTATAATAGACAAAAAGTATATGAAATATTTTCTTTATATAAGCTGAATAGGTGAATATGTAGATGCTTCACTGAGTGCATAGACATAAATATGGGATATCATGATGGGTCATACCATTTATTTGAAATAGGGGTGTTTTTCAACTTTTTCAAAGTATACAAATATACCAATTCTGCATAGCTTACAACCCACATGGTAACGCTCCGATTTCAACGTGGACCATGTCATGTTGAGATGAGACATTAGTCTTATGAAAAATGTTAATTTGAGTTTGGGGAAAATACTTCCTGAATATGCAGTGTTGCCAGATATTTTCACAAAATTTCACAATTCCTTCAAAAGCTAACGCATGTTTCGCTGTGTTTAATGATATGAAACCGGAACCTTAAATTCACAGCGAGATGTTAATTAGAAGAAAATTTGATATTATAATAAATGTGATCATTTTAAATGGTCAGTGTTGCCAGTCATTAACTAAATGGGTGTTGCCATAGCAAGTAATATGATTACAGATTACGTTTTCAACGTGAAAAACCCTTATAACTCCAAATATGTTGTCATGTGTACTCATTGTAATCACATATTAATTGTAAATCAATTGGTGTTCATCCCAAAATGTTTATTTGTGTTTGTGGAAAGCAAAACAGTGTTGCCAGTCTTTTACCTATTTTCTAAAAAAAATCAATATAAATCTTACCGTAAGTTAAATACTACGGAAATGAAAAATCAACTTTACATGCAACATTAGGAAAAAGTAAACCACAGTAGGATTTAAAAACATGTAAAGACTACAAATACAACTAAATACAAATGATTACATTATTATGACACGTTTGACTTGCCATACACCTCGGCTACGGGCTGTCTTTACCAATTTGAATACATGTGCCATGATTGTGATCTGGGGGCACTACACTAAATCCTTCCGCGTTTGGTGTATGGTTCGGAGAAATAGTACCTACATCAATTTGATCATCGTCCCAGGGGAAGCAAATAGAAGTAAATCTTGCTTATTTTTTATGAAAAAGATAGAATAGAACCTCAGCATTGCTAATGTGGTCAAAAATCGTCGGAATCGAATACGCACGGGAGCCTAGGCTGCGGAAGGATATCGTTGCCGGAACCGGTGAGGAAGCGAAAATATCGGTTTAAAATGGTGAGGGCGCTGTTTAGGTGCCCGTAGCGAAAAATTTCATCTAGATGGGTCAAGAAAAATCAAGTTTAAAATAAAATTCAACACATATCTAATACATTCATGCGAAATAAAAACTTCCATCATTGTTACGTGGGGTAAAAATACGGTCTTGAAAAAGGGCCGAAACGCGTGTATTTCAATGGGAGACGTATTTAGTGGTGTGCCCCCTTCGAAGACGTGTTGTTTTTGGCCTATTATGGTACCTTTTACTTGAAAAACTCTCATTTTCACTCTATTTTCGCAGTTTTATTTGTCAATAAAGTTTCTTAAGATTACTACCATTAGGATAAAAGTACAATACATTATTTTAAATCAAATCTAAACACAATCATGCTAGCCTTGGCCACTAAACTTTTGACGAATCATCAAAAGGGGCATTGTACTCTATGGTTAGCGGTGATAGCTTGACGGATGAGCAGTAGATACTGTCAAAACTACAGCATACACCAGAAATGTTTTAGAAATTGAAGTTGGTTCGTATTGGGTGTATTGTAGGAACAAGGATATGGTTACCACCGGTGTCACCTGCGGTATCCTGGACACAGGGAGGTAATCACCACGCTTCCAAGAGCCGTGTGCATCTTACAGAACCGCAGACCTGACCTGACATGCATGGGAGAAACGCCATGCCGGGGGGGGGGGGGGGGGGGTGGGGGGTCCCATAGAGTGTGTCAAGCGGGCGTGCGCAGAACTAGGCGACCACTTGGTGTTAGAATCTTCGACAGATAACAAGAGGAGAATCACATGCCACTGTTTGAAGAATTACAGCGGGTGTTCACCTCCTGGCATATATCACCACATGAATTGAAAGATCACATGAAATATCTCTCAAACAGACCCTTTTAAACCCAAACAGCTCTTCTAGAGCTACCATTACTGAAAACTAGAGAATAGTGAATTTGTGTCGGACTTTGTCTGTATGTAATATTATAATCAAATGTTTATTAAATGTTAAGTTAGTTCGTATTACATTATTCACGAAACAATTGATAATGCATACACTATAGTTCGCCAAAATCGATGTCAGCCCAGATGGTGCCGGACTAGATGGTGCCGGACTGGGTGATTTCTTGCATTTATACACGATTTATGAACATTTGGGACATCATCATTTTTCAGAAAAATGCTCTTATTTGAGAACCACAGATCGCCCAGAGGTATGCTTTGGCAATTTATCTTAGAAATACTTGTTCTTTCGAAATATGTAGAAAAAAGAATGAAAACTCAAAAAAAGTTTTGCTTCTAAGGGGGCACTACACTAAATCCTTCCGCGTTTGGTGTATGGTTCGGAGAAATAGTACCTACATCAATTTGATCATCGTCCCAGGGGAAGCAAATAGAAGTAAATCTTGCTTATTTTTTATGAAAAAGATAGAATAGAACCTCAGCATTGCTAATGTGGTCAAAAATCGTCGGAATCGAATACGCACGGGAGCCTAGGCTGCGGAAGGATATCGTTGCCGGAACCGGTGAGGAAGCGAAAATATCGGTTTAAAATGGTGAGGGCGCTGTTTAGGTGCCCGTAGCGAAAAATTTCATCTAGATGGGTCAAGAAAAATCAAGTTTAAAATAAAATTCAACACATATCTAATACATTCATGCGAAATAAAAACTTCCATCATTGTTACGTGGGGTAAAAATACGGTCTTGAAAAAGGGCCGAAACGCGTGTATTTCAATGGGAGACGTATTTAGTGGTGTGCCCCCTTCGAAGACGTGTTGTTTTTGGCCTATTATGGTACCTTTTACTTGAAAAACTCTCATTTTCACTCTATTTTCGCAGTTTTATTTGTCAATAAAGTTTCTTAAGATTACTACCATTAGGATAAAAGTACAATACATTATTTTAAATCAAATCTAAACACAATCATGCTAGCCTTGGCCACTAAACTTTTGACGAATCATCAAAAGGGGCATTGTACTCTATGGTTAGCGGTGATAGCTTGACGGATGAGCAGTAGATACTGTCAAAACTACAGCATACACCAGAAATGTTTTAGAAATTGAAGTTGGTTCGTATTGGGTGTATTGTAGGAACAAGGATATGGTTACCACCGGTGTCACCTGCGGTATCCTGGACACAGGGAGGTAATCACCACGCTTCCAAGAGCCGTGTGCATCTTACAGAACCGCAGACCTGACCTGACATGCATGGGAGAAACGCCATGCCGGGGGGGGGGGGGGTGGGGGGTCCCATAGAGTGTGTCAAGCGGGCGTGCGCAGAACTAGGCGACCACTTGGTGTTAGAATCTTCGACAGATAACAAGAGGAGAATCACATGCCACTGTTTGAAGAATTACAGCGGGTGTTCACCTCCTGGCATATATCACCACATGAATTGAAAGATCACATGAAATATCTCTCAAACAGACCCTTTTAAACCCAAACAGCTCTTCTAGAGCTACCATTACTGAAAACTAGAGAATAGTGAATTTGTGTCGGACTTTGTCTGTATGTAATATTATAATCAAATGTTTATTAAATGTTAAGTTAGTTCGTATTACATTATTCACGAAACAATTGATAATGCATACACTATAGTTCGCCAAAATCGATGTCAGCCCAGATGGTGCCGGACTAGATGGTGCCGGACTGGGTGATTTCTTGCATTTATACACGATTTATGAACATTTGGGACATCATCATTTTTCAGAAAAATGCTCTTATTTGAGAACCACAGATCGCCCAGAGGTATGCTTTGGCAATTTATCTTAGAAATACTTGTTCTTTCGAAATATGTAGAAAAAAGAATGAAAACTCAAAAAAAGTTTTGCTTCTAAGGGGGCACTACACTAAATCCTTCCGCGTTTGGTGTATGGTTCGGAGAAATAGTACCTACATCAATTTGATCATCGTCCCAGGGGAAGCAAATAGAAGTAAATCTTGCTTATTTTTTATGAAAAAGATAGAATAGAACCTCAGCATTGCTAATGTGGTCAAAAATCGTCGGAATCGAATACGCACGGGAGCCTAGGCTGCGGAAGGATATCGTTGCCGGAACCGGTGAGGAAGCGAAAATATCGGTTTAAAATGGTGAGGGCGCTGTTTAGGTGCCCGTAGCGAAAAATTTCATCTAGATGGGTCAAGAAAAATCAAGTTTAAAATAAAATTCAACACATATCTAATACATTCATGCGAAATAAAAACTTCCATCATTGTTACGTGGGGTAAAAATACGGTCTTGAAAAAGGGCCGAAACGCGTGTATTTCAATGGGAGACGTATTTAGTGGTGTGCCCCCATCTGAGGGATTAGTCTTAGATATTAGTTGGGTATCTACAAAGGGTTAGTGTGCACCCCCAGGCCTCCCCAAACCAACTTTTTTACTTCCTATCATGATCCTTAGACATAATCAGGATGTTACCAACAATATTTTCATAATGCTAAGGGGCTATGCAAGATGGCGTCCAAAATGGCCGCCCCAAATGGTCAAATCTCATAAAATGACATGTATAGCAATCAATTTGTATGGTGAAAGTGTAGTTTTAATAGTGGGATGTATGTTTTAGACCACTAGATACTCATATCCAGAACTCTTGATTTGTTAACACACCTATATCCAAAATGGCCGCCAAAATGGCCGCCAAAATGGCCGCCAAAATGGCCGCCAAAATTCTATATAAAAATTCGCATTTTTAAACCAACATGTATGATCTGAGTATAGTTTTAACAATGGAATGTATGAGTTAGACCACTAGAGACTCATATCTAGTATTTTTGCTTTGTTAACATACTTTAAAACCAATATGGCCGCCAAATTAAATCAAATTAATGGCCAAAACTGGTCAAAAGTGGTCAAAATTCCATAAAATAGCATAATATCAACCGAAATGTATGATGAAAATATAGTTTTAATGATGGGATGTGTGTATTAGACCACTAGTAACTCATATCTAGTATTTGTGTTTTGTTAACATACTTAAAAATCCAAAATGGCCCCCAAAATGGGTCCCAAAATGACTGAACAAGTTGTTGAAATTCCATAAAATGGGATAATATCAACCAAAATGTATGATGAAAGTATAATTATATAGTTTTAACATTGGGATGTAGGTATTAAACCACTAGTAACTCATATCCAGTATATTTGCATTTTAATAACATAATTTAAAACCAAGATGGCCACTAAAATGGCCGCTGTAAATGTAAAAATAGTCTACATGAATGTATGATAATCAAAAATAGATATTGTAAGAGTGTAAATTACATCAAATTCACCAAATAGTATTATTCTAAACTGCTAAGCTATTGCTTTTAGAAATAAGGCCCACCTCTGACAATTTTGATTCAGTATCACTTTCCAAAATGGCTGCCAGAATGGATAAGTTGATGCTAAATGACCTAAAACAATGGTTTTATACCAATACCCCCAAATGTGATGGGACAGTATTCAGTATATCTATGATAAAGCCTAGGGCTGTTACAGTAGATCTATACAGCTTTGAGTAGTTTAACATATCCAAGATGGCAGCAAAAGGTTAAAATAACTGAAACACAGTATTAGTTTATTGTTAGTGTTACATTAGATATGACCAAATAATTATATCTACAGCTTTTAATCCATCCAGTAAACGTATTTGTATATATGTGACAAGGTATACTTAAATGGTATAGACTCCATTTTGACAATGTGATGTTATAGTGACCATTTTATTAAAATTACCCCCTAATGGTCAATAAAATTACCTCCAAATGGTCAAAATAATTACCACAGGTAGCCACCAATTGATTAAGATATGGATACAATCATACCTTGTCACATACAGATACGTTTACTGGGTGGATTAAAATCCATAGATATAATCTTTTGTTCATATATAATGTAACACTAGCAATAAGACTAATACTGTTTTTCAGTTATTTTAACCTTTTGCAGCAGCCATCTTATATATTTTAAAATACTCAAACTAGATCTACAGCCCCTAGGCTTTATCATAGACATATATTGAATGCTGTCTCATTGGATTTGGGGGTATTGGTATTACATAGTATGGTCATTTATAATACAAAACAATTGTTTTAGGTCATTTAACATCAACTTAACCACTTTGGAAGCCATTTTGGAAAGTGATACAGCGAGTCAAAATTGTCATAGGGGTGGGCCTTATATCTAAAAGCAAAAGCTTAGCAGTTTCGAACATAATATTTGGTGAATGTGATGTAATATTCTCTCTTGCAATATCTTTTGTGGATTACACACTATTTGTACATTTACAGCGGCCATATTGGTGGCCATCTTGGATTTAAAATATGTTATTACAATGCAAATATACTGAATATGAGTTGCTAGTGGTCTAATACATACCATCATTATATTTTAAAACTATACTTTAATACTTTCATCATACATTTTTGTTGATATATTTATACCATTTTATGGAATTTCGACAATTTGTTCAGCCATTTTTGGGACCCATTTTGGGGGCCATTTTGGATTTCTAAGTATGTTAACAAAGCAAAAATACTAGATATGAGTTACTAGTGGTCTAATACATCCCATCATTAAAACTATATTTTCATCATACATTTAGGTTGATATTATCCCATTTTATGGAATTTGACAATTTTGCAGCCACTTTAGGAACTATTTAGGGGCCATTTTGGCAGCCATTTGGATTTTGAACTTTTTTAACAAGAGCACAAATAATGGATATGAGTTACTTGTGGTCTAACACTTACATCCCATCATTAAAATTATATTTTTATCATACATTTCGGTTGATATTATGCTATTGTATGGAATTTTGACCACTTTTGACCATTCATTTGGCGGCCATTTTGGTTTTAAAGTATGTTAACAAAGCAAAAATACTAGATTTGAGTTTCTAGTGGTCTAACACATACATCCCATTGTTAAAACTTAGCTGTGAATGATAAGTTCCAGTCTTATATCATTAAATAGAATAAAAAGTGGATTTGATTTTGAACAAAATGTGATTTTTGGTGAAAATGTCTGGCAACACTGCATATACAGGAAGTATTTTCCCCAAACTCAAATTAACATTTTTGATAAGACTAATGTCTCATCTCATCATGACATGGTCCACGTTGAAATCGGAGCGTTACCATATGGGTTGTAAGCTATGCAGAATTGGTATATTTGCATACTTTGAAAAAGTTGAAAAACACCCCTATTTCAAATAAATGGTATAACCCTCCGTGACACCTGGCAATTTTTTTGGATACATTCAATGAAGCCTTTAAGTATCTATCTACTCATAGCTTGTAATGAAAAAAAATCATGACCACTGAGTGCAATAGTTACGCAGGCTTCAAAATTTGACAAATTGAAAGATTAAAAAGGCCAAAATGGCAATAATCGTCCGAAATGCCATTTTGGCTAATGCCATGGTAACAAGGATTATTTTTCAAAAATATTTCCAGATATGTTAGTTTCGGGTTAAGGTCTATTAAATATGAAAGTATAAAGAAAATCTATCTCGGCCCCGTGGCCACCCTATCCTCCATCGATAGAGTCCATTGCACTTAAGCTATTGGTTACTGAACAATCGGCCGAGTGCACCAATGGCGAGTAACTGAAGAATAGCGCTACCTAACCCAACATTTTGCGAGCACCAAACCGGTTAAGAAGCTTGCGAATAATTTACGCTAAATCTTACATCTGACCGGACCCAAGAGTAAGTTGAAGCATAAACCGTAACTAAATGATAATTTCTGATTTGCCCGGTGGACTATTGCATAGATACGATGATCAAGGGAGATTTGTATCATGCAATTCATTATCAATGTGTGTATAAATTACTCAATGATACATTTAAGACCAATTTATTATAACATATTTTAGATATATCCACAATCATGCATACAAAATTGTAGAAATAATTTCATACGATCAATCAATCAATCAATCAATCAATAATTGATTAATTAATTAAATAACATAAAATCAAATAAATAAAGGAATACAGAAATAAATAAATAAATACATATTTGTTATTTGCCGCTGCAACATTTGGGTCCGGTCAGGTGTAAGGTTTAGTGTAAATTACTCTCAAGTTAATATAGCCTTATAGCTTACCGGTTTGGTGCTCTCAAAATGTTGGGTTACGCCTCAGAGAGAGGTACCGATATTCTTCAGCTAGCCATTGGTGCACTCGGCCGCTTGTATTACGGTGTTATTGCCCGGTGTTATTGATGTGGAAAGATACTAGCAATTGTTTAGACCAAACTAGCTTGTAATTACCAAATCTTGAACAATTGAAATAGTCTGAGTAACATTAATTTATCTACCCTTGCCAAAATCAAATGAAAACGCCAAGCATCATCGGTTGATTTTGGATCTTACCATGATCTTACTAACCCAGACGGCTGTTGACTTTGCTATAATTTTTACAGACAATTGGCCCACCAAGGAGTCGCTATTCTATGTTTGGCTTGCGGCATTCTTAACAGGAGAAGACCAACAATACCTCCTGGATGATTTAGTATTCAAAAATCAAACCACGACTTTACCTTTGGTAAGCAAAACAGTATTTTAAATGCAGGTGAAAAGAAAATAGTATGTGTGTTATTGTAGAGATGCAATGCACAATTGTATTTAGAGAATTTATTTGTTTTTCTAAAACTTTGTCAGTATCAGTGTTTTTGTTTGATGTGCTTAAAATCTACGAAAATAACCTTTCTGTACTCAAAGTTAAATACAACCCCTCATAAAAGATGAAACGAAAAACGAAAAACCATTTCCAACAATTTGCATAAGTGATTCACTCCACATCCTGTTCTTGAAGGATTTGGGGCTGTTGGATGGAGACTGTCACTACTGATGGATAGTTCATGATAAAATATAGCTTAATTAACATGCCTGATGTAGATAACACACACTCACATTACGTGCATTTATATGCCTGTTATCTTTTCTTCCCTTAAGGCATCCCGCTTTATCCGAGCCAAACACGAATTGTTGAGGAATACCAATGACGAGATATTGGCTATGACGTCATTACGTCACGTGGCCAATCATAATGATTTGAATAATCCAGACGCAGCTTTTGTGTTCTCAGAACCATATCTCTACTACGAAGTAAATAGGGTTAGTATACACGAACTTTAAAACAGTTTGGAAAGAGATGGTTATTATCATGGCTTATTCAACAGAAACAAATATAGAGGTTATAATAATCACACTTCATTTAGCTCGGATAACATGCATACCTACTACTGATAAAAAGACAGAGAGTATAGAAAGCACACATATCTAAAAAGCCACGTGTAAAATACTGTGAAAAAACATTATTGAAATTTTGTGATACTCTGAAAATGTATCCGAAACGCAACGAAAGTCGACCAAAAAGCCCCATAAGTTATCGTGTAATTCACGAATCAAATCAGTATAATTTTAAAGTGCATCGCATTGGTACGATCCAGGGTTACTTTGTTCAACGCTTGAAATATAAATCATACTAATTATGATTTGATTGTTTAAATCTTTTGCAGATAATCCGAAACGAGCTTCTTCGTAACCTGAGTTTAACTGCAACGTGTATATTTATAACTGTGTGTGTATTGCTTGCTAATGTGTGGGCTAGTGTACTCGTGTTCCTTTGCGTCATCATTGTCTTGGTAAGATTCAAAGAAAATGTACACTGTTAGAAATGTCCGTAAATTCAGTGGCATATCCAGGGGGCCCAGCAGGCCATGCCCCTCTCCCCCCCCCCCCCCCCCCCCCCCCCCCCCCCATTGACAAAAGAGTTTTAAAAAAGGAAGAGGAGGAGGAGGAACAGAAAGAGGAAGACGAGGAACAGGAGGGAGGGTGGGGGCACTAAAATCGCCATACTGCAGCTTTTTAGTGTTAAAAACGCCAATCTTTGCGCGAGTGATATGGGAGAGCGGGCGTGTACGCCTTCGGGGCAGGTTCGCCCACACCACGTGATTATCATCATCGTTGGCACTGGTTGAATATGGCTATTTAAACACGCAACTTACGTTGCAAGCTTCCTATAACGTGGCAGATCACCGTAACATGTTTGTCAAGGGTCAAAATGTCATCCAAAAAACAGTTTTGCCTCACAAAAGTAAATTTTCTTCCAGTTTTGATATTTATCGAATCTTTTCCGTACGTTCTCCTGATAATGAGTCCCTTTGGTAGTGTGTCATTATATCAATACTGATACCTGTATCCACGAGCTGGGTTGAATGTAGCGTTTCTTTTTAAGATAACCAGATGGGCTTTCTGCAAGGTTGTTAATTAAGATAACTAGATGGGCTTTCTGCAAGGATGTTAATTAAGATAACTAGATGGGCTTTCTGCAAGGTTGTTAAACAACCTTGTAGAAAGCCCATTTAGTTATCTGTCTAGCTTTCGGCATCTCTGTCAGTCCCTCCCTTCCGTAATAAGTAATTTTCCTTGACTTTTGGGATAGCAATATTATAGACATCAGCATTCTACTCAATTCGATACAAGTTCGTCAGGTAGCAGCTATCTATATACGTGCTCTTTGATGGGATCCATGTATTGAGGTGCTTGGTGTCTAGTACGAATACTTGATTTCTGGATTATTCATCTCAAGTCTACCTTGATCGTATGACGATAATATCAACGAGAAGTATAGAAGGAATATAATCATCCGTATACTATACCCTTTTATTCCACAGGTTGACATAGCGGGAACTTTAAATTTCATGGGCCTCACTATAGATACCGTAGTATCAATCCCAGTGATTCTATCTCTAGGTCTGGCCGTCGACTACTCAGTACATATCTGTCATGCCTTCATGGTGCTATCGGGGTCAAGAGATGGTAAGACATTGAACATGTTGAATAATAACCAATGTCATTTTCTCAGATCAATGATACGAAATGGTTAGGAGTCAGGAATATAATATAAATTGTCTATCCTACAAATTTACTAGTAGAAATATTTCATGAATTCTTGAACTTTTCCTTTACAAATTAGTAATATTTCATGAATTCTTGTATCCTACAAATTAGTAATATTTCATGAATTCTTGGATAGATTTTTAGATATTTTGAAGCTGACGAATAACGTTTATAAAAGCAGAACACAAACTGTTGCTCAACAAATGGGGTGTGTACGTCAATGTTAAAACTATTATTAGAGAGCGGGCGTTTCGAATCTACAAGAGTCTAGGCCTATATCAACATGATGAAAAACGAAATAATTAGATAATAATGTAAAACGGGTATGAAGGGTAAATAACTAGAGATAAACATGGGTTAACAAAATAACAGTAAAAAAGCAGCTGATGAATAGGGTGTCAGATGATTGAATGCAATTAAAAAAGGGGGAAATATAGATTATTTTGTCCTTTTATGGATATTCAGTATTCTTTCAAGGATTTTGTACGACATATTTACACCAGAAGGATGTTCACGAAAATCAAACGTCCAACATTTCTTAAGCGAATAAGGCAAGATGAATAAGTTAACATGTTTAATGTCAAAATCTTATTCGAAATTCGATATTGGTATTTTGTTTCCCTTATTGTAAATTCCAGCACGGGTAAAAAGAGCGTTAGTAGATAAAGGAGTGGCAGTGTTCAGTGGAGGTGTTGGTACTCTACTTGCTTTTATGTTGCTAACATTCTCTAGGTCCTACGTGTTTACAACATTCTTTAAGGTAAGCAGTGATTATAGACATTAGTCACAATTTATCCTGGAGCAGGTAAAGGTGACTTGCATCTTGCAAGAATTTCTTGCCACATTTATGTATAGGCCTACATGACTACTACATGTAGTAGGAGTGGGCTATAAATGGCTGATTTTTTGTTTTGCCCAGGTAACAAATTTTTTTAATTCTATTTGACTTATCTCAACATAAAATGACAACATTTTCAGTCAGGGTCCAAGAAAAAAGTGTGCAGCGCCCTCTTGTGTCACCATATCTGATCCTTTTGGAAGAGTGGGTTTGACTAAAAATCGTTCATGTTACTCATTTTGTGGCTTGTTGCTGTGATTTGGTGTCTAAATAAGGCACAACAAAAAGTTGACTTGCCCTTTCAGGGCCAGAGTCTAGGTCGGACGGTCGGGGTTTTTTGTGTTTTTTTAAATTTTAACAGGGAAATTACTACACAAAAAAACACGTTTTAAAGTTTTTGTCTTTTTTGTCTTTTTAACAAGCAGATACTACTCAAAAACACGTTTTCATCTTTCTTTATTGTCATGTGCTTCTTTCAACAACAAAATTGTTTGTTTTTACTTTGAAAAAAATATATAGCGACCCTATAGATTTCCGAAAATTCGGGTCGGTCGGAAAGGGCAAGTCAAATTTTTTTTTTGCCTAAATGTAAATGAGCTTAAACTAGCTAAATTTGAAAGTTACATATAAATCGGACATTGCGTTTTCTTAAAAATTGACGTTTGGGGTCAAACTTGACCACGAGGGCGCTTTTCAAGGTTTTGCGCACATTTTCAGCCATTTCCTATTTTAAAGTTTACGGCTACGAATAATTATGATCACAATTTTGACATACTCAAGAAATCTGAGCGTTCTATCACTCCCCCATGCATTTGAATAGGAGCGGTGCAAGGAACTTTCAAATGAGTGCCACGGACTAACTAATTATGATAGAATGCTCAGATTTCTTGAGTAGGTCAAACTTATGATTATCTTCGTAGCTGTAAACTTTAAAATAGCGAATGGCTGATAACTTGCGCAAAATCTTGAAAATGTCAATTTTTAAGAAAACGCAATATCCAATTTTCATGTAACTTTCAAAATTAGGTAGTTTGAACTCATTTACATTTATTTAGACCCAAAAATCAAACCAACATGCCAGACAATAAGTAATATGAAAGCTTTTTGTACTCAAATCACTCCCAACACACAAAAGGTATGGTGACACAACAGGGCGCTGCACACTTTTTTCTCCACAGAAATCCTACAGCTTACGGGTAAGCCCCGTAAGGGGCTAAAAGGGAAACTCGCGTGTAAAAAACAAGTACGCAGTGATCCACCGCGTATTTTTTGTTTTTTGTTATTGTGAAATTTTCGTCACGCAGCTACGGAGCGTATTACTGTACGCACATTTAAGCGCACTAAATAATTTGTTGCCGCGCTGTGCAGAAACGCGTTCGCTATTTGATGAGCCGCATGCCGCATTGAAGGATTTAAAGTCGAGTTGCAGGCCCATGATGATGGCTAATGTGGCGGGACCGAGCCGGCGGCGCCGAAAGCCTACCACGAAGCGTGCAGAATGCGTTTTGCAGCGTCTGACACCACTAATTTTTTGGTGTGGGCAGGGTTAAAATTAGAAACCTGTTTTAATTGAAGACCACGTGGGTTCGTTTGCAGGGCAGAACCTGCGTTTCTACTGTGGACAACGAAGAACTGGACACTCAGGTTATAATTCCCATATACTATTTATTTTGCAAACATACAACTCCAACAACAGTTCAACTACAGCACTTACAAATTATTCCAAGTATTTAAGATAGTGAATCGTGAAAATGACCGTGACGGATAAAATTTAACCAGATAAAAGTATGTAATGAAGATGTACCACCAAATTTATATAACTAGCCCAAAAATACCAGGTTGACAAAAATAAAAGTGAAAGTGAAATTTAAATGGAAACGGAAAAAAATAAAATGTGTAAGAAAATTGTAATACAGATTAAAGAAATTGTACCACCATGGAGCGTTCTGAAATATACAAAAGAAAAGAACACTGTGTTAATACCATGTCACACCGACTATCATACGTGTAAATGTTTACGCGCCATAAGCTTACGGTCCAACTCCGCGCTCAGGCTCCATAACACATCTCCGCGCTTAAACTCAATAACTTCTTTCCGTGGGTATCTCAACAACTCCTCTTTCTCTCCGTGGGTATCAACAACTCCTCTTTCTCTCCCTACTACCCATAAGGTCAGTTCCCACCGCGCACAGCAACCGGTACGTTGATAACAGAAACTACGCCATCGCCACGTGCACTTATGAATACTTTCCATAACAGAAGCTACGCCATCGCCACGTGCACTTAGACTATTTTCCTTCATTTACACATATCATAATTTGTCGGTTAATTTGCTTCCAAAACAAAGCAATATATACACACAAGTAAGCCTAGTATTGGTGATCAAAGAATGAATGGTGACTTTGTACAAGTAAGCCTATTATTTGTAAGCAAGTTTTGAATGATGAGTTCACCCAAGTACATATTAATTCTTTCTTAGTAGTTATAACTACTGAAACTACACTACGCGAGTATGGGTTGCTTAGGGTGCGCTTACTACACTACTTATCTAAACTTTATTATAACATTAGAGTATGTGACCAAAGTAGAATGGGTTCATAACCTGACAAAATATCGCAAGTCTTATTTCTTAAACTACAATCAACATGTGCACAACCTTCATTACTCAGCACGACGCCATGGTTTGGAGCGCACATATCATTCCAATAAGAACAATTGACAACCACTTTCCAATATTTAAGTTATACAACAGTCATATTCTCATAACATCAGAATCAATACAACTCCGTCTACGTTCATTTGAAGTGTCCGAGTACCAAAAGCACCTCAATACATTGTCCTAAATTCACGGTATTATAACATTCCAGAACATTAGCATGACTTCATAAGGATAATCTGTCTCAATGACATAACTCCAAAAGTTACGATGAGTTAATGTTGTACAAGGTCAGAAGTCACAAACTGGTCCAAAAAAAAGTTTCACTTCTAATAATGTTGAGAAATGCACCAATTCT
This sequence comes from Ophiura sarsii, assembly GCA_035610835.1. Lineage (NCBI taxonomy): Eukaryota > Metazoa > Echinodermata > Ophiuroidea > Amphilepidida > Ophiuridae > Ophiura > Ophiura sarsii. The sequence continues at coordinate 70,434,193 of CM069441.1, read as the reverse complement.
GATTAAACGGGACAAAACTTAAGTTTTACATACTTCATGACCCACAAACTATATATTGTTGGAAAGCTTAAGATTCAAGGTTTTTTATTTTTGCAAAAAAGAATCAAATTATACAGGGTGTGTACAATTTTTACAGGGTGGAACATAACAAATTTGATCGTTTTTGCTCCTCACAAAATAGTTTGATAGTTTGTACAATTAGGGTTTAGCTGAAAATAGTCACCAAAATCAGAACAACCGCAGAAGGTGCTACCAAATTTGCTAAGAATCATTTGCCCAAAATGTACACAGGAAAAGTACAGGGTGTCTAAAATTATGATGAAATAATGCATAAAATTAATGTTTGTATATAATATTCTATGCATTTAGTTAGCATGGACCATTTAATTTAAAAGAAAATGATTATCAAAATGAACTACATGAATATCGTTAAAGTTCCTTTTATTTTGAATACAGGGTAGTCCAAAATAGGTCTAAATAGCAAATTTTTCATAAATCTATGAACAATTCTGTGAAGAAACACTTCTGGCTTTTTTAGTTAAATGTTTTACTACCCAGGGTAGAAAAGGATTGAAGAGTCACACAAATGAAATAGAGAGACTGCGATTTGGCCATTGTTTAATCAATAAAATGAATAAAACTGTGTATTTTTTACATTTAAACACTCCCTGAATTGAACATCATATTCTAGTAGAGAATGTCTAGATAACAATTCAATATTAGTATTCATAGTAGCAGGCACATGTTATTAACACATATGAGAAGTTTGAAAACTTTCCTATGTATACTTTTAAAATGGCATCAATTTCAAAAGTTCTAGTTTTCCGCTATTTTGTGTACAAACCTATGGGCTCCTCGTCCACCGGCTCCTCGTCCACCGCTCCCACCCTTGACTCACTCGACGTTTAGATTGATAACTTTACTGTTGCTAAACATAAAAAATGCGCTAAGTATTTGACTGAGCACTAGTTTTGGTCACTAAAAAACCCTACAACACAAAATCAGCAGATTACATTTTACACAATGCAATAAGTCTCCAAAACGGTCTAACCAATCAAAACAAACATGCCGACTATTCCGCAGCACAATCAGGGCGTCACACTTTGTGTACATGACAATCCTCAATATTATAAGCAATTTTGAATGATTAAAATCATTACCACCGAAAGTATTCAGGAATATCGGAATACCTATTTAACTCTAGCATACAAATATATATACACATCATCATAGTAATCTAACATCTGGGTCACCTGTTCTGTCCAACACACAAGTACAAAAAGTACAATAATTTGCCATGCAAGCTCCCTGTATTTAAAATACAGTGATCATGAATCATCTCTGATTGTTTGGTTTCTATATCAACGCGATAAGGAATGATGGGATATTGTCACAAAAAGCCTACCCAAAAATACTGAATTAAATAGCTTGTAATATTCAAAAAGATAAAGCACCCCAATTTATACGCGGCACTCCCATCCCAGGTTGTTTAAGAATATATAATAAACAATTTACTAATCGCTCCTACCATACACTGGCCTCAGTTTATATGTTTACACAATCCAGCACTGAATCATGATAGGGTGACAATTTTGTTATAGAGTAATCATTTATCCATAAAACAATGACTCAATTTACATTCATAAAATATTTGTGTGCACTGGTAATTTTATAATCATACACACTACCGTTGACATGCAAGCCTGAATAACTGATCAAAATAGACTAACAATTAATTCAGGAGTAAAACCTCAATCCAAAATTTAGGCATGACATTTTGGGAACGGCTGATTTCATGTAACAATCCTAAAAATCATCAATAATATTTTAATGTTCAGAAAAGTGCAACTGAAATTCCCAGAAACACAATCAATGAATGAACGTCATCACAAATGCATTCAATTCTTTCTACAACTAAGTATTCTACGCCAACTATTATATGCAATTTGATACCGCAATTATACAGCGTAATTTTATAAAGCATAATATTGTTGGGATACACTGTAACATCCAGGATGCATTTTATAAAATAATTAAACACCCAACGGCACACCGCGCAATTTAAAACGCGCTTCCGAACATAAAACAACGCGCCGACAGATGTCGCTTGTAATGACATGCACACGAATTGATTGCACGCAACAGTACCGTTTACGCACAAAAGTCCCGATAATTTTCAACAAATTCAATATTTTAAAACCTGTCAAAAATCCTTCCAAACATGCAAATCAGGGCTAGTTTTTAGTCACACACAACGCTACACGACCTACTACCACTCACAATCGACTTTTTGAAGTCGTTTGACAAAACCAAATCGAGATATTTGGGGTCTCAAAATGCGGTGTCAAAATGATGAAAATTAGAAAAATATGCCCTATTCATACACTGTTAAAATTTACGGAACTCGGGTATAAAAATCTTGCATCTATCTTGGCCACGAAAACGCGTAGAAATCACTCAATTTACAGAATACATGAATCACAATGATCCAAGAATGTTCTATATACATCTATAGTACTTACAATGAAAGGATGTTAATCAAAACGTCCAATTTCTACCAAATTTCGATGTTTTCCTACACAACTTTCCGAGTTTTCTTCACAGTGTTCCATGCGTTCAGACAAAAGATGGCGTTTTTAGTGTTACGCTGTACGGCGCACGGCCGAACCAATTAAGCAATTAGCCAATTAGGAAATAGTTGCTCCAGATAGGGAAGGCCGATCAAGTAAAGTACAGATAATATCTAAAATAAGATAAATACATTTTATTTTTACTACACAAAATCCAATCCCGCTACACTAACAAGAGCAATAAAACAAGGCATAATATAACGGTTGATGGGGTGCATCAGCTATGTTGATCACTGTTTTAATTCCATCATGATTATGGTTTTGCTCATTTTTAGGTCGTCCGTAGGAAGAGACCTTATGGCAGCATTCTTCGTCTGTCTGTGTTGTCTGTGTTGTCTGTGTAGTCTGTCAACAATTTGGTATACACTTTTTGTTTCGTCCATTTCTTTTCAATACAATGACCAATTGCAATCAAACTTCGGTCATGGATGCAACATGGAAACCTTCATATGTTAATGAGGTCAAAGGTCACATACCAAGGTCAAAGGTCATCCGAGGTCAAGATGTAAAATGGCAGCATCCTTCGTCAGTCTGTGTTGTCTGTGTAGTCTGTGTTGTCTGTGTAGTCTGTCAACAATTTAGTACACACTTTTTTGTATTGCCAATTTCTTTTCCATACAATGACCAATTTCAACCAAACTTCGGTCATAGATGCAACATGGAAACCTTCATATAGTAATGAGGTCAAAGTTCACATAGTCAAAGGTCATCTGAGGTCAAGATGTAAAATTTAGTACACACTTTTTGTATTGTCCATTTCTTTTCCATACAATGACCAATTGCAACCAAACCTTAGTCATAGATGCAACATGGAAACCTTCATATGTTAATGAGGTCAAAGATCACATACCAAGGTCAAAGGTCATCTGAGGTCAAGATGTAATATTTAGTACACACTTTTTGTATTGCCCATTTCTTTTCCATACAATGACCAATTGCAACCAAACTTCGGTCATAGATGCAACATGGAAACCTTCATATGTTAATGAGGTCAAAGGTCACATACCAAGGTCAAAGGTCATCCGAGGTCAAGATGTAAAATGGCAGCATCCTTCGTCAGTCTGTGTTGTCTGTGTAGTCTGTGTTGTTTGTGTAGTCTGTCAACAATTTAGTACACACTTTTTTGTATTGCCAATTTCTTTTCCATACAATGACCAATTGCAACCATTATTATGCAGTTCGAATCTTCCGTCCTATACTTGCAATGCATTGGTAAAGACCTATTATTCTGCAACTTGTGTCACTGAAGTGAACTTGGCGACCAAGTTCACTCAGTGAACTTGGTCAATTCGGTTACTGCCTCTTTAATACATTTAACGCCTTACGAATCCACTAAAAGCATGTGCTAATACGCCGATGTGTAGCGACCGCACGTGTAGCGTGCACAAAATGTAGTCGAGACCGAGACTAAATTAATTAATTACGATCGACATCCGGGTCATGGTTATTTGTGATAAAAATGGCGAAGGGTTCCTTTCACGGAGCACACATCGTTTTGTGACGCGAAATGAAAACTAATTTCCAGGAATTAGGCCGACAGTTCTGCAACGCGAAGAAGCACCGATACAAGTGTGTCTATCTGTATAAATGGTGAAGTTCCTGGCCTAAAAATGGCGATCGTCAAAGTTTTGTACTGTAACTTGTAATGTAAGTCAATGTAAGCTTTACATGATAAACAACATGGTTTTTTAATGTTGAAAACAGACGGCGAAATATGTCTTTTGAATTTATTGCTAACTGTAAAACTTGAACTTGTTACGTGTTTGGAATTTGTTCGGGAGCTTTGGTTCTGTCATTCTGTTAGTGTACCAGAAATGTTGAACAGTTTGGAAAAAGTAGGCCTACAGACTATTACTTTTTTTAGTACAGTGTTATTCATTTATCTGACAGGCTCAAGTCATTTCTCGAGTATCGAGTCAGATTCTCACTGCATAATAATGATAAAATCGGACGGATTTTTTCGCATGATACACAAATATATTGGTCTCGCTATGAGTTTTAAAAATATTGTGCTCGACTGCGTCTCGCACAATATTTTTTAAAACTCATAGCTCGACCAATATCTTTGTGTATCACGCTCAATCCATCCGATTTTATATCAAACTTCGGTCATAGATGCAACATGGAAACCTTCATATAGTAATGAGGTCAAAGTTCACATAGTCAAAGGTCATCTGAGGTCAAGATGTAAAATTTAGTACACACTTTTTGTATTGTCCATTTCTTTTCCATACAATGACCAATTGCAACCAAACCTTAGTCATAGATGCAACATGGAAACCTTCATATGTTAATGAGGTCAAAGGTCACATTCCAAGGTCAAAGGTCATCTGAGGTCAAGATGTAATATTTAGTACACACTTTTTGTATTGCCCATTTCTTTTCCATACAATGACCAATTGCAACCAAACTTCGGTCATAGATGCAACATGGAAACCTTCATATATTAATGAGGTCAAAGTTCACATACGAAGGTCAAAGGTCATCTGAGGTCAAGATGTAATATTTAGCACACACTTTTTGTCTTGTCCATTTCTTTTCCATACAATGACCAATTGCAACCAAACTTGGGTCATAGATGCAACATGGAAACCTTCATATGTAAATGAGGTCAAAGGTCACATACCAAGGGCAAAGGTCATCTGAGGTTAAGATGTAAAATTGGCTGCATATGTAAAATTGATTACATTTATATAATATAATATATAATGCAGCATTTATTAAGCGCCTAATCAAAAGTGGTCAAAGCGCTGTACAAAATAGTAAAATCTTAAAATACACAAAAAACACTCAAACTTATTGCAACATATTATTATACTGTACAAAGTAAAAAGGGCCTATACATACACAAAATATGACAGCACAATATACAAAGCTAAAAACAGATGAAGTACAATTGCAACCAAACTACCCATATACACGGACGACCTATTTGGGACCGCTGTCCCTATTTTTAGATCAAACGGTTGATAAACTTTTAACTCACTTTCCAGGACTAACTTTAAAATCGCAGTGTCATTCCGTTTTCTTTTTATATTTCCATCAAGTAGCCTATGCCATTTAACACCTAAAAGATCATTTATTAGTCGTTATGTATTATTTAACTGAAACAGTTGACTTGTGCCCGCTAAAACCCACACAAAAAATCCGCAAAGAATATAAATTAATAAAACCACCTTTCGATCATACACAGTTTGTTTTGTTGATGCTAAGCCTATCTAAAGATGGACAAACTGAATCAAAGTTGTGTAAGATATTTGAAACAAATCATCCATGTACAAAATGGAAGCATACTTCCTAAAAACAGCACAAATTTGACTGTTATGTCGTGCTTGTTGGGATAAGATAAACGGCATTTAATGAAAGTCAAATAAATTACTATACGAGCTGAAATAAACTTTAATCCTATAGTGATATGAAACACGTGCACCTAATTTTTATGGAACATCCTAGTTTTATAATAATAAAACATAGGCCTTAGTCTGCATCGAAGTATTATCAATTTTGATTACTAAATTAAGACATTATTCGTAGACAGAGTTGCCAATTTAATACGGTGCGGCGTTTTGTAATAATAAGATTACTCCAAAATGTTGATCTTTCCATCTGTTAGGCCTAAATTATCATGACCGACGTCTTTATTTTCAATTTTTGAAGGGCTGGGCGAGGGTTCGGATCTGTCAAAAGGCGTTTTATATTCGGAGCGGGTATATAATGGCCCGGGCGAGGAGGACTTTAGTCTAAGCCATCGAATCTTCATAACTCTATACCGCCTCACCCTTCTTCCTAGGATGAATTTCATGAATATAAAGGATTTTTGAAAAAGTTAAAATACCTCCTACTACCACCTGTAATCCGAAACGAACGTCAATATCAAGTCAACCACCCCCCCCCCCCCCCGACCGTTTTTCAAATGTCGCATTATTTACGAGTTTGTGATTAAATAAACCGCCCAAGACTGAGTGAATTTTTCTGGCATTCGTTAATTTTTAACGCATTGAACATACTAGGAGCCTCCGGGAACTAGCTTTAAGAACACATGTTTGTTCAAAATCGTATAAATCTTTTATAGGCATTGTTTTCAGTGTTCAATTTTATAAATGCCAAATCTTTTTGTAGATATGGTCATTTTAAGAAGCGTATCGTCATGCACGTAAATCTGCAAACTCTGGCGCGCGTGATAACATGCACATTCATACTATCTTCAGTATAACTTGTATATGGATGCTATCTTCAGTATATGGATGCTATCTTCAGTAGATAGCATAACGGTCCACTTGGATGTCATTGAACCTTTTCGAAAATTGAACAATATAAGAATAAATAAGCTTATGTTGTTGCTCAAAGGATAAGCATTTAAAGCGACAATGACATTCTGTGGACTGTCATAAAATTCATCAAATCTAGAAAATATCCGTCATGTCCACGTCCTCTACCGTTTTGAACTTCAAACGGGTGACGGACATGTCGCATTTTTTCTAGAATTTCATGATGATAAGACACTGTTTGAAAAGATAAAGAAACTTTTAATCTTTTATCTTAGACCTAAGGGAGCACATCAAACTCGACCGCCCGGCAACCGCCGGTTCCGTGCAGTTCCGTGAGGTTGCAGCCGGTTTCTATTGTTCTAAACAATGATATGCGGTCGCCGCACGGTCGAGTTTTGATTTGCTCACTAAGCTATAACCCGTTCTCCTAGTCGGAAGGAAAACCGAGCCTATACCCACAGCCCCCCTCCCCCGGTTTTTTTTTCAAATAACAACTCATCATCACATTTCCTAGTGGCCTAGGCCTAAGTCGGAGTGCGCGGATGATTAAAAAAAGAGTTAGTAGATATAGTATCAGACACCACCCGTCTAACTGTTCATAAAACCACCAAGCTCCTACATACAGTCTGCTGAACGTAGGACATTTTATTACACTGCCCCCAGGCCTCCATCTGGAATGACCTCCCAATTCACATCAGAGAGTCTCCATCTGTAGCCATTTTTAAAAAAGCTCTTAAAACCCATTTGTACAGTAATTAGTTTTGTTTTGTTGAGTATGCTTATTTTTGGTTTGTCATAAAGCGCTACGATCTCATGTAGCAGCGCTATATAAATACCAATAATGTATATGTAGCCTATTAGTACCATATTGTTATTAACAAATATCTGAAACGGGGGTGGGGGATGGTCAAGAGCGGTGGCGTGGGAAGGGGGCTTAACGCATTCCGACTATGAGTATGGGAACAGAGAACGAATGTAGGTCTAGATAAAACTTGTTTCCTTATCATGCTTATAACTTCTCAAAGTCAAGGTGCAATATTCACTTTCTAAGAAGAGAGGAATAGACCTTGATTCAAAACGGTTGACGGGCATTTTAAGAATTAATTCACCAGACGCGTAAGCCTATAGCATCATGAGCATGATGTGGGGGCCACTCGCGAGTTAGTGAAAGTGACATGGTTAAAAGATTTTTCCTACCTTTGAAAAAGTGATAAAAAACTATATAAGTCGCTTTAAGTTCGTTTCATTTCGTTGCACAAAATTTAATGATTTAAAGCCCATCAAGATAACATTGTTAGACATGGACGTTCACATCGCGGCCTAATATTATGCGTAGGCCTATTCAGCTTTTTAAGTCATCCTTAATCAACCTTAAAAATTTAATTGGGTGAAGAAGCAAGATATTTTTTAGGTTTAATTAACCATAAACGTTGAGGCCTACTTAGTCAGTTGGTTTGATCGTTCGAATACGGCACACTAATTCAAATCCATATCCTATAGACGTTATTCGTAATTGGCGATTTCACTAATCATAACGAAAGCGAGGCCAATCGTGGTAAATAACATCAAATTACGTCACAAGTGACGTAATTTACCACGATTGGCCTCGCTTTCGTTATGATCAGTGACGTCACATCGAGTATGTCTCCCTCTTTAGCCTGAAATCGCCAATTACGAATAACGTCTATAGGTAAATTAATAATTGAACGAACACAACTAAGCAGCGTATCGCGTAAATTTCGTGAAGCGCGCACAACCATTCGCGTGATAATTTCGGGCGCGTTCATCTTGGTACTGCGTTCGCGTTGTTCGTTCAATTATTAATTTACCTATAGTCGACCTAGCCCACACACGCATATGCTGGTTCCCTGCACCCTGGATCCCCGGCCCAACTTATCCATAGGTGCAGGTACAGGCAAATCCATTGCCGTCCGTAACCGTAAGCTCAACACATTGCATTGTCGCTCTATTATGGCATAAGGTAAATAACGATCAACACACTGTAGCTGAGATACCGCATCGAACGCTGAATGCATTGCCGCGCTGCCATAGCTACGGCGCCAGGGGAGCGCGATATGACATATGTGCGTGTGAAGTCCGGCGCTGTGGTTAGCGCAGATACACGTGTAGTTTGTGCCAATCAGCAAATTTGTTATCATTCTAAGGGAGCCGTTCCATTTGTACGCGATAAAAATTGCGAGAATGTTCCGGGCCCCGATGAGTTTTTTATCAGGCCCCGATGAGATTTTTACCGCGTACAGTTGCGAGTAGCAAAGGATTATTTATCGAGTAGCGTATTACCGCTTGTTTAAATATAACGAAAGATAAGTGGTCGGTATGTAAATAGAGCTTCGGGTTATTTATTCTAGTTGTAAGGTACAAATTCAGCATTTCATGTTTTTAGAGATAATGTTATTGATTATGGATGTTTAACGTAAATTGTATTATCCTCGTGTATTTGCTAAACAATGTCCCGCTCTATTTGCTAAACATACCCCAGGGTATGGCAGAGGCCTCGTATCGGGCACCGATGTCTATTTTATCGGGGCCTGATGACTATTTTATCGCGTATCAACTTGAAAAACATCGGGCCCAAAACATATCAGGCCCCGATACAGTCGCGATAAATTTATCGCGTATAAATGGAACTGAAGCGTGACGCTGGCTTGATCAAATTTATTTGTGGATCTATTTTGGATCTATTTTGTGTCAATCATGAATATGCATGACTTTTATGCCAGCAAATCAGATTTGAGTGGAAATCGGCGCGTACCTGCATCTATGGATAAGTTGTGTGGAGCCCATTGATGCAGAGAACCAGCATAACACACGCACTGTCCTTTCACGAACTCCGGATATAAACCGTTGCCCCAAACATCAACAAAATAATCACGTTCATTGGGTTTAGATAAAAGGTGGGAATGGCAAACTGTAAGCCTACGCAAGCCGCGCCTGTCTCAAATTCAGCGCATTTCGGATTACGCGGCGTAGCGCGACGCATTTCAAACGCAAATGATGCAGTTAGAACTGGCGCGCTAAACTCATGAATATTAAGTGGAGGACAATATTGTCCTCCAATCAAGTACAGTGAGATAGGGCGCGTACTGGAGTGCGTCGGAAACAACAATTTCGCCGAGTTTCCCATCTACGCTCCGCGTATCTATGCTTTTCTCGGACCCCTGACTGAAAATGTTGTTATTTTATGTTGAGATAAGTCAAATGGAATTTAAAAAATCGTTACCTGGGCAAAATAACATGAAAAGCATTTTTGACCCCCGTTTAGCCCACTCCTACTACTAGCAACGAAAAAATTGTGACTACTCCACCGTGCATTGTTGTATGTTGAGAAATGTCAACATGGTGAATGTCTTCAGCAGTTCGTGCAAGTGTCCCAATTGATCGAGGGGGCGTGGGAAGGAAATCCATAGTTGAAGCTGTTTCTCTCAATGAGTCCGTTGCGTATATATGTTTACGCAAATGAACTACAGACATGAATCGTCAACGGTCTTCAAAGAACGTCTATATCATTAGTATATAAATTGAAATAGTATGCTTTTAAATTTGTTTTCATCTTTAGGTATTTCTACTGGTTGTATTCTACGGATTGTATCACGGCATGTTGGTGTTACCAGTCTTATTAAGTTTACTAGGACCAGTCTCATACCCATCAGCACAACCAGCTGATCCAGTGGATTATGAAAAGATAGTTTTAAATCAAAATTTGCGCAGACGATTTTTTCGTGAGCGCCGATGTTATAGTCTATAGCACAGGATATTTAAGAACATTTTGTACATTGTTTACTTTTAAAACTTTATACCATATTAGTTGATTTTGTACATGTATACAATTAGGGTTTCAAAATGCCAAATTGTATATACTCTTTTTATATTTTATAGTTAATATGCAAATAAATATAGTAAAAGCACGTATACTGCATTCTTTCAATTGTCAACCTAATCTGCTTCGTATACCGTGTATTTCACTGTCACACAATCGAACAACACCTTCTGATACTTCGCCTTGCGAAAACCGCTCCCGGACTGAGAACCGACCAATACACGGTCTACTTGCATTAGATTTGACCTTTCGACCTCCTCTGTTACACTGTCCTACATCCAAAAATTGGATGAATACGTAATGAGCAATTTGTTCGCGTGGGGTTCAAAATTGACCAATGGCAGACACGATAAATACGAAGTATATGAATATTTATATACCGTCTTCGCAGAGAGAAGAATCTTGCTCACTTTGATGAATTCAAAATGTCGATTTTCTCGCACTGTATAGCCGCCGTTTCGGTCTAAAATCACACTTTAGGAGTAATCTTTGACATTGGTCCTCGCCCAAAATATTTTCCTCAGAGATATACATACATTGGCAATGTCTGGCTAGACGCCCCGTAACTCAAGTGCGCATGCTCAAACCAATTAATACGTTGTAGCTATACGGTTTATTCCGTACGGGACGTGAGGCAAGATATAGCCCATACATTTCCGCATACGGTATGTCACTATTTCCATGCTATTTTCTATCTTTTAATATCGAGTAATAAAAAACCTTAATACGTCCGAACAAAGACAAATAATTTGATAATTGTTTACGAGGTAACTAGAAACTCTTACACAGCCACAGAAATATCTCCTTCACGTGTTTCTAGATGTACAGGCAGCAAATTCAATATTAGCGCGTTATGAAGGGGTGTGATACTATCGTGACGCATAAAAAGCATCGTCCCTAGTAATCCCTAGTGTGCTTAAATTAAAGTACAGTTCTATAGTAAATCCAATGCCAGTAGACCTTGTATTTGGTTGGTTCTCGGATGGGAAGTATCAGAGGGTGTTGTTCGATTGTGTGACAGTGAAATTATACAAGGTATACACAGTCGACTATTGCTTTCTTAATTTACATGTATAACCAGGAAATGTCTCTTCTCACCTTTCCTGGTATAACCAATTTTCGCGTGCAATTACTTCGTCTTTTTATAATTTGACCTGTAGCTTAAAATTGAGAACATTATTGTTCTGGTTAGTGTTGCCAGTTTGCCAAAGAACACGCCACCCCCTTCCCTTCACCAATTCCCAGTCAAGATAGGCCTTACGGATCTCTAAATTTCTTGTCTCGCAGGTCGGACGGACAGACAAAAAAGTGGCCACTAGGTCTCTTTCTGAACATAGTTCAGGCGAGACAAAAACCTCGCCTTGTTCTTATAGTTATGGTTTAACAAATTTATTGAAATCGTGTACAGATTTGTCTGCGTCATATTCCCAGGCGCGGATACAGGGGACAGACGCCCAGGGGGACCAAAAAATGAAATTGATCAGGTACCATCCAAGCGGTGCGCAGCCTGCCCTCCGAGCTATGCTCGGACTACAGGGGGTGCCTGAGGGGCGGGATGTGCCCCCCTCATTTGGTGCGATCTGGTGTTTTTATCAATGCACGAAAGTTGAGCGTATACTGATATAGTCTTGATTTAAGTATAGAATGGTATAAAAGCTCGAATAGGGGCGTCTGAGGGGATGTGCCCCCTCAGAATTGGATTTTTTTTTTAATTTTCGAACTCATTTGGTGCGATCTGGTGTATACTTTTGACCAAAGCCACCTCTTCATTTCCAATCAATATTTTGTTTTTATCCCAATGCAAGAAAGAAGATGAACATATTTTCCTGATTTAAGTATAGATTGCTTAAAAGCTCGAACAGGGGGGAGTCTGAGGTGTGATCATTAAGGTGCGGGATTGTAAGGTGCGGGATTGTTATGCGTCGTTCTTTAAAAAACTACCACACTCAATGCATCATGTGTCAGGTGAATACACAAAAGTTACAATACCGCACCTAACTCGGTGTGATGTGCCCCCCCCCCCCCCCCCCCTCAGAATTGGATTTTTGTTTCAATTTTCGAACCCATTTGGTGTGTACTTTTGACTAATATTTTTATTGAAAAGCAATCACTTTATTTCCGATCAATATTGGCTTTTTATATAGGCCTATGCCAAAAAGAAGTTATAGGCTAAACCTCCAAAATATCAGATTTCTCGTCAACGTACGTACGCGTGCGTATGTATCCCGACCGAAGTCCAATAAACTCCAAACGTTCTTATGTCCCTCGCATGCCTCCCGCCCACCTTTCGTACCCCCCCCTACTTTTTTGTTTGTTTTTGGTTCCCTCTTCTTCCTCTCTCTTTCCTTTTCCCCCTCCCCCCCCCCCCCCCCCCCTTTTTCCCTTTTTCTTTTGGTGGAGGGGGGGGGCTAAACTTTTCTGGATCCGCGCCTGAGTTATTCCTACATGTAAGAGTAAATAAAAACAGCTAAAATGGATTCATATGTATCTGTCAAAAACGCTGTACTCAACTTTAAGATTTCATTTTTAAAAATCTGTGCACAAATATCTCAGATTACTTATTTCGTCACAGAGGCTGTCCCTTTTTTTGGTTGGTTAAAATTGGTTGCAGAATACGTGTTTTATGCTAGTTAAAAGTGTACATTTAAAAACAGAACAAGATTTATGTTATTTTCTAATGAGCTCTATTGAATTTCACTATTGAATAACGGTTCACACTCCAACCAGATCATCACAAATGCCCGATTTTATCTTTTCTCTACTGAATTCACGAAAATATTGACATTGCTTTGTCATTATTTTGGATTTAATGTATGAGAACAATATCTGAGCAAGTTTGATTTGCCTTATTAATTAGTTACTGTGTCTCATACATGTAATCCACTAATTCATAAATATCATGCGTCATTGAGTACTCAATATTTTGTTCGGTTTCAGAATTGCAGTTACTTTACCAAAATACTCATAACTGGATAATGATAATTATTAAATGTTGCGATTCATTTTGCTGGTAACCAGTAAATAAATGCAGCTATTGATTCAAGCGTTGGTTGCCTTCATATTCTGGTAAGAAATAATTGAAATGTTTATTTTACTTTGAGTACAGGTTTTTTTACTCACCCTGTATTATAGCAGATGAGTGTTAATGGCAATCACGATAAAAGAGTACTTACATTAACAATATATTTGTTAACAGACACATATTGCACATATTTGTAGTTAAGGAAGCAGTTCCATTTGTACGCGATAAAAATTGCGAGAATGTTCCGGGCCCCGATGAGTTTTTTATCAGGCCCCGATGAGATTTTTATCGCGAACAGTTGCGAGTAGCAAAGGATTATTTATCGCGAAGCGTATTACCGCTTGTTTAAATATAACGAAAGATAAGTGGTCGGTATGTAAATAGAGCTTCGGGTTATTTATTCTAGTTGTAAGGTACAAATTCAGCATTTCATGTTTTTTGAGATAATGTTATTGATTATGGATGTTTAACGTAAATTGTATTATCCTCGTGTATTTGCTAAACAATGTCCCGCTCTATTTGCTAAACATACCCCAGGGTATGGCAGAGGCCTCGTATCGGGCCCCGATGTCTATTTTATCGGGGCCTGATGACTATTTTATCGCGAATCAACTTGAAAAACATCGGGTCCAAAACATATCAGGCCCCGATACAGTCGCGATAAATTTATCGCGTATAAATGGAACTGCTCCCTAAGTTAAGTTTGAATGAGAATTCAATACTTTCTCATTCAACCGAATATTGTGACCAAACCTATTCCGTGTACAAACAAGAAAATGCCATATTTTCATTAAAATAACAAACTCCTCACCACAGCCATTCATTTGGAGAAGAAAAAACATCAACATTTCTCCGAAAGAAATGTTTTAACCATTCAAAGTGAAACACTAAGCAGTTTTCCAATATACTCTTATTGCCAGAAACGAATCTGTGAACAATTGTGATTCATTTATACGGCCTAGTCTCAGTACATACCTAGTCTCAGTAGGTTTAGGGTTTAGTCCTTCGCATCGTAACTAATTAATTATGACAGGTGTTATTTCGGGCAAACGGCTCTTATACATTTAGCTTACCAGAAATTATAATATAATCTAATTTTGTAGACCATCAGCATTTATTTTCTACCTTTAGGCTCGAATGGTATTAGTAAATTTCATCTTTCAGATTGGATTCCTTCTCTTAAAGACTAACAAAATTCTGGTTTGCCACACTTGCATTGTGTTGACGCAATGTTTGAGTAGTAATGGTGTTGACCTGTGGGTTGGTGGTGGACATGTTCACCATATCATATGTTGAAAGTGTTGTAAAATAATTATCATGCGGCTATCAATGAAATAATCGCACATTATACTCCCTTTCATAATCCCTTGGACATAATTCCATCAAATCATGCGTACGTACGAGTTGTGTATGTATGTGCGTAGGTTCGCGCAGTAATGCGTAGGTGCGTATGTGCGTAAACCCGGAAGTGCGTACCAGTCCCTTTAAAAAAATAATCGCGCATCCTAATTGGTCAATCGTGAAATCGTCACACGCCGTGATCGCCGGCGCGTGACCTTGTTCATGTTTATCGCGCCTGTCAAGCATTTTGACGCCGCGCCTCGAAAACAACAACAAAATACGCTCGCGTGAAATAACGCGAATTATGTCCAAGGGATTATGGAAGGGAGTATAATTCGTGTCAACAAATTGAATCACACCCACGAATAGACATTAGACATAAGATGATCATCCTATGATGCTGACTCCATTTTCATCTTAGGTCATTCCTTCGTTGGTGCCCACAACTGCTGAAATAGTGGTTGCATTGCATAGAGTGGTAAAAGATCAAGTTGTTAAAAACAGACGCATATTCAACGATTGAAATAAATGTATGTTACCAGACACACGACTCATTTGTATTCTTGTTATTTGTGTGTTGACAATTGAAAAAGTTAGTGAATGGAGTAGGCAACCAATAATGCAACCTTAAAGGGACATTAAAGGGGCATTGAGAGATACGTATGGGAGTGCGCCCTCAATTATCCTGGAAATAAGGTTTTTTTTAATCAAAGTAATACTTAGGCATATTGTTGGTGCCACTTGTCCCTCTTTCTCTGTCGTGGTTTATGCATTGCGCCCTCTCTGGGTTTTGATCGATTGCGTGTTTGTATTGTGATCGATGCATCGGCCACTCGAGATATTTGGACGTAAACATCGTCATTGCTATGGTATCTTAGGATGCAAAATATGTTTTTAAACTTCTTTTTATGGATCAGTTATTAAAGATTATGGATGACAAGATAAGATACTGATGTCAGGAAGCGTTTCTTACGGACTTTCCAGGTACCATTGCACAAGATAGGAGCAAAAATGGGGTTTAAAACTTTAAAACCGAACAGACGATAATAGCCTCCACACATATACTAACTACCATCTGAAACAGTTTACCAACATTCGCCGTTTATCATATAACATTTCATGATTTTCTTAGTTTCGATATGATCATAGCGAAACTAAGGTGCTGAATTCGGAAGTTATGCTAAGTTTTACTCACGGACTTTCGCGGCAAATCTCAACCCGGAAGTGCCGTTATTTGCTAATAGTTTGGCATGAAGGCGATGTCGGAATTGTATGATATTTTGGATTTGGGCTATGTTGATGATTATCTTTACGTTATTTGCTCATTTAGTATATCGTTACATCTCTCAATGCCCCTTTAAGAGGTGTTGACATTTTATTTTTATTTTAAATTTACTTCAGAATTCGAGATGAACATTAAAAATTGCCATTGTTTGTTTCTACTAACAAAAACACAGCAAAACTTGATTAAAACAATACCATCGCTATTTACTGAAAAACGCCCTCTATGCAAATATTGTTCACGTTATTTATCACGCGTACTGCAGGAGGATACTGTCTGACGTAAAATGCTAGCATTTTTTGAATCAACGTTTTGTTGTACAAAGAGGGCTGATTTTTCTTAATCCTTATAGGTGTAAGTTCATACATGTAATACAATTGTATAAATATATGAATCCCAGTTTTTATCATAATTGAGGGCGCAGCCTCCAACACATCTCTTAGTGCCCCTTTAATAACATCATGTAGGATGCATGTACATTTGTATGTTGTATATTCATACACTCTTAAGTTCATGACATACTACACAATCGCGCGATGCGATTTGCCGCTTACGCTCCTTACAAAGAATGCTATTTACCAAATAAGGAGCGTCAGCGGCAAATCGCTCCGAGCGATTGGGTAGTATGTCATGATCTTTAGTAGTTTACGAACCAATCAGGAAGCAAGTAATGAAAATACGTGGAGTGTAAGAAAAAAAATCATTTACACTTTGTGTGTAGGCCGTACATACACGGGCCTTGTTCAGTGATGTTTTTATTCTTTGTTGACGTAAACACGGGTTCGCCGATTATTACTGCGGGTATGAAACGTGTTAACATTTTTTATTCATTTCAAGAGGGTGACAATATGAAACGAATCGTACATTTTGATTAATGTCGTCGTGTATGAATATAGTAGGTCAAAACACGATGTCTTGTTTCTTGACAAATCAATGCACTTGCGCAAATGTTGATATGCTCAAAATAGCACTGCCCAAATGTGGTCATGCCAATATTCACATATCAACAACAGCGCGCGTGCACCGATTTTTCTAATTTCTCTTGAAACGAAACACGTATTTATTAATCTAAAATTAATGGACCAAAAGAATTATAATGAAGTGCAAAGTTGCCAGTCTTACACTTCGCTTTCGCTTCACATATCTTTCAATAGCTCAAGATGTCTCAATTTCTTAGAAAGATCTTTGCTTATTAACAGTACAGCAAAATTAATAAATATATTGCAAGTCACGACTTGTTAATCCCCTGGCTGGGAGATTCACCTAATGGGAGTAGTTTAGAATACCCCTTTAATCAGCGAATGCAAGAGCATCTTGTACGGAAGTCTGGTGGTCTTATTCGGACATTCAATTTGCAGAATTAACAATGATATTTTAAACTAATGACTGTAACACCTTATCATGTTTATGCAAATGTATAATATTATGTAAAGAGAAGTGTTGATTGTAAATAAACCTCTCAATTGGGAAAGAAAAAAATATGACTTTGGTCACTTCACGCGTTATGAGCTCTCCTCCCATTAGGGTGGTGCTGTTACACTTTTTAGTTTCATTCTGTCATATTCCTTAACTATTTTTTAAACCACAAATTTGGTATCATTTTAAAGCCCTAATAACAAGCTATCTGCCTGCAAAATGGCATTCGTATAGCTAATACAGAAGGGGGATACAGCTATTTGAAGTTTGGGGACCAGGGGTGGTGCCGCCGGAAGGGGTGCCGCCTGTACAAACTCAATTGGGATAATCCCATGCTTTGTTATTTTTACAATAAATAGTCATCCCCTAATGTTACAAACACTATTTTGGTCCCATTTTAGAAGAGTAGTCTTTAAGTATATGTGGTTCGACAGACTTGTCAACTATTTGTTACAACTAATTAATTATGGATAAGACCATGATCATCAGCTTTCCTCCTATTCGCTACACAGTCAACATGAATAATCAGCCTCAATTTTCCGGGTTTATAAAAATGACTATTACAGAAAAAGTGTTCAACCTATGAGAGCAATAGTATAAATTTTTGGAAAGCTTGTAACTAGAAGAAGTCAGAAATGCAGTTTAGATCAGTGAAGGGTACATCCTTCACAAATATTTCTGAAAATTCTTATAAAATATAAAATAGAGATTTGAGATATCCACTAGCCGGTATAATTACCTTACCGACGTAGAAACCTTTGACAATTATATATCATCTGATGGGTAATTTCATGAGGAATTCAAATATGGAAAGTAAATAATGATAGGGGTAGGTATAACGAATAAATGGATCTCAAATTAAAAATTAAAACACTCTGATATTTTCCCGGCCATTGTGAATCATACCATTTTAGTCCTTGGTCGTACTATAATTGCAATGGCATATTTGGTTTCCTCATGCAATTTCTCTTCAGAAAATGTATACAGGGTGAGTCAAAATGAAGTTGTACGAGAATGAATATTTGTTTTAAAATATACCAAACTAATTTGACAAACCAATGAGGCACGTTTTCAAAGAGCAACTTATTCCGCTTATATGACAAAAGGAATCATTGAAATCGATCAATTATATCAGGAGCTATGCCTGTTTTAATAAAAAAAGAGACCCTTTTTTTAGCTGTCCACGGAACGCTTAATCTTCTTGAAATCTAAGTGGGCAGAAAAATTTACACACGGGCATTCATAATCAAATGAGATTAAAGCCCGGGAGTTTCAAACACAAGTGGGAATGGTGTGCATAAAATAAAAAAATCAGTGACAACAATAAGAAAATGACACATAGAGTTAACGTAGAAATTTTCTTAAGATTTTGATATTAGGTATTCTCAACGGTGCTGATCACGAATCTAAAATTAAAAAATGGGGGTACGGGCTTACTTTTCGAGCTATATCCGTTTCAAAAATGGTTTTTTTTTCCAAAATATACTACATGGTTCTATGGGAAATTAGGAAAAATTCGACTTAAATGGAAGATTCCACAAAATCTGCTCGTCAACTTTTCTTGTTTTTTCAATATGTGCTGCGCATTTATACATTCTTTCAAATAAAAAAATGGGGTCACCAACTTACTTTCTCTGATAATTCGCTTTAAATGAGAAAATTCCTGCAAATTTATGTGTAATGTTTAGAGCGTAAACACACGTTAGATGCGCATGCAGTAAAAGATAACCTTCGCGCGTACGGTGCGTTAGAAATTAAGCGTTTCGTTTAATTGTGATACAGAGGTCGCGCAGTTTATGTCGTGATCCGCGAAGGGGAACATTCAGATCTCAGACATGTTTGGCGTTACTTTTGAAAAGTGTAAAGTGAGTCCTTTTTGCCAACGAAAACCAACGTACACGATTGCTTGATGATGTATGAAAAATTGTTTTGCAACTAGCCTATAGACCATAGGCCTACTATCATGACCAGTGATGACTAGTAATGGGAAAGCAGGAAGTTCAGACCTGAGTAGCGATGTGCACCGCACTCTTGTATACACGGCAACCGTGTGTAGGCCTATCATAAATAATACGAACCGATTCATACACTCTAAAAACTATGTTTAGCGAGTAAACACTTTTCTAAACACATTCTTGCCATCACTTTGTAAACATGTTTAGAGGCTAAACGTGGCTAAACGTCATGTGTCAAATCTCTAAACATTGGTGTTCAATTTCTAAACACTAACAGTCAATACGCTAAACATACCTTTTCTAAACACATCTTTGCCATCACTTTTTAAACACACTTTTTAGAGTGTATTGGTTATCAAACCCCTACCCACCCCCACCCGACACACATGCCTGTCCTGCCTCGCAAGTCACATCGATTTCTCCCACCCTACACCCAAATCAATTTTTTTTTATAGGCCTACTGGAATGCATTTTATGTTCAAAAAGGAAAACTCGTGATTTTAAAATGGTTAGTTTAAAACATAATTTTACGTATCGGTTTACGATACTTTGGACCATAGCCTATTATTTTTTTCAAAATGTAATCAACCTATTATCAATAATCAAACTTTTTTGAGAATTTGGGGCAATCAGTAGGCCTTACATTTATTAATTGCAACAACAACAAAATGGGGGCCTATTTCAGGGTCGTTCTTTAAAAGCCCCCATTGAAAACATGTAGTGGTAGGGTATACTAAAGGAACTCCTTTATTTTTTATTTTTTGCTTGTTTGCAGTCGTGTCTTTTGTGTTTTCGTTAGTTATTTACTTGCTTATTTGTTTGTTTTGTTTTCGTTTGATTATTCGTTTTTTTATTTGTTTTGTTAAGGTTGAGTTTTGTATTAAAACCGCACTCTTTTGTGAAAGTGTAAAACTTAATCGGGTTTAAGGGGCCACTTTAAAGTTGGGGCGATTTAATAACCTAATAACTCAGAAATATGCGTACAAATTACGCTTGATTTTCAACTCACATAAAGGGGTGATTAAATGAGAAGGTCCATCGCAAAATTGGGTCAATCAGTGTTTGTTTGTTTGAATTGTAAAAAAAACAGGTCACATCTATATAGGCCTATCTTACAATTCCAAATTTCGTTTGCAAAATGGATCACTAAGAAGATCGTTTTACAAACAGGATTTGATTCAGTTTATTAAGATATTATGTAAAAGAGTAATTTCGATTGAATAAAAAGAAGATATAAATGTCAACATAATTATGTCAACGTGGCCGTACTGGACAATCATCCCCACAGTCTCCGAGCCGTGTTAATAACTTAATGAAGTGGAATAAGTAAATGAAGTCTCTTCAAACTTTTGTTTAGCAAAAGATCATATTTTTCATGATTTACTGACCTTTATTAATAACAAAGAATGTATAGACTCCGCGACCCTATTGAACTCCATAGACAGTATAGAATCATATCAATATTATAGCTCATACAGCTCACTTATCATCTACTTCATCCATCCGCCATGGCATAGTCATGATAGTATTAAAAGAACCGTGTATTTTGTAAACCATTAATCATGTTTACTTAGGTGTAAAGTGTCAATAGGCCTACTTGTACTTGGGAATTTTCGCGCACGAATGATTTACGCATAAATGCGTGCGTTCTTGCCATTTTAAACGCGTCAGCTAGTGCGTCAAAAGTACGCTCGTCAAAATGCGCGTGTTTGCAAGCGCATACAGCGGAATACGCTAGCATTTTCAAGTTGTTGAAAACCAGGTGAAAACGGCTTGCGCGTGCTCTATGTGTCATGAACCCCCTTAAAACAGGCATAGCTCCGGGTGTCTACAAAACTAAGACCTAAGACCTAAGACCTAAGACCTAAGACCTAAGACCTACAAAACTAAGACCTGACTAGGTACAAAACTAAGACCCGAGTACAAAACTAAGACCCAACCAGGTACAAAACTAAGACCCGAGTACAAAACTAAGACCTGACCAGGTACAAAACTAAGACCCGGAAGTACAAAACTAAGACCTGACCAGGTACAAAACTAAGACCCGAGTACAAAACTAAGACCCAACCAGGTACAAAACTAAGACCCGAGTACAAAACTAAGACCTGACCAGGTACAAAATTAAGACCCGAGTACAAAACTAAGACCCAACCAGGTACAAAACTAAGACCCAAGTACAAAACTGGGGGTTAACCGGAAGTGATCTAGGATTAGTTCGGGGGTCATGGGGGGTGGTGTGGGGGTTAACTGAATGTAGTCCGGGGTCGTATGGAGGATTAGTCCGGGGGTCATGGGGGTGGTGTGGGGGTTAACTGGATGTAGTCCGGGGGTCGTATGGAGGATGTGGGGGTTAACCGCAAGTGATCTAGAATTGGTCCGGGGGTCGTGTGGGTGGTGTGGGGGTTAACCGCAAGTGATCTAGGATTGGTCCGGGGGTCGTATGGGTCGTGTGGGGGTTAACCGGAAGTGATCTAGGATTAGTCCGGGGGTCATGGGGTGGTGTGGGGGTTAACCGGAAGTGATCTAGGATTAGTCTGGGGGTCATGGGGGTGGTGTGGGGGTTAACTGGAAGTGATCTAGGATTGGTCCGGGGGTCGTGTGGGTGGTGTGATGGGTTAACCGGAAGTGATCTAGGATTAGTCCGGGGGTCATGGGGTGGTGTGGGGGTTAACTGGAAGTAGTCCAGTAGTATTAGTTAGTATTTTATTATTCAGGGAGTACAAGACAATCACTAGGTCTGGGGTGTGGGTCAAGGGGTGGGAGGGGTATTTTTTTACCATAGATCAAGTACTTTTTATCCATTATAAAAAAAATAAAAAAAATAATTCCCCCCCCCCCCGGCCCCCCCCCCCCCCCCCATCCACCTCGGAGCTACCACCCCACCCCATCATCCCACCCATACCAAGTTCTGACCAAAACCACAGCAGACCAACAAAACTTGCAATGGAATTCATGTCGTACGAGATACACAGTATTTCCGATACAAATTAAGTTGCCGAATTTGACTACCCGATCTACAAAACTAAGACCCTACCAGGTACAAAACTAAGACCCGGAAGTACAAAACTAAGACCTGACCAGGTACAAAACTAAGACCCGGAAGTACAAAACTAAGACCTGACCAGGTACAAAACTAAGACCCGGAAGTACAAAACTAAGACCTGACCAGGTACAAAACTAAGACCCGGAAGTACAAAACTAAGACCTGACCAGGTACAAAACTAAGACCCGGAAGTGATCTGGGATTAGTTCGGGGGTGGTGTAGGGGTTGACTGGAAGTGATCTAGGATTAGTCCGGGGGTCATTTGGGTGATGTGGGGGTTAACCGCAAGTGATCAAGGATTGATCCGGGGGTCGTGTGGGTGGTGTGGTGGTTAACCAGAAGTGATCTAGGATTGGTCCAGGGGTCGTGTGGGTGGTGTGGTGATTAACCGGAAGTGATCTAGGATTAGTCCGGGGGTCATGGGGGTGGTGTGGGGGTTAACTGCAAGTAGTCCAGTAGTATTAGTCAGGGGGTCATGCGAGTGGTGTGGGGGTTAACCGGAAGTGATCTAGGATTAGTCCGTGGTGGTGTGGGGTATAACCGGAAGTGATATAGGATTAGTCCGGGGGTCATTTGGGTGGTGTGGGGGGTTAACCGGAAAGAGTCCGGGGTCTAGTTTTGTTACAATTTTAGCACAAAATGACATTAAAAAGCAGTATTTTATTATTCAGGGAGTACAATGGGTCAAGGGTGGGAGGGGTATTTCTTACCATAGATAAAGTACTTTTTATCCATTATATAACAATTAAAAAAATGCCACCCCCCCACCCCCCACCCCCCCCCCCCCCCCCCCCACACCTCGGGCCTACCACCCCACCCATCATCCCACCCATACCAAGTTCTGACCAAAACCACAGCAGACCAACAAAACTTGCAATGGAATTCATGTCGTACGAGATACACAGTATTTCCGATACAAAGTTGCCGAATTTGACTACCCGATCTACAAAACTAAGACCCTACCAGGTACAAAACTAAGACCCGGAAGTACAAAACTAAGACCTGACCAGGTACAAAACTAAGACCCGGAAGTACAAAACTAAGACCTGACCAGGTACAAAACTAAGACCCGGAAGTGATCTAGGATTAGTTCGGGGGTGGTGTAGGGGTTGACTGGAAGTGATCTAGGATTAGTCCGAGGGTCATTTGGGTGATGTGGGGGTTAACCGCAAGTGATCTAGGATTGATCCGGGGGTCGTGTGGGTGGTGTGGTGGTTAACCAGAAGTGATCTAGGATTGGTCCGGGGGTCGTGTGGGTGGTGTGGTGATTAACCGGAAGTGATCTAGGATTAGTCCGGGGGTCATGGGGGTGGTGTGGGGGTTAACTGCAAGTAGTCCAGTAGTATTAGTCAGGGGGTCATGCGAGTGGTGTGGGGGTTAACCGGAAGTGATCTAGGATTAGTCCGGGGTGGTGTGGGGTATAACCGGAAGTGATATAGGATTAGTCCGGGGGTCATTTGGGTGGTGTGGGGGGTTAACCGGAAAGAGTCCGGGGGTCTAGTTTTGTTACAATTTTAGCACAAAATGACATTAAAAAGCAGTATTTTATTATTCAGGGAGTACAATGGGTCAAGGGTGGGAGGGGTATTTTTTTACCATAGATCAAGTACTTTTTATCCATTATAAAAAATAATTAAAAAATAATTCCCCCCCCCCCCACCCCCCACCCCCCCCCCCCCCCCCCCCACCTCGGACCTACCACCCCACCCATCATCCCACCCATACCAAGTTCTGACCAAAACCACAGCAGACCAACAAAACTTGCAATGGAATTCATGTCGTACGAGATACACAGTATTTCCGATACAAATTAAGTTGCCGAATTTGACTACCCGATCTACAAAACTAAGACCCTACCAGGTACAAAACTAAGACCCGGAAGTACAAAACTAAGACCTGACCAGGTACAAAACTAAGACCCGGAAGTACAAAACTAAGACCTGACCAGGTACAAAACTAAGACCCGGAAGTACAAAACTAAGACCTGACCAGGTACAAAACTAAGACCCGGAAGTGATCTAGGATTAGTTCGGGGTGGTGTAGGGGTTGACTGGAAGTGATCTAGGATTAGTCCGGGGGTCATTTGGGTGATGTGGGGGTTAACCGCAAGTGATCTAGGATTGATCCGGGGGTCGTGTGGGTGGTGTGGTGGTTAACCAGAAGTGATCTAGGATTGGTCCGGGGGTCGTGTGGGTGGTGTGGTGATTAACCGGAAGTGATCTAGGATTAGTCCGGGGGTCATGGGGGTGGTGTGGGGGTTAACTGGATGTCCGGGATTAGTCCGGGGGTCGTGTGGATGATGTGGGGGTTAACCGCAAGTGATCTAGGATTGGTCCGGGGGTCGTGTGGGTGGTGTGGGGGTTAACCGCAAGTGATCCAAGATTGGTCCGGGGGTCATGTGGGGGTTAACCGCAAGTGATCTAGGATTAGTCCGGGGGTCATGGGGTGGTGTGGGGGTTAACCGGAAGTGATCTAGGATTAGTCCGGGGGTCATGAGGGTGGTGTGGGGGTTAACTGGAAGTAGTCCAGTAGTATTAGTCAGGGGGTCATGTGAGTGGTGTGGGGGATAACCGGAAGTGATCTAGGATTGGTCCGGGGGTCGTGTGGGTGGTGTGGGGGTTAACCGCAAGTGATCTAAGATTGGTCTGGGGGTCGTGTGGGTGTTAACCGGAAGTGATCTAGGATTAGTCCGGGGGGTCATGTGGGGGTTAACCGGAAGTGATCTAGGATTAGTCCGGGGGTGGTGTGGGGGTTAACCGGAAGTGACCTAGGATTAGTGCGAGTGCTGTGTTGCCAAAACACGCATAAGTGGCAGTCAAAATCGCGCGCGATTGCACACACAACACGCAATATAGCAACACAACATATCGCTTACTGATGAAAAACAGCGGTTATCAGCGATAATGAATACAGATTCCATACGTGGACAGTGTTTAGTACAAAACTAAGACCCAACCACAGAATTAAAAAGGAGAACCCGGACTGGTTATACCCGCATGTATACAAAAATTAGAACATTTGGGGGTTTCTGGATATTTTCGTCAAAGCGTAGTAAACAGGAAATGCGACCGTCCGTACTGTGTCATGTGCGTACTTTGTCATGTGCGCTCATGAACTCACACTAAAAGCGCTGAGCTACACTAGTGACGCAAATCACTGCGCAAGGTAAACGGCACTTCCTCAGACGTGTGTATAATGCAGCTCCATGCATTATACAAAATGGCGGCCAGTATGGGTTCTCCTTTTTAATTCTGTGGACCCAACACTCACACAGGGTACATAAATCGCCAATGACAAGTAAAATACATTTTCAGGAATAGTTTTATCTCTTGTTTAAAAACCACACATTTTCAGTAGGAATGTTTTTTTCTTCTTGTTGAGACTAAGTCCAATGAATGTACAGAGTGTGACATCATGGATTGAGTATGATACCCCAAGATATGGTCGAGCTCTGAGTTTTGCAAAATGTTGTGCGAGACGTAGTCGAGCACAATATTTTTCAAACTCAGAGCGAGACCAATATCTTGGGGTATCATGCGAAAAAATCCATCCAATTTTATCATTTTATGTTTCGAAAATCTGACTGAAATGATTGAAACTCAAAACCTAATATTAAAAAATAACTCCGAAATTGAAACTCAAATAATGAACTCGAAAATTTTGAAACTCCAATCTCAAAACTCGAAGAAAAAAAATTAAAAAAATAAGGGACACAAGTTGACATCAATGATGTGACACGCCATCATGATTTTGTGCATAATGACAGTATTGACATACTGCTGTCCGATATCGGTTGACCAATATTTTTGGATATCGGTCAGCAATTATCACTTTGACTAACAGATGTACAGTAATATTGGTTGTTTTAGATTGTACACAAACAATAGGAAGTACGATTCTCATAACATAATAATGTCAAAAAATGTACCATTTATAATAAGCCGATTCATTATTACTCGCCAGTTTAGATTATGATGGATTATGGCTATAGTATTGTAGTATTTCAACGGAGATCTGAACTTCGCCCTTTCCATAAAAGTATGTTTCAGAAAAAATTGGGTATTTGGGTGGTCAAAACTTTTTTGACCCCCCCTTTTTGAGGGTCTGAACTTTTTTGACCCCCCCCCCCCTTTGGTGAGGTAGAACACTTTTTTGACCCCCCCTTATTTTCCAGCCCCCCCCCCCCCACCAGAGTATTTATGAACGTACCCCTAGTGATTGTCTTGTATTCCCTGAATAATAAAATACTGCTTTTTAATGTCATTTTGTGCTAAAAATTGTAACAAAACTAGACCCCCGGACTACTTCCGAATAACCCCCACACCACCCAAATGACCCCCGGACTAATCCTAGATCACTTCCGGTTAACCCCCACACCACCCCCGGACTAATCCTAGATCACTTCCGGTTAACCCCCACACCACCCCCATGACCCCCGGACTAATCCTAGATCACTTCCGGTTAACACCCACACGACCCCCAGACCAATCTTAGATCACTTGCGGTTAACCCCCACACCACCCACACGACCCCCGGACCAATCCTAGATCACTTCCGGTTATCCCCCACCACTCACATGACCCCCTGACTAATACTACTGGACTACTTCCAGTTAACCCCCACACCACCCCATGACCCCCGGACTAATCCTAGATCACTTCCGGTTAACACCCACACCACCCCATGACCCCCGGACTAATCCTAGATCACTTCCGGTTAACCCCCACACCACTCGCATGACCCC